>JAOANR010000239.1:0-165592 GCA_030278955.1 Hygrophila difformis | reverse complement strand
GAAGCCTAATTCGAATTGTTCAAGTTCGAATTAATTCGAATTAGGGAATGAAGAGAGAAGAAACCCAAAGGCAAGAAGAAGATGCAATTCGAATTGTCCAATTCGAATTAATTCGAATTGGCACAAACAATTCGAATTGCCAACAAGTGCAAGGAAGCCTAGCAGAAACCCTCATCCAATTCGAGAAAATACCAATTCGAATTATCCCAACAATTCGAATTGATAACTGAAGGCCAAAATCCCAGCTCAAGGAAGAGATCTCACAATTCGAATTAATTCGAATTGGTTGAGATAATTCGAACTTCACTCAACAATTCATTCAAATGAAGCTGTGGAGCATGGACACAACACTGGTGGGCCTAGGGTTTTGAAGATTGTCTATAAAAGCAGACCTTCCACAACAGAATCAGGAGATCAAGAATTTTAACCAAAAAGCAGCTTGGGACAAAAAGAACAGCAGGAGGTTCCACACCCCTTAAGGGTTAGGTAGGTAGTTTAGTTTAGTTTAGTTTATTTTTCTTGCAAGTAGTGTAATCTTTACATGCTTTGAACTTAGTTTAGTGTAGAAGCAGTTTGTGTAACCCTTAGAGTAGCCATTTTCCATATTTTTACATGCTTTCTAGTTAGAATAAACCCTACCTTCAAGCTAATGATTGTTTTGGGTTCTTTATTTTGCTTTCAAAGTGTCAATACAAGGAAAATTTCCAGAAATGGTTTTCTTCATTTGTTTTGGCACTCTTTAATGCTTTCCCTAGAAATAAATGCTTAGTATGTTTGTTTGTTTCAACTAGGTTACATTTATTATGTCCTAGTTGACATTCAAACTTAATAAATGCATGTTTGGTGGGTTTTTGGCTTGATTTAGTGCCTTAGAGCTTCAAATAAGTGTTCTTAGATTTTAGATGTTTTTAAGGTTTGTTCTAATTTATATTTAAGTTTTATTCTTCCTGCCTTAATCTTATTTCATGCTACCTTAGATAACTTGAGTGTTCTTAGTTTACTCATGTAGTTCTTAGATAACTAGATGTATTAGGTTCTTTGATCTTTGATCTCTTGTTTGTAGAAATAGGGTTTGAATCTGGCCAATACCCACTAGACATGTATCTGTTTATTTCTTGAAAATCTCACTAGGGTGGCTGTGAAATGACACTGATGTGAGATGAGGGATTTAGTAAATCTAAACCCATCATTACAGTACAGTGTTCACCTAACCCATACTTGTGAGAACAAAAATTGTTGTTGTCTGAAAATATGTGATTCGAATTGAGGCAATTCGAATTAACTCGAATTGCCTAAGAAATTCGAATTGCATAGCCAAACTATTCTCTTCATGTGGTTTCCAACCAATTCGAATTATTCAATTCGAATTAATTCGAATTGCTCAACAATTCGAATTGGCTTGAAAACCACATTGTATCCATTGCCATCCCTTCATGCCTTAGTTTATTTTCCACCTCTTACCAATTCGAATTGTCCAATTCGAATTAATTCGAATTGCTGGACAATTCGAATCCACCTTCCCCTTGAGGTAAATGCCTTAGCCAATTTGAGCAAGAAAAGGACTTCGTCAATTCGAGTTGTCCAATTCGAATTAATTCGAATTGGACAATAATTCGAATTTGATGATGATCCAATTTCTGGCAATGATCAATTGGGTAAAGTACTACTTCATCCTTCATGCATTCTCAATTCGAATTACCCCAATAATTCGAATTGAACTATCCCTTCTATTTTGAAAACTCCAAAAATATTTTCTTTCATGATTTGTGTAAGTTGCATGGGTGTATTGGGCCTAGGCCCATTTCACCTAATTTCTATCCATTACACATTTCAACCCACTAGTGTCTACTTATTGTGTGCTTGACACCCACACAATACCAAAAACATTTTCCTTATTTTCAAATTTTCCTTTTTATTGTGTGTATGAATGGATAATGAGAAACACCACAGATTAATGTTGGTGAAAGGTCCCTTCACAGGGATATCGACTAACCCGTCTTCTGTGTGTCAATCATTATTTGTTATTTTGCATGATCTGGTTAGTGGTTGGTGGAAGCTTCGGCGAGCGTTCTCTTCACTAAGAGTTTCGATTAGTTACTCAGCCAATTCCTAATCAGATACAGTTTCAATTTTCTTTATCTTAATTTCTCAACCTGAATTCAAGTTGCAATAGTATTAACTAATGCCGACCAACATCAGTTAAGATATATTACAGCAAGAAATATGTGGGTTTTTCTTCCACTCACAGACAAAAGAAAACTAAATGACGGCGGTCACCGTCGTTTGGAATTCTTTCTGTCTAAAATCAGTCATCTGGGAAAATTGGGAACCAGACAGCAGATGTTTGCAGTCCGGAGAACCCCAACTATCTCTGGCACTCTTTTTAGCCGATTTCTTCTCATCTCAGGCTAATCCACCTTTGTGTATCGCATTCTGTCTAACCCCACCATATATTTTTGGGTATTTTATTTTCCTTTTCATATACTTGTATGCATGATACTATTATGTAGATGTTCTGGTCTTATTGCTATTTTGGGGATCCTTCCCCTTGGACACAGAAGTCTTGATTTAAATCAGATGCTGCATAATAAATTTCCAACAAAAATTCCTTTGTAAAATCCGGATCTGAGTAAGGGATAAATTCAACAGTTATGACTAATTCATATTCCACTGGGGGTTGATTTTGAGAGCTTAGAAGCAGAGTCAGCGATTAGGTCTCGTCTAGACTGAAAGGATCTGTGTTTTAATTGAGAGTTTAGTACCTGTTTAGGGAATGATTTTCAGATATCAATTGGTTTCTCAAAATTGCTGTGTGTTGGAAATCTGATATTAGATATCGCATTAAGTCAATATCCACTTGGGTGTAGATGAGATGTGATAAATAATACTAGAGGAACAACATATAGGCCTTGGTGAATTTATAAGGTAAGGTCGAGTATTCCTTCGACTACTATCTTCTTCTGCCAAAGTCTAGAATTGAGTCTTGAGTGAGTACATCCGGAATAGGTTCATTTATGGATCTGTTTCATTTAGTTTGTATCTCATAACTACCCAGATGTTGTAAGCCCTGTGACTTATTGATATCTCGGGGGTTCTTGATCTGCATCTGGTCACCAAGACCAGGGGCTCTTTTATACTAACGGAAAGAGACGTTTTTAACGATTCCGAGTGATAGATTTAAATGCTTTCTTTACAGCTTTCTTACTGCTTTCCTTTAAATGCTTTCATAGAGGTCACTCGGAAGAATTAGGGGCTGTCCATCTGTTAAAAGGTTTGAGAGTTATGGAATGGTTTGGGGCTTTATTTGAAACTTTGGGTGTGACATGGGGGAATGATAGGAGTACTTGGCATGTCAATTAATGATATGCTAGGTGTTGCTTATCCACCACAGATGAATAATACGCCTTAGCATGGCCATGTGAGGGCAGTTGTGAGTCTGTGGTATCTTAGAAATTGTTGTCTTAAGAGCATGTAAACTCTTACTGTAAGTACCTGTCTGTTAAAGGGAACATGGTATAGAGAACATGAGAGTTAGCTAACTAGAGGATTATCCCAAACTAAGATCTGTGTATTAAAAATGGAAGTTTAATTGTGTTTCATCTGAACCTTGTCCAATCTTTATTATTTCCTCCCTGTCCCTTCTGTCATATTTAAATCTGCTTTCTAGATAGTGTAGCATAATTTTAAATTGCTTTCGTAGTATAGATTTAATTGCTTTCCTCGACCTAGTTTATCATGCTTTGTAGAATAATTTTTACTGCTTTCATGATCTGATTTAATTTATGTCAAGTAGTTGTTAGAAACCCTTACAAAACTTGAAACGAGTAACCGAGTGGAAAATCTTAGTAAACGACGTGGGCCCTTCTTCCATCGCACATCCTCCAGTGAACGATCCGGTACTTACTATAAATTACTGCAATTTTTGACCCGTGCACTTTCGGGAGCACAGCTTCTTGACACGAGTAAATAAAAACACAACATTTTGGGAAAATACTCATACAGTGGGAAGATGTTCAAGAAATTCATGGCAGGTATCTTCTTGACATGAAATTAAGAGAAGCATCATGGTGCAGATATCAGGGACTTTTAGGGTGACAGACTGAAGGTTCATCCCTGTTGCACCGTGATATTTGTCAAAAGTTTCATGACTGGAAGGACCATAGTGCCGTTTGAACCCCACAGGAGTAATAAAAAGGGAAATCTTAAAATATCCTTAAACCCCTTCCCTCAAGCATAACTCTTTTCATTTAATAAATCCGAACTTGGAAATTGTATTTAGATGGTTCTTCAACCCCCCAGTAGCAAAATGAAACTTGAGCAAAAGTTTCATGGCGCCGTTGCCGGGGACTCTCGAGGCACCATTTGAAAACACAGTTTCCTCCTTAAGCAATAAACCAGCAAAGGAATTTGCAGAAAATTACTCGTGTTGGCGAAGCTCGTCAAAAGTTTCAGGAGGCCATACCACGATCAAGTCTCTTTTTGATAAACTGGACATTATTGGCAGGGCGGTACCAAGTGAATATATTGCCTTCAGTTCGAACCGGATAGAGAGCACAATCACACAGGCAAGATCTAAATAAGTCTGCCCGATCTTGAACAAAAACCCCACCTTGGACTTCAGACGGTTCAAGAATCTCATTCCAGTCGCCTGCGATATACCATGCACCCGTCATTCGGTTACGAAGATCTCGTAAATAATCCCAAACATCGCGGCGCCTGAAGAAGTTTGGGAAAGCATAAATAGCTGTTGCATTCCATGAAGTTGATCCGGACTGCAGGGAGATGGTAATACATCTATCAGCAACTTCGAATATTGATATCCCAATAGATAAACCAGATCTTCCCAGAATCCAAACCCCACCGGCGCGGCCCGACGCTTCCTGGACGGAGATCGGAAAATATCCACGGCTGTAAATGAAGTTGCGGACACGATCATATGCGCCCTGCGGCTCAAACAAGAAAACAAGCGACGGGTTGTGCTGGCGTAGATAATCAGACAGATGCCTTCTAGCGTGGGCATTCATAAGTCCATGTAAATTCCAAGCAAAAATGGAAAAATCCGAAAAAGCTGACATAAAATTTATATAGAGAAGAAACAAACTACCCATGCAAAGCATCATTACTGGGAAGTAGGGTTTTCATCTGTCACCTTTGGAGTCTGGCTTCTAGTGACACTATTATCCTTCAATCTCCCATTTAGACAAGAGCCCATGTGTGGAGATAATGAGTGAGAGGTGTTGGCTTCGTGATCATTAGGCCGAGCCCCTCTAGGTCTACCACGATTCTTCTTGAAGGCATTACTCAAGCCTTTTGGTCTAAGAACGGCTTTAGTCGCACTCTTGGCGCCCAAGGCTTTCGACAGAGTTGTCGAGGACCTAAGAGTCTTACCTTGATGTGTCTCTAGCGCCAGCTGCTCAGATGGCGGAAGAGGTGAGGCAATAGTATCATCCAATACATCCTGAACCGGGGAATCAGGAGGAGAGGGGAGTAGATCCGTCGTGTGCAGTGAGTTGTCCTGGGCCAGGGATGCAGGCCCATCATTAGTTTCCAAGGCAATCGGATCAGACTGTAGGAGCTCATCATCATTGTTGGCCTCCACATGGGCCATGGAGAAAAGCCCATTGTTCTGCCATCTTCCATTTGAATCCGACGGCCCATCACCTTTATTGGGAGCGAATGATTTGTTGGGGGGTTTCCTTGATTTCCTGCGCTTAACCATCATCCAATCCCAAACTCCCATATCCAAAGTATCGCATCCCTAGAATTACGGGATGTAGTATCTAATCCTTCCAAATTATTCCCATGCATGGCGGCTGTTTCTCCAGGAATTTCGGAAACTACCAAAGGGAGCGGGAGGTTCGCAGGACGGCCTGGACTTTGGCCATCGGGCACTGCCTCACTGCTTGCCGGAGCGGTTGTCGGCGGGGTGTCGGTGTCAGCGTTTCCAGGACATCTATTCTGTAGATGACCATATCTTGCACATTTCATGCACATCATATGTAGCCCTTCGTAGGCTACCCGAATGATTTTGCCTTCAACTTCAACCTGTCCAAGCAAAGGCTCATCAAGGTTAATTTCAACACAGGCGCGGGCGTATCGTCCCCAAGAGATTCCTAGGGTATTACGATCCACTTTGATGAGTGTTCCAACACCGGAAGCGATCACTCGCAGCATATTCTCTTTGTAAAAAGCCTGTTTCAAATCAGGGAACCTAACCCAAGTTTCAATGGTGTTAACTTGTGCCACGGCCGGATCAAAATCTTCCGACCACTGCTGGATCGCCAAGCAATGGTCGAATACCATCCATGGCCCATTGGTGAGGATCTTGTCACGATCCACCGGAAGTCCAAACTTGGCCATAAAGCATCCATGGCCAACATCAAGTAAATCGAATTGTCCCGCGGGTTTCCATAGTCATTTAAGCCTTTCTTTCAGAGCGATAAAGCCCACTGAAATACCAGGGGGCTTAACAATGAGAGCATCTTTGAATGGGGCGTACTGCATCAAGAATAGAACGAGCAAAGCGAATCCGAGGGCATCGTTTGTGGACACCCTCTCTATCAATAGTTGCCAACTTGGCCTGGACCAGGTCGCAATCAATGGCAAGCGTTGCAATGGCCGGAGTCTCAACGGCCATGACAGCGTCACGAAAAGAACGGGGCGAAGCAACGGAAGGAATCGGCGGCGGAGGAGGGCCGAGAGAGCGTGGAGCGTCAGGAGGGTCCGGAGGATCCATCTCTTTTTTCTTCTATTCAACTCTTCTAGTTATATTCTCCATAGGCGGATAATATTGAGGTACCTCATTGTGAAAATTTTAAAATACCACTATACATATCACTAGTACCTAGGGGTGAAAATGGGGCGGATAATATCCGCCCGATCTGACGCCGTATTCGATTATATTCGAATCCGAATTCGAATTTTTATATCCGGCGGATACGGGACAGGATATGGGATTGTAAATATCCGCCCGTATCCGAAAAATCCGAATATAATGCGGATATTATCCGTATTTTCTATCCCAATATCCGAAAATTTATAGATATTTATATATGTATAATATAATATATTATGTTAACTATAAAATAAATAAGTAATACTATATGTATAAATATAATCAAAAGCTTGAAAGCCATATGTAATTTATTAAATCAAATCATATCAATCAACTCGACTACATCATTAGGTTCTTTGTGTAATACCCGAGAATTTTCCAACATAAAATAAAACAATAATTAAATAAATAATAATAAATAAAATAAATACTATAAATAAATAAACAAAACCAGCAAATAAAAGAAATAAATAAAGATAAGAAAATGAGAAATGAGATTTTTACTTAAAAAGGAATTAAAGAAATTTAATTAAACAAAAGGATGGATAAATGGAACACCAAAACCCGACACTAATGAACTCGAGTATTCGAGTCCAAAACATCCAACTAGACTAAGAATAAAATTAGAGAGAAAGTATGAACCCGAATATACCCCGGAAATCGGAATTCGGGAGCAAAGAGGGATAGAAACCCGAAAGAGAGGCGGAAACGCACGACGGATCGCACGACCCGCCCGGACCAAAGTCCAGGCGAAGTCGGCGCGGTGGCCGCGCGGTGGAGGGGGAAAACCGCGCCACGACCGCGCCAACCCACAGATTTGGTTGTTGCTGAATCTCTCACCCGAACGCGGATTTTTCGACTTTCGGTTGAACATCTCTCGACTCCAGACCTCTAGGTCGGTCATGGACGCCTTAGGGATTGAGAATTCTATAAATAAGCCCCTTGGGAGCCCCGAACAAGTTTACGAAACCCTAAAGCATTCTATACGTTCGAAACCCTAAATCCGGAGTCGTCGGAGGCACGAAACCAAGACGAACGCTGTTGGACGAGTTCTCTACAGATCTCCATAGTCGTGGTAAGTCTCGGTCCAATCTCTGTTCAATAAACGATTCGGAAACGAATCCTAATCATCTCCTTTTTCTTTCTACACCCCCGTATCGAATCTAGATCGTAGAACCCGACGAACGGAGAGGAGAAACGGTGATCTGGAAGCCACGCCTCCGAATTGGACATTCCCGACGTTCATAGACACTGTAAGTTAACCTTACATGGTTTTGGGAGATTTTAAAACATTCGAAACCTAAAAGATTTGACAAGAATCGTAAATCTGTCCACTTTTGTTTTCCTACCGACGCAACAGAATTGTTGAATTTTTCCGACCTTTAAAACGAACTCAAACGGAAAAACTTAAAAGACGAAAAACGTTCCTAAGACTTAGACCTAGCTACTGTAAACATTTGAGAATTTTTGGAGTTGATTTGATATGTGAAAACGCGTTGAAACCGAACTGTTTAACTCTAGATCTTGAAATCTTGGACAGAACTTAGGGTTGATCTTGATCACGTTTTTGACATAGGATCTAGGCTGTTTTAGATCTTTGGCCGAACATGAAAGTTGTAGATAAATGTCTTAAGATGATCCCTGTCAAATTTCATTAAATTTGGAGTTGAATTGATATGGTAGAAATTGAAATCTTTGATCTGTGATGTAGTAAACTCGGACAGATTTCTTGTTATGCGAAAATTGGCGATTTTGACCTACTTAGGTATCTCGGATTGAAAAAGTTAAAACACGAAAGTTGTAGATCTTGATGTTTCCGAGTCAGATATGAAATTTTGGAATTTTTGGAATTAAATCTGATTTTAGACGAATTTTGGAGTAAACTGTGATTTACCGAAACGAAATTTTGAAATCTTGTTGAAACATGGAATTAACCTTTAGGGTTGAAACGAATTGAGATATTGTTTCTAAATTAATACAATGGAAGGCAGATTTTAAAAAACTAAATCCCCTTACAAACTTGATAAATTAAAATTAGGGGTGAGTGCTCTGCAGGGTGCCCCCTAACGATTCACTTCGTGCCGTAATGGACGATGGTGACCCCGCGCGCTATACTTGAAATGTGATATTGCCAAAACGGCGAAACTTAGAGCCTACACTCTCGTGAATATCCGTATGGGTTTCCCGAGGCTCCGGAGTGGTACTGGGTATGGCTGATACGGCTGCGGCCGCCGGGCTACCGGCTAAACTTGTTGACATCGCGATTTTTATCGTGAAACTTTGAAATACCAAATCGGGAATGTAATGGGGATTCTAAATTAAATTAAACTAGATTAAATGATATTGATGTCAAATTAAATTATTTAAATGCTTTATTTAAATTATGGCTATTATCTTGAACCATGTGATATGTGTTATTAAATAGAGCCTGAGATAGATTGTGCTATATGATATGGATTATATGAAATCAAATATTATGTTATTATCATGCTTTTGTTAAATTATTAAAGTTATGGCTTTTAAACCCTACGATCATGCATGTGTTAACTTACTCAGCAATTTGCTGATCAAAACCATTTTTATTCCTTTCTTTACAGAATATGTGGAATGAGCATGTGTGAGCACGAATCATGCATGGGATTTTGGGAACTTTTATTTTGCTTTTAAATTTCGTACTTAGACTATATTATGAACGGGCCTGTTTAACCCGTGTTTTGGCCATGTCGGCCCTTTTTATATTTTCCGCTGCGATACTGTACTAAACTAAATATTTCCGCTGCGCTATGCTATTATTATTTTCGATTCATATTGTATGGGCTATTTTGAATGCTTTAAATGTTTTAAACACTGCAATACCTAGCCTTGCATCTCTTTAGTAAGCTCGGAGAAACCGTGTCTTACTAGGGAGATGTGGCGGTGACATCCCGACCTGGGTTACCAAAAACCGGGGTGTTACAGGTTGGTATCAGAGCCCGGCTATTTTTAAACTATTATTTTTAAACTACTATTTTGAAACCATTACAATTTTTAAACTATTATTTTTAAACCATTATTATTTTTAAGCTATTATTAATATTTGACTATTATTTTAAATTTTAAATTTTTATTTCCATGGAGAAATTTTATTTTAAAACCATGGGAAAAAAAAAAATATATGGGTATTAAATTATTATTGGGGGGAAATATCATTTGCATATGCATGTTGCATTCCGGCTATGAACTTAGAATCTTTGCGAAACTTGAACTTAGAATCTTTGCGAAACTTGAACTTAGCATCTTGGCGAAACTTGAACTTAGAATCTTGGAAACTCGAACCTAGAATCTTGGCGAATATTAACCTAGATCTCTTGCTTGCGCTAGATGGCTAGTCAGGACATGATGCAGTTGATGGTCAGGATGATGAGCGTTCATCTCGATTCCCACCAGACCGTAGAGCAGATGAAGTACCGTATGGCTCAGTTGGAGGCCAATTTACATCACATGGGCAACTTGAGAGAGGCGGATCATCACCGCATAAACCAACTCGAGCGCCAAGTCCAAACCCTCACTACACAAAACTTAATACTAAAGGAATACATCGATGCCCACGGGCAAGACTTAAACACTATCTTTGACGACCTACTAGCGCCGAGTTCGGAGGAGGAAGATCCGGAGGAAGATCCTGCTACCCCACCGGGAGACGTCATGAGGCACTAGAGATTCTATTGTTAGACATTGTTTTGCTAGAAAAATATTTCTACTTTTGTACTAAAATTTCTTTTGAGGAAATAAAATGCCGATTTTTTTTAAATCAAAACAAAACGAAACAAAACAAAATAAAATGAAACCCCGAAGCATGCGATGCTTCTCAATCCGAACAAAGCACCATGTGCTAAATTACTACACACATATACATTCATAGAAATTGCTTAGACTATATGCCAAATTCATCAGTCCTAAACTATCCTATTTGTACCAGAATGGCACCCAGAGGAAGAGGAAGAGGCAGAGCCCAACCTGCTCCCCACACCACTACTGAAACACCACCAAACGTCACTGACCCAAACCAACCTGATGAGGAACAGCCCCAAGGTGCGCAGGACGCCCCCGCACCGAACAATGTGGGCGATCGTCTTAGGACGATAGAGGAAGTGCTGATTGCGCTCGGAAACGCGCAAGTCAACCAGGGTCAAGCTGCGGCGGTACCTCCGCCCCAAGCTCGCCCTAACTATCTGGCGATGGTGAATCCCTACCAGCCGCCCCACTATGCTGGTGAGGAGGATCCAGCTAAACTGGAAGAATGGATCCGGACTTTTGACAAGCTGCTGGGAGCGGTCAAATGTCCGGAAGGAGAGAGGGTACATGTCGCTTCGTACTACTTGGGAGGCGAAGCTGATGACTGGTGGCAAGCAACGCAAGCCAAACTGACTGAAGATGACGAGCCTTACTCGTGGATGGAGATGATGGAGCTACTCAGGGATCGATTCTATCCCTTGAGTACTAAAGCTGCCATGTACGAAGAATTCCTGTCACTGAAGCAAGGAAGCCAAACGGTGCAAGAATACTACACACGCTTCAAGGAGCTGGTGAGGTTCGCACCAAGGCTAGTGCCTACTGATGCGGAAAAGGCACAGAAGTTCGAGATGGGACTGAACCTGTCTGTGCGCGAAGTGATCGCGGGAGTACACTACCCCGATTTGCAAGCCGTATACGATCGCGCTGTAGCGGTAGCACGCGTGCAGCAGCTGAAAAGAAGGGTGAGTGGGGAGTCCAGCAGGGGTCCTCAAGACAAGAGAAGCAGAGACTCAAGAAACGACAACAACACTGGAAGGAACGAGCAGCGCAGAGGGTCGAATAGGCCCCAACAAAACAACACGGGAAGGAGGTTCAATCAAGAAGATCCGGTACCGCCGTGCCCGCGATGTGGACGACCACATCTGGCAAGGGGATGCCCGCAACAAGGCGCTTGTTACCGATGCGGTCGAATGGGTCACGTTCGACGGGAATGTCGAACTAGGCTCGAGAACATAACGAAGAGGGACGATTTGGTCGCGGGGCAAGAACAGCCTCAAAACCAAAACGGTCGAAACGGGAATAACCAAGGGTACAGACCCCCTCAAAATAGGCCGCAAAACCAGAACCAGAACCAACGACCTCCGCCCCCACAGAATCAAAACCAGCAACAAAATCAGTAGCCGAATGCGAATCAGCAGGGCAATCAGGGACGCCCTATGGGGAGGCTGAACGTGCTGAACCAAGCGGACGTGCCTGCGCAAGAAGAAGTGATGGCAGGTACATTTCACGTTTTGGATACACCCCTTAGAATTTTATTTGATTCCGGAGCTAGTTGCTCAATTATTGCATCAAGGATAGTGCCTGAGTTAGATCTACCTAAGTGCGAGAGAATTAGCTTAGGAATTCAATTGCCTTCTGGAGAAGTAGTGTCTTGCTCTAAACGATATAACGGAATTCCGATAGTGATAAAGAACGTAGAATTCTTCGCGAACTTGGTAGAATTTAACTTAAGAGACTTTGACATCATACTGGGGATGGATTGGCTATCCCAGTATAAAGCGGTGATCGAATGCCAAAAGCAAAAGATCACCTTGTCAAAAAGTAGGGGAAAGAGAGTTATCTTTTACTCTCAGCCCCCTAAGAAGAGTAACAAAATCGTTAGTGCACTTAAACTAAGTAACTTGATGCGTAAGGGGTATGAACTATATGCGTGCTATGTGCATAACCTTGAGGCGGAAGAGAACAAGGTTGATAGCATACCAGTGGTAAGAGAATACCCGGACGTGTTCCCTGAAGACGTTCCGGGCATGCCACCTGCGAGAGATCTTGAATTCACGATAGATCTCATTCCGGGGACAGAGCCTGTCTCGAAAGCTCCGTACCGGATGGCACCACTGGAAATGAAGGAGCTAAAGGAACAACTCGAGGAGCTATTGGGAAAAGGTTACATAAGACCGAGTACGTCCCCTTGGGGAGCACCGGTTTTGTTTGTCAAGAAGAAAGACGGAGGATTACGTCTTTGCATAGATTACCGAGGACTAAACCAAGTGACCATTAAGAATAAATACCCCCTACCGAGAATAGAGGATCTGTTTGATCAACTGAAGGGAGCTTCAGTATTCTCGAAGATCGATTTGCGATCTGGGTATCATCAATTGAGGATTGCCGAG
The DNA here is from genome assembly GCA_030278955.1 of Hygrophila difformis. Lineage (NCBI taxonomy): Eukaryota > Viridiplantae > Streptophyta > Magnoliopsida > Lamiales > Acanthaceae > Hygrophila > Hygrophila difformis. The sequence continues at coordinate 152,593 of JAOANR010000239.1, read as the reverse complement.
AAGGACATTCCAAAGACGGCGTTTCGAACACGATATGGCCATTACGAGTTCACAGTGTTATCCTTCGGGTTAACAAATGCTCCGGCCATGTTCATGAACCTCATGAACAACGTGTTCCGAGAATTGTTAGACCAGTGTGTCGTAGTGTTCATTGACGACATCCTGATCTACTCGAAGAGCGAGGAAGAGCATGCGAAACACTTACATCAAGTGTTGGAGATCTTGCGAAGAAATCAGCTATACGGCAAGCTGTCGAAATGTGACTTCTGGCTGAAAGAAGTGGCATTCCTCGGACACATAGTATCCGCTGATGGAGTATCAGTGGATCCGGCAAAAGTTTCTGCCGTGACGGAGTGGGCAACTCCGAAGAGCCCAACGGAAATAAGAAGTTTCCTTGGATTAGCCGGATATTACAGACGATTTGTAAAGGACTTTTCAAGGATTGCACGTCCTTTGACCCAGCTACTTAAGAAAGGAGCAAAATACGAGTGGACCGAAGCATGTGAGACATCGTTTCAAGAGCTGAAGAAACGACTCACAACCACACCCGTATTAACACTACCATCAGAGAATGGTGACTTCGAAGTATATAGCGATGCTTCGAAGGAAGGTTTAGGTTGTGTTTTGATGCAAGACTCGAGAGTCGTAGCCTATGCATCACGCCAACTAAAACCTCACGAGGAAAATTATCCGACACATGACCTGGAGTTGGCAGCGGTCGTTTTCGCTCTAAAGATATGGAGACATTATCTTTATGGGCGGAAGTGTCGAATGTTCACCGACCACAAGAGCTTGAAATACATATTCACTCAAAAGGAGTTGAATTTGAGACAGCGAAGGTGGTTGGAACTCATTAAGGACTACGATTTAGAGATAGCATACCACGAGGGGAAGGCGAGTGTGGTAGCCGATGCCCTAAGTCGGAAAACCCAACACGTGACAAACTCGTTGGTAATTCCGCCGGCATTGTACATGGATTTGGCAAGATTGGAGTTAGAACTTGTGCATCCTGGCACAGTGAGAGAAACGGTCAGTGCCATGGTCGTAGAAACTCCAATATTAGACGAGATTCGACTCGCTCAACCGGGCGATCCGAAACTCGAGAAGATAAAAGGGTATATTGCCGAAGGGAAGGCAATAGGATTTGCTGTCCACGAGGATGGAAGCATCCGTTTTAAAGGTAGATGGTGTGTGCCTTTTAAATGTGCCGAGTTGAAGCAAAGGTTGATGGAGGAAGGGCACAACACGCCATATTCCGTACATCCCGGAGGTGACAAGCTATACAAAGATCTGAAGAAGATCTATTGGTGGCCGGGAATGAAGAAGGAAGTGGCAAATTTCGTAGCGAGATGTCTCACCTGCCAAAAGGTTAAGGCAGTGCGACATAAACCCTTAGGATTGATGCAACCACTGGAGATTCCAAGTTGGAAGTGGGATAGCATCTCAATGGACTTTGTCTCGGGATTACCCCGATCACCTAAAGGCATGAACAAGATTTGGGTGATTGTGGATAGGCTAACGAAGACAGCCATATTTATCCCAATGAAAGACACGTGGACTATGGACCAATTGGCCCAAGCCTACATTGATAATGTGGTACGACGACATGGAGTACCACAAGATATCATTTCCGATAGAGACAGTAGATTTGTCTCTCATTTCTGGACGGAGTTACAAAAAGCTCTCGGTACTCAAATCAAAATGAGCACCGCATTCCACCCGATGACGGATGGACAAACCGAGAGAACAATCCAAACACTAGAAGACATGCTAAGAGCATGCGTGTTGGAATTCAAAGGGAATTGGGAATCTCATTTACCCTTGATTGAGTTTTCCTATAATAATAGTTACCATGCTAGTATTGGCATGGCACCTTTCGAGGCACTGTATGGACGGAAGTGCCGAAGCCCTTTGAACTGGGAAGAAAACGATAAGTCCGTGGTAGTGGGACCACAACTTATCGAAGACATGGCTCAACAAATCCAAGTGATCCAAGGGAAGATGAAAGCCGCTCAAGACCGTCAAAAGAGTTATGCCGACGTGAGACGACGAGACCTAGAATTTCAAGTGGGAGATAGGGTCATGCTAAAGATATCACCCATGAAGGGGGTGATGCGCTTTGGCAAACGAGGGAAGTTAAGTCCTCGATACATAGGACCTTACGAGATTCTAGAAAGAGTCGGAACTCTAGCCTACCGATTGGCCTTACCGCCACACTTTGATCGAGTTCATAATGTCTTCCATGTCTCGCAACTAAAGAAGTATGTGCCGGACCCGACACATGTACTTCAACCGGAGATAATTGAGCTCGATGAAGATTTGACTTACGAAGAAGTCCCAGTGCGTATTCTCGATACTAAGGAACGAGTAACGAGGAACAAAACCATCAAAATGATCAAGGTTCTTTGGTCAAATCACGAAAGTGAGACGGCAACTTGGGAAGTAGAATCCGATATGAGGGAACGATACCCGACATTGTTCCAAACCGATACCGACACAGTTATGGGGACATAACTGCAATCTTAAGGGGGAGAGGATGTCATACCCCCTAATTTTTCGTGCATTTTTGTAAACTTTTGAACTACGTTATGGCTTGATCCCTTTACCGGGTACGTAGGCAGCTTAGAAGTTTTAATTCTAAGTACAGTCACAACATAATAAAACAAACACAAGACCTTAGCACGAGACGAGAAAAGTCGAAACACAACTTCGAGGACGAAGTTGATTCTTAAGGAGGGTAGACTGTAATACCCGAGAATTTTCCAACATAAAATAAAACAATAATTAAATAAATAATAATAAATAAAATAAATACTATAAATAAATAAACAAAACCAGCAAATAAAAGAAATAAATAAAGATAAGAAAATGAGAAATGAGATTTTTACTTAAAAAGGAATTAAAGAAATTTAATTAAACAAAAGGATGGATAAATGGAACACCAAAACCCGACACTAATGAACTCGAGTATTCGAGTCCAAAACATCCAACTAGACTAAGAATAAAATTAGAGAGAAAGTATGAACCCGAATATACCCCGGAAATCGGAATTCGGGAGCAAAGAGGGATAGAAACCCGAAAGAGAGGCGGAAACGCACGACGGATCGCACGACCCGCCCGGACCGAAGTCCAGGCGAAGTCGGCGCGGTGGCCGCGCGGTGGAGGGGGAAAACCGCGCCACGACCGCGCCAACCCACAGATTTGGTTGTTGCGTGAATCTCTCACCCGAACGCGGATTTTTCGACTTTCGGTTGAACATCTCTCGACTCCAGACCTCTAGGTCGGTCATGGACGCCTTAGGGATTGAGAATTCTATAAATAAGCCCCTTGGGAGCCCCGAACAAGTTTACGAAACCCTAAAGCATTCTATACGTTCGAAACCCTAAATCCGGAGTCGTCGGAGGCACGAAACCAAGACGAACGCTGTTGGACGAGTTCTCTACAGATCTCCATAGTCGTGGTAAGTCTCGGTCCAATCTCTGTTCAATAAACGATTCGAAAACGAATCCTAATCATCTCCTTTTTCTTTCTACACCCCCGTATCGAATCTAGATCGTAGAACCCGACGAACGGAGAGGAGAAACGGTGATCTGGAAGCCACGCCTCCGAATTGGACATTCCCGACGTTCATAGACACTGTAAGTTAACCTTACATGGTTTTGGGAGATTTTAAAACATTCGAAACCTAAAAGATTTGACAAGAATCGTAAATCTGTCCACTTTTGTTTTCCTACCGACGCAACAGAATTGTTGAATTTTTCCGACCTTTAAAACGAACTCAAACGGAAAAACTTAAAAGACGAAAAACGTTCCTAAGACTTAGACCTAGCTACTGTAAAAATTTGAGAATTTTTGGAGTTGATTTGATATGTGAAAACGCGTTGAAACCGAACTGTTTAACTCTAGATCTTGAAATCTTGGACAGAACTTAGGGTTGATCTTGATCACGTTTTTGACATAGGATCTAGGCTGTTTTAGATCTTTGGCCGAACATGAAAGTTGTAGATAAATGTCTTAAGATGATCCCTGTCAAATTTCATTAAATTTGGAGTTGAATTGATATGGTAGAAATTGAAATCTTTGATCTGTGATGTAGTAAACTCGGACAGATTTCTTGTTATGCGAAAATTGGCGATTTTGACCTACTTAGGTATCTCGGATTGAAAAAGTTAAAACACGAAAGTTGTAGATCTTGATGTTTCCGAGTCAGATATGAAATTTTGGAATTTTTGGAATTAAATCTGATTTTAGACGAATTTTGGAGTAAACTGTGATTTACCGAAACGAAATTTTGAAATCTTGTTGAAACATGGAATTAACCTTTAGGGTTGAAACGAATTGAGATATTGTTTCTAAATTAATACAATGGAAGGCAGATTTTAAAAAACTAAATCCCCTTACAAACTTGATAAATTAAAATTAGGGGTGAGTGCTCTGCAGGGTGCCCCCTAACGATTCACTTCGTGCCGTAATGGACGATGGTGACCCCGCGCGCTATACTTGAAATGTGATATTGCCAAAACGGCGAAACTTAGAGCCTACACTCTCGTGAATATCCGTATGGGTTTCCCGAGGCTCCGGAGTGGTACTGGGTATGGCTGATACGGCTGCGGCCGCCGGGCTACCGGCTAAACTTGTTGACATCGCGATTTTTATCGTGAAACTTTGAAATACCAAATCGGGAATGTAATGGGGATTCTAAATTAAATTAAACTAGATTAAATGATATTGATGTCAAATTAAATTATTTAAATGCTTTATTTAAATTATGGCTATTATCTTGAACCATGTGATATGTGTTATTAAATAGAGCCTGAGATAGATTGTGCAATATGATATGGATTATATGAAATCAAATATTATGTTATTATCATGCTTTTGTTAAATTATTAAAGTTATGGCTTTTAAACCCTACGATCATGCATGTGTTAACTTACTCAGCAATTTGCTGATCAAAACCATTTTATTCCTTTCTTTACAGAATATGTGGAATGAGCATGTGTGAGCACGAATCATGCATGGGATTTTGGGAACTTTTATTTTGCTTTTAAATTTCGTACTTAGACTATATTATGAACGGGCCTGTTTAACCCGTGTTTTGGCCATGTCGGCCCTTTTTATATTTTCCGCTGCGATACTGTACTAAACTAAATATTTCCGCTGCGCTATGCTATTATTATTTTCGATTCATATTGTATGGGCTATTTTGAATGCTTTAAATGTTTTAAACACTGCAATACCTAGCCTTGCATCTCTTTAGTAAGCTCGGAGAAACCGTGTCTTACTAGGGAGATGTGGCGGTGACATCCCGACCTGGGTTACCAAAAACCGGGGTGTTACACTTTGCATCAAAACTGTAGTATGTAACATCTTGTAGTGATGTTATTTAGATGTGTTGAACGAAATAACTAATGATCTTGCAAAATTTAAAAATTTAGTTTAGCTTACATAGTAGTATATTCCGATTTCACTTAAAAAATTATAAAAAAATTTAATTTTAGTAATTATAAGATTATCCGAGTTAAACTCCGAATCCGTCTCGTATCCGTTTCCCGAAATATTCGAATTCGTATTTGTATCCGGCCTATTCGTATCCGATTCCTTATTCGACAAAAAAATATGGGATAGGATACGGGATTAGTACTATCCGCCCGTATCCGTCCCGTTTTTACCCCTACTAGTACCTATCTATATGGCTATTTTAAAATGATACTTAAATGAAAATTCCCAAAGGGTTCAAAATATTGGCTCCGTTCTGCACGCAGAGATGTAGTTGCGGTTGTAGCTATCAGTTTTTGCATAAGTGTTCGATACAAGTAGCTGGCTGTCATAAATTGTAATTTGAAGAGAAAAATTAATTAAATCTAGAAGGTAGCTTTCGAAAGCTCCCAAAAGCTATTGAGCATAGCTTCTGATTATAGAGCTTTCCGAGCTGCAATTCACAGCTAAGGCCTTCAAAAGCTAGTGTTCAGAGCGTGACTATTGTTTTGAAATAAAAGCTAAAACTCCTAAAAGCTCCCAACTTCGAAAAACTGCATGCAGAACAGGCTCATAATATATTGAAGCCAAATTGAACTTATTATATCAATTACAAAATCCCTCTATGGGCTAAGCATTAATTTTGTTGAATGTATACTCCCATCTTAGCGTGCATTTGATAAAAGAAGGTTATGTTAACAACCATACTTGCCCATATGTTACATAAACAAAAAAATGGGCCGGAATGTAAAATTACTACAGTATGAGTTGAGATTATTGAAGAGCTCCAAAATCTAACTATTTAATACTTGGAAAAGGAGTTCAATATCGCAAACTATAAATATAGTTTAAATCAATGAGAGAAATGAACACAAGAATATTGTATTATTTTTCTTTCACTAATATTTTTTTCCACCTAGGTTTTTTTCCCTAGTAAAGTTTTAACTTGACATGTTCTTTGTGTAATGGACATGCAATGGTGAGTATTACGTATTAAGTTATACAATGGTGCATGTCCATGACTAATGAGCAAATGCCATATATCCTATGTACTTGGCATAATTGTGGACTTTTAAAGATTACTACTCCTTCCGTTCCATTTAATTTGTCTTGTTTGACTTCTGCACACAATCCAATGCACTTTTTCAATCGTTAATATCTCAAAATATTTACAATGGAAGATAATATAAAATATATATTCTAAAACTACATGATCATACGAAGCTGACAAGACCGAAGTCGACTATTTTTTTTCCAAATATATACTTGAATAAAATTGAGTCAAAGCTAAACAATGAATAGTGTCAAAAAGTCAAACAAGAAACGTTAGCTGGGACGGAGGGCAAATTTTGTCCCATACCAGCTAATATTGCAGCAGTAAATGCACCAGCTAATATAAATGTCCCAGAAGGTCAAATTTCGAGTGCAAATGAACCTACTGCACGCCTGAAGCGTGGTAGACCTTTGGGTTCCAAGGATAAAAATCCACATAAAAGAAAAATTATCTATATGGTGATAAATCAATCACCGATGATACACTTGAAGGAGAAATTGATACAACTCATACAACCCCCCAAGAGGTTGAACCCGAAAATATCCACCCAGATGAAAATGAAGTTATTGAAACTTCTTTCAATTATCAATAATGGGAAATGTTGGAACCGAAAAGAAACAAATGTTGATAATGCTTTTGCATACAACGTTGCACTCCATGTAATGGAAAATAACGAGGATCCTGAACCAAGATCAGTTGAAGAATGTCAGAAAAGAAATGATTGACCAAAATGGAAAGATGCGATTCAGCCTGAGCTAGACTCACTGAATAAACAAAAAGTATTTGGCCCTATTGTCCAAACACTATAAAATGTGAAACTTGTTGGCTACAAGTGGGTGCTTGTGAGAAAAAGAAATGAAAACAATGGAATTGTCAAATATAAGGAAAGGCTTGTAGCCCAAGATTTTTCCCAAAGACCGGGAATTGATTTTGAGGAAACATATTCCCCGGTTATGAATGGAATAACATTCAGGTATCTCATGAGCCTGACAGTACGAGAAAATCTTGAAATGAGATCAATGGATGTTGTTACTGCATATTTATATGGCTCATTGAAAAATGATATTTATATGGAAAAAACCTGAAGGGTTTAAGTAACTCAAAACCCAGAGGAGCTTAATCCATCAAATTGCAAAAATTCTTATATGGGCTCAAGCAATTTGACCAAATGTGGTATAACCCGCCTCAGTGAAAATTTGATAAAGGAAGGGTATACAAATGACCCTATCTGCCCTTGTGTTTTTACAAAGAAAAATGGCTCAGAATTTATGATCATCGTAGTCTATGTTCACGATTAAATTTAATTGGAACTCCTTATGAGTTGAAAAAGGCAGTTGAATATCTGAAAAGGGAGTTCAGAATCAAGGATTTCGAAAAACTAAATTTTTCCTTGGCCTACAAATTGAGGATTTGGAAAAAGGGATGTTTGTTCATCAATCAGCTTATACTCAAAGGTATTAAAGCAATTTCGAATGGATAATGCTCATCGGCTAAGTAATCCAATAGTCGTTCGGGCACTTGATCCTGCAAAGGATCCATTTAGGCCAAAGGAAGATAATGAAGAACAACTTGGCTCAGAAATATCATATTTAAGCGCAATTGGCGCATTGATGTATCTTGCAAATAGCACGCGACCTGATATCGCGTTTGCAGTGAATTTACTCGCAAGATTGAGTTCTTGTCCTACTCAACGACATTGGAAAGGCATAAAGCACTGTAACACCCCGGTTTTTGATAACCCAGGACGGGGTGTCACCGCCACACCTCCCTAGTAAGACTCGGCTTCTCCGGCTTACTAAAGAGATGCAAGGCTAGGTATTGCAGTATTTAAAACATTTAAAAGCATTCAAACCGCCCATACAATATAGTTCGAAAATAATAATATCATAGCGCAGCGGAAATAATATTAAAGTATAGTATTGCAGCGGAAAATGTAAATAGGGCCGACATGGCCAAAACACGGGTTAAACAGGCCCGTTCATAATATAGTCTAAAGTACGAATTTAAAAACAAAATAATGTTTTTCCCCAAAAGATAAGTTCCCATGTATGAAGTGCTCATGTTCACTCTACATACTCTGTAAGAAAAGAAAATAAAAATGGTTTGGTCAGCACAACTTGCTGAGTAAGTTAACACATGCATAATCGTAGGGTTTAAAAGCCATTAATTTTAATAATTTAATAAAAGCATGATAATAGCATAATATTCAATTTAACCTAATTAACTATCCAATAGCATAATATATTTCAGAGCTTTATTTAACAGCACATCTCGCATGAATTAAAATAAAAGCCATAATTTAAATAAGCATTTAAGTAATTTAATTGGACAGCGAGCATAATATAATCGAATTTAATTTAATTTAATATCCCCATTACATCCCAGATTTGGTATTTCAAAGTTTCACGATAGCATCGCGATGTCAACAAGTTTAGCCGGTAGCCCGGCGGCCGCAACCGTATCAGCCATACCCAGTATCACTCCGGAGCCTCGGGAAACCCATATGGATATTCTCGAGAGTGTAGGCTCTATATCTCGCCGTTTTGGCAATATCATATCTCAAGTTTAGCGCGCGGGGTCACCATCGTCCATTAAGGCACGAAGTGAATCGTTAGGGGGCACCCTGCAGAGCACTCACCCCTAATTTTAATTTATCAAGTTTGTAAGGGGATTTAATTTTAAAAATCTGATCTCAATTATCTTTATTTAAAAATAGTATCTCAACTCATTTCAACCCTAAAGGTTAATTCCATGTTTCAATAAGATTTCAAGATTTTATTTCCGGTAAACCACAGTTTACTCTAAAATTCGTCTAAAATCAGATTTAATTCCAAAAATTCCAAAAACTCACGACTGACTCAGAAACGTCGAGATCTACAACTTTCGTGTTTTAACGTTTTCAATCCGAGATACCGAAATAGGTCAAAAACACTAATTTTCACAGAAGCACAATTCTGTCCGAGTTTCATATGTCACAGTTTAAAGATTTCGAATTCTACCATAGCAATTCAACTCCATATTTGATGAAATTTTACAGAGACCATTTCAAGACAATTACCTACAATTTTCATGTTCGGCCAAAGATCTAAATCGGTCTGGAACCTATGTCAAAAACGTGATCAAGATCAAACCTAAGTTCTGTCAAGAATTTCAAGATCTAGATTCAAGCAGTTCGGTTTCGGTTGGGTTTCGCATATGAAATCGCCTCTAAAAATTCGGAAAAATTTACAGTAGATAGATCTAAGCCTTAGGAACATTTTTCGTGTTTTAAGTTTTTCCGTTTGAAGTCGTTTTAAGGTTTGGAAAAATTCGTCAAAACTGTTGCATCGGTAGAAAACATAAGTTGGCAGATTTACGATTTCTTGTTAAATCTTTTAGTTTCGAACGTTTTAATTCCTCCCAAAACCATGTAAGAGTTAACTTACTGATTGATCGGCATCCGGGGTCGTCTATTTCGGAGGCGTGGCTTCCAGTCCACCGTTTATCCTCTCCGCTCGTCGGGTTCTCCGTTCTAGATCCGATACGGGGTGTAGAGAGAAAAGAAACGAGGTTAGAATCCGTTTTCGGATTGAAACGTGAAAGGATTTATCGGTCTAGAGCTTACCACAACGTTGGAGATCTTCCAGATTTCATCCAAACAGCCGCTGTCTCCGTTTGGTGCCTCCGTTGACTCCGGATTTCGACTTGTGTGTATAGAGAGTATCGTAGGGTTTTGAAAAAGAGTTTAGGCTTTCGAGGGGGTTTATTTATAGATGTCTAGGTCCTAGGGCATCCAAAGTCTGACCCTAAGGGTCTTGAGTCGAGAGACGTTCAACCGAAAGTCGAAAAATCCGCGTTCGGGCGAGAGATTCACGCAACGGGCGAATCTGTCGTGTGGCGCGGGGTTGGCGCGCCATTCCCCTTATTAGCGCACGGACAGCGCGCGACTAGCGCCTGGACTCCGGTCCGGGCGGGTCGTGCGATCCGTCGTGCTTTTCCGCCTCTCTTTCGGGTTTCTATCCCTCTATGCTCTCGGATTCCAATTTCCGGACTCTCTTCGGGTTCCTATTTCGTGTCGTTATTTCTTTCGGATCAAATGTTACGTTTTGGTTCGAATTTGTCAAGTTCATTTATATCGGATACCCGTGTAACGACTTATTTAACTTTATTTAATTTCTTTTGTTTAATTAATTTCATTTCTCATTTCTTCTATATTTATTTATTTAATGTATTTACTGATTTATTTGTTTATTTATTTATTTATTATATTTATTTACTTATTTATTTATTTATTGTATTTATTATATTTATTTATGTTGTAAAATTCTCGGGTATTACAGTCTACCCTCCTTAAGAATCAACTTCGTCCTCGAAGTTGTGTTTTGGCTTTTCTCGTGCTAAGGTCTTTTGTTTATTTTATTATTTTGTGACTGAACTTAGAATTAAGACTTCTAAGCTGCCTACGTACCCGGTAAAGGGATCAAGCCATAACGTAGTTCAAAAGTTTACAAAGATGCATGAAAAATAGGTGGTATGACATCCTCTCCCCCTTAAGATTGCAGTTATGTCCCCATAACTGTGTCGGTATCGGTTTGGAACAATGTCGGGTAGCGTTCTCTCATGTCGGATTCTACTTCCCAAGTTGTCGTCTCACTTTCGTGGTTTGACCAAAGAACCTTGATCATTTTGACGGTTTTGTTCCTCGTTACTCGTTCCTTAGTGTCGAGAATACGCACTGGGACTTCTTCATAAGTCAAATCTTCATCGAGCTCAATTATCTCCGGTTGAAGTACATGTGTCGGGTCCGGCACATACTTCTTTAGTTGTGAGACATGGAAGACATTATGAACTCGATCTAATGGTGGCGGTAAAGCCAGTCGGTAAGCTAGAGTTCCGACTCGTTCTAGAATTTCGTAAGGTCGTATGTATCGAGGACTTAACTTCCCTCGCTTGCCAAAGCGCATCACCCCCTTCATGGGTGATATCTTTAGCATGACCCTATCTCCCACTTGAAATTCTAGGTCTCGTCGTCTCACGTCGGCGTAACTCTTTTGACGGTCTTGAGCGGCTTTCATTTTTCCTTGAATCACTTTGATTTGTTGAGCCATGTCTTCGATAAGTTGTGGTCCCACCACACGGACTTATTGTTTTCTTCCCAGCTCAACGGGCTTCGGCACTTTCGTCCATACAACACCTCGAAAGGTGCCATGCCGATGCTAGCATGGTAGCTATTATTATAGGAAAACTTAATTAAGGGTAAATGAGATTCCCAATTCCCTTTGAATTCCAACATACATGCTCTCAGCATGTCTTCTAGTGTTTGGATTGTCCTCTCGGTTTGTCCATCCGCCATCGGGTGGAATGCGGTGCTCATTTTGATTTGGGTACCGAGAGCTTTTTGTAACTCCGTCCAAAAATGAGAGACAAATCTACTGTCTCTATCGGAAATGATATCATTTGGTACTCCATGTCGTCGTACCACATTATCGATGTAGGCTCGGGCCAATTGGTCCATAGTCCACGTGTCTTTCATTGGGATAAATATGGCTGTCTTCGTTAGCCTATCCACAATCACCCAAATCTTGTTCATGCCTTTAGGTGATCGGGGTAATCCCGAGACAAAGTCCATCAAGATGCTATCCCACTTCCAACTTGGAATCTCTAGTGGTTGCATCAGTCCTAAGGGTTTATGTCGCACTGCCTTAACCTTTTGGCAGGTGAGACATTTCGCCACGAAGTTCGCCACTTCCTTCTTCATTCCCGGCCACCAATAGATCTTCTTCAGATCTTTGTACAGCTTGTCACCTCCGGGATGTACGGAATATGGCGTGTTGTGCCCTTCCTCCATCAACCTTTGTTTCAACTCGGCACATTTAAGGGGCACACACCATCTCCCTTTGAAACGGATGCTTCCATCCTCGTGGACAACAAATCCTATTGCCTTTCCCTCGGCAATATACCCTTTTATCTTTTCGAGTTTCGGGTCGCCCGGTTGGGCGAGTCAAATCTCGTCCAATATTGGAGTTTCTACGACCATGGCATTGATCGTTTCTCTCACTGTGCAAGGATGCATAAGTTCTAACTCCAATCTTGCCAATTCCATGTACAATGCCGGCGGAATTACCAACGAGTTTGTCACGTGTTGGGTTTTCCGACTTAGGGCATCGGCTACCACATTCGCCTTCCCTTCGTGGTATGTTATCTCTAAATCGTAGTCTTTAATAAGTTCCAACCACCTTCGCTGTCTCAAATTCAACTCCTTCTGAGTGAATATATATATTTCAAGCTCATGTGGTCGGTGAACATTCCACACTTCCGCCCATAAAGATAATGTCTCCATATCTTTAGAGCGAAAACGACCGCTGCCAACTTCAGGTCATGTGTCGGATAATTCTCCTCGTGAGGTTTTAGTTGGCGTGATGCGTACGCTATGACTCTCGAGTCTTGCATCAAGACGCAACCTAAACCTTCATTCGAAGCATCGCTATAAACTTCGAAGTCACCATTCTCGGATGGTAGTGTTAATACGGGTGTGGTTGTGAGTCGTTTCTTCAGCTCTTGAAACGCAGTCTCACACGCTTCGGTCCACTCATATTTTGCGAGGCAGCGGAGGGGAAAAATAAGAAGAAAATCGAAATAATAAAAAAAAGTAAAAAAAATTAATTTTCGTGACCCGCACGGGGTTCGCGCGCTAAAGTGGGGTTCAGCGCGCGGGGTCCGCGCGGTCACAGCAGGGTGTGTAAATTGGGCTCGCGCCTCGCGCGAGCCATTTCACCCCTTTCACTTCCGAAATTCCTCCCAACTTCCTCTAAATTTCGTTCTTCCGTGCTCAGATTCTTCCGGTTTCGACTTCGATTTCTCTTTGTAAGGTATGTGTCTCCTATTTCCACTTGCCAATTTTAATTTTTATGCCTTGATTTGTTAGATTTTTGGGTGAATTATGAAATTAGGGTTTTGGCAAGTGAATTGGGGATTTGTAATTTTCGGCTTAATTCTTGCGAATTAGTGAGTTTATGTAGTATTTTGGTGCCATTTCTATTGTTTAGGAAGTAATGGTATGAATATATATACCTAAGTTGTGGAATTTCTTGCTAGAATTTGGATTTTTAGGGAAACTATGAAATTTCCGATTTTGTTGGTGTTATTGGTGTAAAAGTGGTTTCGTTGGTGTTGTTTGTTGACACTTGTGACTATGATTCGTCGTTTAAGTAATTGTTTGGTTTTGTGGTTAATTGCCATGTGTTTACAAGCAAATTTTTGAACTTAATTTATTGCGCACATAAGGTGTTCGACGAAATGCCACAAAGGGTTTTTGAATTTGTCTGGGCACATTCCTTGGTTTGATTCGCTTCCAATATGTATTGATAAACCATTGGGGTCTGAACCCTCCTAGATTTTTCCCGTTGGAACTTCATATTTATGATGTCTTTATGTAATTTTGCTTGTGAATTAATGTCTTGAAGATTAGCCTTACCCTTGATATTGGGTGCTCGCAGGATGTTGCTTTTCCTGTGGTTCATCTTGGCGTTCCTTATGGTCCTTCCGGGGGCCAAGAGACGGGCTACTCGACGTGATGCAGCCGGCCCTAGCACTGCTGCTCCGGTGATGCCGGATAGTGACGACAGTGATGACAGTGAGTCCGAGGAGGACGAGGAGCGGGTGCCGAGGCTCAGGGATCTCCCTGACGAGGTGCGCCCTCACCGGCATGATAGGTTCCGTTTCTCGACGATGGCCGCCCGGGACTTCTATTTCGACGAGCTTCGTCGAAAGAGGGCTTATGTCCCCGAGCGAGGCTTATTCCCCGATCATATAGGCGATGACCGGATCAGTGCAGTTTTGGGGCATCTCCAGTGGACCGGTCTTGCACGTCATCCTGAGGGCGTTGCCTCCGGCTATCTAGCCATGGAGGTTATCGCCAACATCAGCGGTCTTGGGGTAGATGACGACCTTTCTCGAGTCTGGGTTCATGGTCGCTACTTAGACTTCAGTGCTCGGGCGATCAACATCTATTTCGGCCTTCCAGATGATGGCGTGTTCCAACCACAGCCAGAGGGCCGGGTTTATGCTCCTGCCTGGGGTGTCTTGTGTACTGAGGTACCCCCGTGGACTGGGTACCCTCACGAGTTGCGACTGACGTCTTTGGATGCTCCTTGGCGTGTACTTGCTCAGCTTTGGTTAGGACGCATCTGGCCGATCACCCGGAGTCATATCGTCATAGATCACATCTTTGAGACTATTTGCTTTATCGCATGGGGCGGTCGGGTAAATGTGGGCGCTTGCATTGCGGACAACTTGAGGGGTTTACGACGGGGGCGAGGGAGTAGGGTGATCACTCACGCACACCTCATTTGTTGGCTATGCGCTGCCCAGGGGATCCGTACGTCTCCCGAGACGGACCCCTATCCTTTAGCTCCAGGTGAGCACTACCGTATTCCGTCTTATGCCGCCCGGCGCAGCAGTTTGCGTCGTGGAGCGCCTCGGGCTATACTGCGCCCGCAGCCTGAGGATGGTGGTTTGATTTTAGTTGTCCCTCCAGAGCGGCCACCTCCTCCTCCTGTGGTTCCACAGCAGGGTGTGGTTTCACCGCAGGGTCAGGACATGACGCAGATGCTCCAGATGATGCAGGAGATGCATATCAGTATGGATGTCGGGTTTGCAGCTGGGCAGGCTCGCTACGACGCCTTGGATGCTAGGATGGATCTCTATCAGGATCGTATGGACACGCTCACTGTGAGACAGGCGGAGCAGCAGGCCACCATGACTGACATGTATGCCTACATGCGTCAGATGGATGACTATATGCGTCGCCAGTTCCCTCCTCCTGATCAGTGACTTTATGTTTCCCGTTTTATGTCTCCTTCTAGACTTGTGTCAGAAGCGGCTGGTTTAGTGTTTCCCATTTGTGTTTTCAGTTAGACTTGGTTTGGTATTTCTCTTAGGATGTAGTACTGTGACGTTCCTATGATTCTGTGCATGTCTCTGTTATGCACTCTATGGTTTGATGCATCGTGTGTTTTTATGATTCCAAGTCTCTTTTTTTGTTTTTTTTTTGTTTTTTTTTTTGGCTAAGGATTTCAAAAAATCAACTCGCATTTTATTCCTTTACAAGAAATTTAATACAAGTAATAGGATGCGCAAAATAAATGTACTATCTAAGACAAAGTATCTAAATGATCTCTGCATCCTCTGGCAAAGTAGTGGAATCTTCCATTGGATCATCCTCGTCAGAGACTTGGCCGGTGCCCAAGGGTCCATGAAACACGGGGGATGGTGGATCGACGGCTTCCGAAGCTGGTTCTGGTGACTCCTCCAGATGGCTCCCCACGGGGCTCGGGTTCGGCGACGGGCGGACCATGTGGGGCCAGAGTCCAAGGGTTCCATAGCGTCCATGGATCAGGCCGGATGGGCTCTCTACTGAGGGTGTCGGGCTTCGTGGTCCATCAAATGGTCTTCCACCGGGCTATATGGTACTACTATGTCAGTGAGGTCAAGCAGGTCCGTCCCTAGATCCTCGACTCTATCTATCACCGCATCGCTCCGTTCGGTGAGTTTTTGCACTGAGTTTCTAAGTCTTTTATGCGATCTTGATCCGCGGCTCTCAAGTTCAGGAAGTGCTGGAGGTCAGCTTCCCTTAAGTCTCCCATTTGGTGCAGATTTGCCTCCAAGTGAGCTATACGATTTTTCATTTATTGTATGGTTTGTTGGGTGTCAAGGTGAGCATTCATCATGTTGATCATCAACTGCATCATGTCTTGACTAGCCATCTAACGCAAGCAAGAGATCTAAGTTAATATTCGCCAAGATTCTAAGTTCAATTCGCCAAGATTCTAAGTTCAAGTTTGGCCAAGATTCTAAGTTCAATTCGCCAAGATTCTAAGTTCAATTCGCCAAGATCCTAAGTTCATAGGAGAGATGCAATATGCAAATGCAAATGATGATTCCCCCCAAAAATAATTTAATGCACTATATATATATATATATTTTCCCATGGGTTTTAAAATAAAAATTTTCCATGGAAATAATACTTTAAAATTTAAAATAATAGTCAAAATATTAATAATAGTTTAAAAATAATAATGGTTTAAAAATAATAGTTTAAAAATAATAATGGTTTAAAAATAATAGTTTAAAAATAACCGGGCTCTGATACCAACTTGTAACACCCCGGTTTTTGATAACCCAGGTCGGGGTGTCACCGCCACACCTCCCTAGTAAGACTCGGCTTTTCCGGCTTACTAAAGAGATGCAAGGCTATGTATTGCAGTATTTAAAACATTTAAAAGCATTCAAACAGCCCATACAATATAGTTCGAAAATAATAATATCATAGCGCAGCGGAAATAATATTAAAGTATAGTATTGCAGCGGAAAATGTAAATAGGGCCGACATGGCCAAAACACGGGTTAAACAGGCCCGTTCATAATATAGTCTAAAGTACGAATTTAAAAACAAAATAATGTTTTTCCCCAAAAGATAAGTTCCCATGTATGAAGTGCTCATGTTCACTCTACATACTCTGTAAGAAAAGAAAATAAAAATGGTTTGGTCAGCACAACTGAGTAAGTTAACACATGCATGATCGTAGGGTTTAAAAGCCATTAATTTTAATAATTTAATAAAAGCATGATAATAGCATAATATTCAATTTAACCTAATTAACTATCCAATAGCATAATATATTTCAGAGCTTTATTTAACAGCACATCTCGCATGAATTAAAATAAAAGCCATAATTTAAATAAGCATTTAAGTAATTTAATTGGACAGCGAGCATAATATAATCGAATTTAATTTAATTTAATATCCCCATTACATCCCAGATTTGGTATTTCAAAGTTTCACGATAGCATCGCGATGTCAACAAGTTTAGCCGGTAGCCCGGCGGCCGCAACCGTATCAGCCATACCCAGTACCACTCCGGAGCCTCGGGAAACCCATATGGATATTCTCGAGAGTGTAGGCTCTATATCTCGCCGTTTTGGCAATATCATATCTCAAGTTTAGCGCGCGGGGTCACCATCGTCCATTAAGGCACGAAGTGAATCGTTAGGGGGCACCCTGCAGAGCACTCACCCCTAATTTTAATTTATCAAGTTTGTAAGGGGATTTAATTTTAAAAATCTAATCTCAATTATCTTTATTTAAAAATAGTATCTCAACTCATTTCAACCCTAAAGGTTAATTCCATGTTTCAATAAGATTTCAAGATTTTGTTTCCGGTAAACCACAGTTTACTCTAAAATTCGTCTAAAATCAGATTTAATTACCAAAATTCCAAAAATTCACGACTGACTCAGAAACGTCGAGATCTACAACTTTCGTGTTTTAACTTTTTCAATCCGAGATACCGAATTAGGTCAAAAACACTAATTTTCACAGAAGCACAATTATGTCCGAGTTTCATATGTCACAGTTTAAAGATTTCGAATTCTACCATAGCAATTCAACTCCAAATTTGATGAAATTTTACAGAGACCATCCCAAGAAATTACCTACAACTTTTATGTTCGGCCAAAGATCTAAATCGGTCTAGAACCTATGTCAAAAACGTGATCAAGATCAAACCTAAGTTCTGTCAAGAATTTCAAGATCTAGATTCAAGCAGTTCGGTTTCGGTTGGGTTTCGCATATCAAATCGTCTCTAAAAATTCTGAACAATTTACAGTATATAGATCTAAGCCTTAGAAACGTTTTTCATGTTTTAAATTTTTCCGTTTGAAGTCGTTTTAAGGTTCGGAAAAATTCGTCAAAACTGTTGCGTCGGTAGAAAACATAAGTTGGCAGATTTACGATTTCTTGTTAAATCTTTTAGTTTCGAACGTTTTAATTCCTCCCAAAACCATGTAAGAGTTAACTTACTGATTGATCGGCGTCCGGGGTCGTCTATTTCGGAGGCGTGGCTTCCAGTCCATCGTTTATCCTCTCCGCTCGTCGGGTTCTCCGTTCTAGATCCGATACAGGGTGTAGAGAGAAAAGAAACGAGGTTAGAATCCGTTTTCGGATTGAAACGTGAAAGGATTTATCGGTCTAGAGCTTACCACAACGTTGGAGATCTTCCAAATTTCGTCCATACAGCCGTTGTCTCCGTTTGGTGCCTCCGTTGACTCCGGGATTTCGACTTGTGTGAATAGAGAGTATCGTAGGGTTTTGAAAAAGAGTTTAGGCTTCCGAGGGGGTTTATTTATAGATGTCTAGGTCCTAGGGCGTCCAAAGTCTGACCCTAAGGGTCTTGAGTCGAGAGACGTTCAACCGAAAGTCGAAAAATCCGCGTTCGGGCGAGAGATTCACGCAACGGGCGAATCTGTCGTGTGGCGCGGGGTTGGCGCGCCTTTCCCCTTATTAGCGCGCGGACAGCGCGCGACTAGCGCCGGGACTCCGTCCGGGCGGGTCGTGCGATCCGTCGTGCTTTTCCGCCTCTCTTTCGGGTTTCTATCCCTCTATGCTCTCGGATTCCAATTTCCGGACTCTCTTCGGGTTCCTATTTCGTGTCGTTATTTCTTTCGAATCAAATGTTACGTTTTGGTTCGAATTTGTCAAGTTCATTTATATCGGATACCCGTGTAACGACTTATTTAACTTTATTTAATTTCTTTTGTTTAATTAATTCTCTTTTAATTAATTTCATTTCTCATTTCTTCTATATTTATTTATTTAATTTATTTACTGATTTATTTGTTTATTTATTTATTTATTATATTTATTTACTTATTTATTTATTTATTGTATTTATTATATTTATTTATGTTGTAATATTCTCGGGTATTACAAGCACGTCTATCGCTATCTCCAAGGAACAATTGATCTTGGATTATTTTACCTAAAAGACTCTCGACATGGGTTAATCGGCTATGCTGATGCAGGTTATTTATTAGACCCACACAAAGCCGAATCTCAGATAGGTTATGTCTTTATTTGTGGCGAAACTGCAATCTCTTGGAGGTCAATGAAGCAAACGTTAACGACAACTTCATCCAATCATACCGAAAATATTAGCAATCCATGAGGCAAATTGAGAATGTGTTTGGTTGAGATCATTGAATCACAAATCTCTCAACATTTTATTTGAAAACAATTCGGCTTGTATATAGCTGAATTGAAATGGAGATATATCAAAGGAGATAGAACAAAGCATATTTCACCAAAATTCTTCTACACTCATGATCTTCAAAAGAATAGTGAAATTCATGTGCAATAAATTCGGTCAGAGAATAATTTAGCGGATCTATTTACCAAGGCTTTGCCGACTGCTTCATTCGAGAAGTTCGTGAAGAAAATTGGAATACGATGGCTTCGAGATTTAAAATGATGTCCAATCAGGGGATCAATGAATACAAGAATACTGTACTCTTTTTCCTTCATTAGGATTTTTTCCCACTGGATTTTTTCCTAATAAGGTTTTAATGAGGAATATTATTTGTAACGAAAACATTCAAGGGGGAGTGTGATAAATGCACTCAACGGTAAAGTTGCAGCTTCGATGAACGTCTTAATTACAAGACGACCAAACTTAATAATGCATCCTCATCTATTATGTCAGTAGGAGCTTTTCATTTTTGCCTATATATAGCAGTGTAATATTTCAATTATGGAGTGTAAAAAACAGACATCTATTTGCTTTATTCTTTTACATCTTTTCTTCTCTGCTCTGCCCATACTCTCTCAATCAAAAGCTACCATTCAATTTTTCTTTATTTCTTTATTTTAACTTGAATAACTATGATAAAACTTCAAGTCAAAGTGATTGTGTGAATAGTGCCAAATTCTCCAACGTAGCTATCATTTAAAAACGGAGGGAGTATTATTTATATAACACTTCCACTTACACTCATTAATATATATATAATATTCTATCACAGGTCTATGATTGTTTACATAAAGGTTGTTTAATGAATAAATGACTATCTCTTTATCAATATCATTATTTAATTGTATATTTCTCAAATCCCTCACAACATACACATATATACCTTACGGGACTTTTGTTTGGAGATATTCAAGATTCTCACTGAGAATCTTGGATATAAAATGGAAGACATATATGTTTGGTTGAAGGATGTTCCGAGTGGGAATCTCATATTCCCATCATGATGTGAATCTTTAATGTTTTGGGAGGAAATGTGATCCCACAAAAAACATAGGGAATTTTAAATTATCCGGAATCTTTGCATGTACTTTATTTTATAACCTTTTAAATTAAAAAACTATTTTATATGTAAAAAACTATAAAAGACCTTACCCCAAATTTTACAACTTTTCATTTAAAATCATAAAAGGGGACCCAAAATTTTAATATTTATTTAAAATTTTGTTTTTAAATGTATTCATTTAAATAAAATAATATTTAATAATTTAGTAAATTAGATTAATAATTATTTAGATAAAAGCAATAATTAACATATAATAAATTATATATTTAGCTAAAAGCCATGGATGCCGCTGATGTCAATGGCAAATGGGAAAAGAGCTCTTGGGGGAGGAAGCTGATCGTGCAGAAGAGAAGGGCTTCCCTTAATGATTTTGATCGGTTCAAGATCATGCTTGCAAAAATCAAGAGGGCGGGCATTATCCGGCAGGAACTTGCAAAGCTCAAGAATGAGAGTGCAGCCTGAGTATTTTAATTTGTTCAAGTTTATTTCGTATAGGATTTTGAAAGACATGAAATTTATTTTGGATGTTTCTTGTTCTATAATCAGTTGCACAGTGAAAAAGAATACCACAATTTTTTTTGCAACTTGTTCCACTGTTGATGATTTGATGCAGTGCTGTTATTCTTTCCAAAAAGAAAAAAAAATTATATATAACTATTTTCTATTTTTAAATAAGAAATTATATTTAAATATTCTCTATTGTTTATTAAAACGTTCTAAATTAGTTTGAACTCGAAATCTAATATTCACAACTCAATCAAATGCATAGATGTTAAAAATAACAAAAAGATAATATTCATGATAATCTCATTTTCTTAGAAATTTTAGATTCTTAATAATGTTATTCCCAAAAGCAATATAAGATCCCCCAACAAAAAGACCCTTATATGCAGTCTGGTTCCTGTACTGGCAATTAATTTGCCTGTACATACTAAATGATGTCCACGCTACGAAAAATGATGTTAGCTCCATAAAAAATGATGTTGCTTATTTTATAATATTCATCATTTTTTTTATACGCACACATCATTTCACACAGTCATCATTTTTCGTTGCTCTGACATCATTTTCCTATGGGTATCTATCATTCAATTTCTGTCAGTATGTGCTGTTGACAGCACACAACCCACACCCCCTTATATGTACTACATAAACAAACTTACTACAGACGGCATCACATACATATACATATAAAATATTTATTTTGTTTTCATGAATATGCAACATTTACTCTGCACACTTAACCGATGCATATTTTTTACAATAAATAATTTACATTGTGTACAAGTAAAAATTATGAAAATTAGATTTTCTAAAGTTACAAGAGGAGACGATTCTAAAAAAATCTCACTTGACTATATTTTTTTAGAATAATGAATAGTGTAAAAAAAACTAAAGGTATCACTTTCACGGAAACTGAGACAGTAAATAATTTCACAACAAAATCCATTTTATTCTTTGGATTTAAGATGATGTCAGCAGACCGGAGGAGATGGCTGTGGTCCAGCGGAGAGGCAACAACTCAACGGAGATGGTTCCGGCTCAGCAGACCGACGAAGAGTCATAGAAGGCGGCGAGCAAGAGCTGAGGAGGGGTGCTGGTGTGAAGAGGGCCTCACACAGGAACGATTTCCATTTTCAAAGTAATCTGGTCGGGATTTACGTGGGGAATATTCCCGTTGGTGTGAAGTGCATGGAACTTTTCTCCGCAATTGACTGTGTGGCGAAAGTGCGCGATTGGTTCTTTCCAAATAGGAGGTGGCCGGAGAATGGGTATAAGTTTGGTGTCTTCCGTTTCAAGGAGAAAGAGGAAGCGAGGAAGGTCATTGCACAGATGAATGGCAGACCATTTGAAGGGAACACGTTGCGGGTGGCATGGGCAGCTCCGAGAAGATTGGGATATAAAAAGTTAGGGTTTCAGGGGAAGCCCAAGGAAATTATGAACCGGGCGAAGGCTTCCTCACGTCAGCCTGTTAGATCGGGAGCATGGAGAGACGATCGCTCGTTCGCGGATGTCTTACGGGGAGGTTTGGAGAGGAACTTAAGCGGCGGTCGGGAAGGCCATGCAGGAGCAATTATGCTAAAAGAGTCGAATGACGACTTAGATCGGTTCGGTCGTGCGGCGGTGATTGAAATGAAGGATGTTGAAGCTATTGTGGGCTTCCAAGACTGGCTAAGTAGGGGATATAATGACTTTGAAGAGATTGTCTATGGCGGAGGGCTTATGATGGTGGTGGTATTTAGGAGTATGGCTGATAGGGAACAGTTTCTGAAGGATGGCGGAGACTCTGGGTTTACACAATGGAAACGAAGGTGGGATAAGGGCTTTAGAATAAGGAAGCCGCTGGTGTGGGTATACATTTTTGGCCTCCCGATCTCCACATGGTGCGATGAAAATTTTCAAAGGCTGGTGCATGGGTGGGGGAAGGTTATAAAATCAGACAGTGAGACAAGGGAGAAGAGGAGATTCGATCGTGCAAAACTTCTCGTCTTTCTGCATGAAGAATGCACTATTCCGAGCTTGGTGAAGGTCCAGATTGGTGATCAAACGTTTAAGGTACGGGTAGCAGTGTGTTATAATAAGCCTGTGGTGGTGGCGGAAAATGTTCAAGTGGACGGCAGCCCCGACGTGAAGTCCGTCTGGCCCGGCGATGAGAGTCAGGATGTCCGGCAGGTTTGGAGTGGGAGAAGTAGGTCCAGGAGCCCAGGCTGTCGGGAAGTGGGAGGATCGTTTGGGGAGATGTGCGGGTATAAAGGTGGCCAGGTAGAGGCGGCGCAATTGATTGTGGCCACTCAAGGTGATGGCCTCAGTAATTCCCAAGAAAAGGGGAAAAGTGTCCCTGACGAGTCTACAGCTTCGGAAGATAAAAACAATTCGAAAGAACTTGGCTTGGCAACAGGTGGGCCTTACTTAAATGAGCCTTCTCTTGATGGGCCTTGTCACAAAGGAAGTAGTCAGACTTCGGATGGGAGGGGCAGTGAGGCATTGGGGTTAGGGATGTGGACTGAGGTTCCTAGTAGTTCTGAGGTTCTAAAAGAATTCCCCATTGTGGGCTCAATGTCTAGCCCAGTATTGAATGAAGAGGATTACTCTGGTGAATGGGCCTCTAAGAGGCAGCGGCCTCTTGAGATGAGCGACGCAAATGAGGGAGTATCTGAGGTACCAAATAGGGATCTGCCCAGTCCCAATCTCACCAGCAAAGGAAATCGATTCTGGGCGGAGGATTCAAGGGAGGATCTGGACAATGGTGTCAATGGTGGCGTGGTAATGGAAGGTCTGGAGGTGCAGCCGAGTTCCTGTATAGAGGTGGACAAGGGCGTGGAGGAACTCACTGCGGGTAATTCGAAGCCAGTGGATGCGGGCTCATTGGATTGCACGGAATTTAGCAAGGTGGAGGAAGCCCTCAAGATGGTCATCTCGGGGAGGGGGAGGTCACGAAGCAGAGAGAAGAGCAAAAGGAAAAAGCTGTCGGGGAAGCAGCGAGCTGGCTGCAAAAAAGTTGGTATGGTGACAATTCCAGGGAAAAGGGAGTTTGCAAAGCTTCAGTTCTCCACCATTCGGACTAAGGAAGGGGTTAAACTAGTGGATATTGAGGAGGTTGAAACCATTTTAGACCTCGCAGAAACTCTGGGTTTGGGATGTTTGAGGTCAAGGGATCAGGCTATTGCGCGGATCCTCTCTGAATTGAACTGATTGAGATCAGGGTGGGTGGTTGTATATTGTTGATAAAACGTATCGTTATGCGGATAGTTACAAGCAATCTTAGGGGTTTGAATGGAGGAGTTAGGAGGAGAGCTGTAATGAGGATGTGCAAAAAGGTGAGACCTTCGGTCTTATGCGCACAGGAAACAAAGATGAATGTTGTTCACACAAAGCTAGTACACAGGATCTGGGGCTCGAGAGAGTGTGAATTTGTTGCGGAGCCGGCCTCTGGAAATGCTGGTGGTCTCTTGGTGATTTGGAATACCAATTTATGTTCATTTAGACTGAGGGAAAGTGGCTTTAATTTCATATGGTTGAGTGGCAATATTAACGGAATTCCAGGAGTGGTCAATGTGGTGTCGGTTCATGCTCCTAATTGTAGGAGAGAAAGGGCGGAGTTCTGGGAAACTCTAATCCAAAAATGTGATACAGCCAACGGAGAGCTTTGGTGTGTCACTGGAGACTTCAATGCGGTGGTATCGGAGGGCGAAAGAGTGGGAGAAAGTTCAGACTCAGGTTCGTCCAGAGATTTCAGAAACTTTATTGATAGGCTGTGTCTTATCGACCTCCCCATGGAGTATGGTCGATTCACGTGTGTTGGTAGAGGGGGTAGGGCAAGCAGTCGGTTGGATAGGTTTTTAATTTCTCCAGGTTGGTTATGCATCCATGGTGGGATTTCCCAGCGCAGAGGTGAGTCGGTGCTTTCGGATCACTACCCGGTCTATTTGGAAGTGGGGGAGAGGTCATGGGGTCCAAAACCCTTTCGTTTTTTTAATTATTGGTTGGATGAAGGGGGCTTTGAGGAGATGGTGAGAGATGTGTGGGGTTCTGGTCGTTCCAGTAGAGAGCAGGTTAGAGATGGTGCACTCACCGGGAAATTACGCATGCTTAAGAAGAAGATCAGATCGTGGGAGGGTTACGGAGCAGGGGAGTTAGAAGATAGACTGAAAAAGTTATCTTCTGAAATTGAGGAATTGGAAGCCGGATTTCAGGATAGTGGAGTGGAGGCGGAGGCAACTGCAACCTGGTGGGCTAAAAAGGGTGAAATGAAGAGGATTCTCTTAGCCGAGGAGAGGCGATGGCATCAGAAATCAAGGGTTAAGTGGCTGAGAGAAGGGGACCAAAACACTCGTTTTTTTCATGCAGTGACTGCCCTACACCGTAGACGGGGTTACATTGGAGCGATCAGATTTAATGGGCAGACTGTTGATGACCCGAGAGGTGTGAAAGACGCCGCCCTCTGTTACTTCAAGGAGTTATTTTCAAAACATGAAGATGAACTTTTTGATGTGGGGAAGTTGGGGCAGCCTAGGCTACCAGACGCGGATCGTTTGTGGCTTAAAAGGGCATTTTCGGAAGAGGAGGTTAGGGCGGCTGTGTGGAGCTGTGATGGCAACCGGGTTCCTGGCCCCGATGGGTTCAACCTTCGCTTCTTCCAACATTTTTGGGAAATGCTAAAAACAGACATCATAGAGATTTTTTAGAAACTCCATAAAGATCACCAGATCCCTAAAGATATCGGTGGCTCTTTTATATCTCTAATCCCAAAAGTTGACGACCCTAAGGATTTCAGTGAATTCAGGCCCATCTCACTTGTGGGAAGTGTCTTGAAAATCATTACTAAGGTCTTAGCTAGGAGACTCCAGGAGGTTTTGGGTGGGCTTGTTGGAGAGTCTCAAATGGCATTTGTCAGCGGTCGACAGATACTGGACGGAGTCTTAATAGCCTCAGAAGTAGTTCAGACTACAAACAATATGGGCAGAAGTGGATTTGTCATTAAGTTAGATTTCGCTAAGGCATATGATAACGTCTCATGGGATGCTCTTAATCGGATCATTGTGGCGTTGGGTTTTGGGGATAAATGGACAAAGTGGATAGAGGCGTGTGTACACTCGGCCTCAGCGGCAATCCTGGTTAATGGTTCCCCGACGAGCTTTTTCAAGTTGCAGAAAGGGTTGAGGCAAGGGGATCCCTTATCACCTTACCTATTCGTCCTTATTGCAGAAGTGTTCAACCTGTTAATGGCGAAGGCGGTGAACTTGGGATTGATTGTGGGCCTGGAGTCTGGTAAGGATGGTCCTCGGATTTCCCATCTACAGTATGCAGATGATACAATCATCTTTTGTGAAGGGCGGTTGAATCAGGTTATTTGGATCAAACGATTGCTGTACTGTCTGTCACTAGCTACTGGACTGAAAATCAACTTCAAGAAGAGCAATGTTATTGGGATTAATCTGTCAAACGAGGAGGTCACGGCTGCTGCTAATATCCTCGGCTGTGGAGTTGGGGGCCTGCCAATGATTTATCTTGGCATTCCGATAGGTGGAAGGGTAAATGGAACGTCGTTATGGCAACCGGTGTTGGATAGAGTGGAGAAAAGGTTGGCCGGTTGGAAAGGAAGGCTTGTAT
Organism: Hygrophila difformis; assembly: GCA_030278955.1. NCBI lineage: Eukaryota > Viridiplantae > Streptophyta > Magnoliopsida > Lamiales > Acanthaceae > Hygrophila > Hygrophila difformis. Next base: position 125,823 of record JAOANR010000239.1, on the reverse strand, counting down.
CACAAGCTGGCAGGACATGCCTAATTCGATCTATTCTATGCAGCCTCCCCGTTTATTATTTATCCATCTTTAAAATTCCTAGGGAAGTGGCGGATAAAATAGAGAAAATTAAAAGATGTTTCTTTTGGAATGATGCAAAAGGGCAGCGAAAGTTACACATGCTGGGATGGGATAAAATTTGTCGGCATAAAGAGGAGGGGGGGCTGAGCATTTGGAATGTCCAAAGATTCAATGATGCTTTACTTCTAAAATGGCGATGGCGATTCGGGAAAGAGAACTCGCTGTGGAAAAAGGTGATCGACAAGAAATACTATAGGGGTCAAGGGCCGTTGGTGCCGGATGCGATTAGCAGTCGGTCTCTCTGGGGCAATATCTGTAAGTCATGGGTGCGGCAGCAATCTCAAGGTGGTGGGGGAAGTTTTAAAATTTGCGTGGGAAACAGGTTGTCAACTAAATTATGGACGGATTGCTGGGTTGAAAGTGATAAACCACTGTGCGAGATATTTCCCAGGTTTTACACTTTAGCAGCAAATAAAGATGGCACTGTGGCTGAACATGGGAACTGGACAGGAGTGGAATGGGGGTGGGATATCCCCTTGAGGAGGCCTCTATTCGGGTGGGAGCTTGAAGTATGGCAGGACTTTTTGTTGGCCATAAGTAGGCCGAAGATGTGTAGGTTCTTGGAGGATAGGACTGTTTGGATGCAGGATGGTCTTGGCAGGTACTCCACTAGCTCGAGTGTCAAGCTTTCAACGGGGTCTGCGGATGAGGATATGCAGAGCCTTTGGAAGAGATTCTGGAAAATAAAAACACCAATGAAAGTAAAGGTCCTAGCTTGGAAATTGATGAATCAGGCGATACCTGTTAAAGAAGAACTACTAAAGAGGGGGTGCATTGACTCCTCAAATACAGACTGTGGCTGTTGTGGGAGTATGCTGGAGTCATTGGATCATTTATTTTGTACTTGTGATTTTGCTAGCAAGTTGTGGTACATCAGCATAGGGTGGTTTGGGATATCATGGACATTACCAGGCTCGGCCAGAGATTTGATGGAATGGTGGATTTTGAGTAATCTACAGAAAGGGAGGAGGGAAGTATGGCAAATAACTGGTCTGGCAATCATTTGGGTAATTTGGAGAAACCGGAATGAAGCGATCTTTAAAGGCAAGCAAGTAGTGTTGACGGAGGTGGTAGAAGAATTAACATGGAGAATTAGCACTTGGTGGAAAGCCTTATCAGTGGACAGTGGTTGCTGTTCATTTGGGGTTGGGGGACAGTTTTTAGACAACTTTCCACAGGCAAGGCGAGTTAGAGACCTTCACATTCGTAGGGGTCTAACGTGGGTTCGTCCCTCCGAGGGTTGGTGGAAAATCAACACGGACGGTTCTTCTCTTGGGAATCCAGGGCCGGCCGGGATTGGAGTAGTCATTAGAGATGGTGTTGGGAAGGTCCTATTTACTTTGTCCGATAGCATTGGAATTTCAGACTCCACAGAGGCGGAATTGAGGGCGGTTAATCGGGTTTGTCAAGCACTTATTCGTGATCAAGGGTTTCCTCTACCGAAGTTAATTTTTGAATGTGATTCTATAAACATTGTTAAATGGTTGGCAGATCCGGGGACAGTACCATGGAGGTTTTGTGAGTTAGTAGGACCAATTACTGTAGTTCTAAAATGCGCCGGGGAGGTCCGTTTTCAACATATTTTACGGGAACGCAACTCTCTTGCCGATCAATTGGCGAAACTTGGGGCATCCGGAGAGGGGAAGATAGAGGAATGGTGTTGAATGAGAAGGGTTACTGGTGAAATGTGAATCCAACATATCTTAAGAGATTGGTACAACTTGGTAGACCAATGGGCCAATAAGGGAGTGGATGAAGGTGAAAGAACTACTTAGTTGAAGGACTAGGGTAGGAATCATGGTGATATGATAGTCTTTATGAGGCCGATGAGGTCAGGGTGGAAATGGAGCTGTAAGGGGAGCAAAGGAGATGGCATTACACTGGTTTTGTTTGTCCAATTTACCTTTTTTTATTTTTTGCAGGTGAAATATGCAACTTGTATTGTTTGGAGCGCAGTGTCTGGAAATTAATATATGTTGCTAGAGTAAGTTAGGATGGCCGGTGAGGAATGATACTACTTGTATTTGCTGTGGAAGTTGCAAGTCTTGGAGGATCAAAGAATACTTTCTACAAGCCACTATAAGTCCAGTCCTTTGAAGTCTTGGAGGATCAAGTTAATCCAAGTTGAGCTGCTGTCATTATGGAATCTGCTGCTGAAGTTTCTGTCGAGGCACTCTGACATTCGACCTCGCCTTTTGCTGCTGGTTGCTGATTCGGGGACGGGGTTCGTCTACTATTAATTCATAAAGTCAGTTGATACTCCCAATTGGTGAGAGAGGAACTTATAGTCAACTTGGTTGCGAAGAGAGGTGATGTTATTCCTGACAATCTTGAATTTGTTTTAATTTGCATGTTGATCTTACTTCTGGTCAGTTTGATGCATCGGATATTTAAGGGTACCTGGTCATCTCTTCGTCTGTTTTGTCATGACAAGAGTTTTCCTTATACCTAATCTATCAACCAAAGTCCTCTCTCTCTCTCAGTATCCCCCTCCTACCTTTGCAAAACCATTTATCCTTCACCTTCCTTTGTCCTGGTCTCACAGTCTCGTCTTCCCACCAGTCAACAGAAGTCCCAGGTTCCATCTATGCAGTTCACTAGAATCCTTCTCAGGAACTTATTTGTGTAGAGGGCTGGTATGCCTTCAAAAATAAGGTTGAGTCTTATTCAACCTTGACTAATGGTGTTTTTTTGACCATGTCGGGTAGAGGTTGGTAGTCGGGTTTCTCCCTGTGTAAAAAGAAAGAAATAACAAAAGGGAAGGAAAAATTTTTAACAGTGTATTAAGAAAAAAAAACAAAAAAAAATAAAAAAAAAAGAAGAAGGAAAAAAGGATAGAAGAGTTTATGAAAGTTGCAGGGTATTAACAAGTTGGGGGGCTCGGTCCCAGTTCATGGTAAGGGGTTGTTGATATTCGATAAGCAAAATCGTATTGAAGTTTGAAGTTTGGAAATTGAGTTCAGCAAATTGTATCATGTTTCAGGTGAAGACTGTATTGGAGCTTTCTTTGTTGTAGTAATTCTCTGGAACACACCCTGGAGGATTCGGTGTGCTATGCATAGATGGAACCTCTTTTCTCATTATCCGATGCCTTACCTGCTTTTAGCCGTGCTTCATCTCTCCTTTATAGCCCCTTTGATCCGATGCATTGGTCTTGATCCTTAAGTAGGGGAGATATGTATCTTGAAGCAAGATTTTAGATTGTCCCTTAATAACATCACTTTGAGTCTCCTATTGTTCGCTTTCCGGGAACGTTCGTGAGCATGCCTCTGTCGTTTACAAGGGGCGTGTATCTGGTTTGCTATGCTGTGAATATTTTAAGGTCCCCGTCACTTTGGATTGTTGTTGATGCGTTTAGCTCTAGTTCGAGAGGTCGTTGCTTCCCTTTTCTGTTCTTGCGGGCACTTTAATGAATTGCATGGATTACTTTGCTAGTTGATGGGCAGCTGGAGACGGTAAAGAAAGAAGTGGTTCATTCGGTGCAGGTTCGGTGGGAATAAGAGCTTTATGTCAAGCTTCATTATTGTGATTGCTGTGTTATGTCTTATTTGGTTTGCTCTAATGCTGTAATAAGGGTTGGTGTGTTGATGGATCTTTGATATTGTGTAAGTTGGACTCCATTGTTTTGATTATAAAATCCTTTTTCCTCAAAAAAAAAAGATGATGTAATGATTTAATTTGTTTAGATTGGATTTCCATCTATTAATGATAAATAATATCTAAGGACATGTTTGTTAGCTTCTAAACTTAATTTGTATCTGAATTAATGGCCGAACTATTCAATTCAAATGTTAATAAATAATTCTAATTAAATCATTAAATATTAAAAGTTGTATCCTTCTAAAAATTAAAAATATTACGTCACTGGACCTGAATGAGATGGGGCTCTGACAGCTTAAACACAAGTCTTTAGTTCGAATCTTTGTATATGCATAATTCTGCTTTGGGAGAGACAATCCTATATTACATAAATTTAAAAAATTTAAGATAAAATTTTAAATTTATCTAATGGTAAAAAAAAGTAAGATTTAGAAAGAAAAAAAAAAAAACTAGTTATACCCGCCCGTGCGATGCACCGGGCAAGATATTTTCAGTAATAATATAAAGAAAATGTTCAACAAAATATTATAATAAAATTTTAGTATAAATTAATATAGTCAAATGCGTGTCATAAAAGTTGTCTAAAATGTGCAACTAAACATTCATTTTATGGTAAATTAAAGTTATACTTATGTATCGATTAATGATAACACCAGAATGAGGCTGAGACATACAATTGTAAATCGCATAATGTAGTTTGATAATAACAATAAAAAAAAAATGGATACACATGATTTCTCTAGATGAGAGCAGAAAATCTCAAAATAAAGCGTCCGTCAATTGGGCTTGCCCAAGTGGCCAAGTCCCTGCCTTTCAACCTTATGGTTGAGGGTTCGATTTTCCACCCACCCCCTATCGCATTCCCCTTTATCCTTTTGTAATTTATGTGGAATGGGCTCCCACCGCCCTAATAATAATAATAATAATAATCACATAAAAATTATTACAGAGATCCCATCCAACACATACATTACAGAGAATTACAGAATATTCGGTTAAATGGAACTTGATTAGTATATAACAAATAGTGTACATTTTAATGAGATTATCCGCTTTTATGAAAGAAAAAAAACATATTGTTGTCAAGACACTTTTAATTACTCTATCAAAGATAGACATCTGTTCAGTTATAATGCAATGTAATCAACCTTCCATAAATGATAAAACATTGAATTTTTACCTACAATTTTACCTCTTAAAGAGATTTTACTTTTTAGGCATTCACATCATGTTTATTATGAACAATTGACTAAAAAATCTAATTATGAACTATCTTGCTATGGTGATTCATGGCCGAAGCTTCAAATGAATGAATGGGTACTTTAAACGTATTAGACATTAAAAGCATGGGGTGCTTGGCATATCCTTCCTTTTCCCTTTGAGGTGGAAGATAATCAATAAGTGATAATATTATAAAAAAAAGAAATGAAAACATACAGAAGAAAAAGAGCAAAGCCACAGGAGGCAAACCACCAAAATACATGGTGGGAAAAGAAAATGGCCAGTGACCAAGGCCGAAAAGGTAGCCGGGCAAGAGCCCAAAGATCTCCCCGCCGGCCTCGTTAAAACCCTTTTCATGGTAAAACCCAATGGGGAAAACCATGAGAGGGAAAAAGAGTACCAAAGCAGAAAAGGAGAAAAAAACTACCGTACACGATCACATATAAAAATCTAGTGAAATCTATAGTACTCAGTGTCCATATCTTGAAAGAGGTGTTTATTCAGGAACTGAGGTGAGGAAGAATACCAAGTAAAATCCCCGCCAATAGAGGAAAAAGCGTCTGCTGCAGCATTGCCTTCCCGGAATATGTGGGATATGCGAAAATTAAGATTCTCAATGAAGTCCTTGGCTGCCTTCCGACGCCCATAAACACGCCAGGGGATGTCTGGGGTAGGATGAGTGAGAGTATGCACCACGTAGGTCGAATCTGTCTCCTGCCAAAGGTTGGTCCAGCCGTTCGATTGGGCCATTTCTATACCGAGGCAAGCTGTGATCAATTCCGCTTCAAAAGCGTAGCCAAGCCCGTAACCGCACGTGAAACATCCCTTGAAGAAGCCTCTAGAGTTGCGAAAGATGCCCCCACCAGAAATGATACCAGGAGAACCCGAGGCGTGTCCATCAACATTGCATTTGGTCCAGCCCGGGAGCGGCGGTCGCCAACGGACGCTAGACACCTTAGGCGCCTTCCCCACAGAGGCGTGAAGGCCAAAAAATTTAATAATACGAAGATCGTCCAAAGTATTGTGCATATGACCCAGGTGAAGAGTGTCCGCCTCTTTCATCAAAGCCAGGATGGACGCCATGAGTTTGGACGTCCGGAGGGGTCTGACAGAAGCAGTAGAAGAACCCTCATCATGTATGAGCGCGTTACGCGTAGTCCAGACAAGCCAGGTGTAGGAGACAACGAACAACCTCCAGAGCGACCGAATTTGATTGCTGGCTTTGATAGCAATGCATTGTAAGAGGAAATCCATAAAGCTACCATCGAAATGAAGTCTGTTGTGAAATCTAAAAGCTTGAACGAAATGAAGCAGAATCTTGGAAGAAACCTCGCACTTGAGGAAGAGATGATCAATGCTTTCTGCAGCGGCACGACACATATAGCATATAGAGGGACCGTAAATCCCTTTGGACTAAAGCACCTCCCAAGTGAGTAAAATACCCCTGATAGCTTTCCAGACCACAATAGATCGATGTCTGGGAATGAAATTATCCCATATCCACGATCCCCAGGAAGTCGTCGGAAAGGAAGGCCGCAAGTGTCTGTACGCAATCCGGGATGAAAGCTTACCATGAGTTGTTTTAGTCCAAACTCTTTGATCAACCGAGCTTTCAGGGATACGAACGCCCATAATCGCTTGAATAAGAGCCGGAAAGTTGCCAACGAAGTTAGCAGTGAAGTGCCATTCACCATTGAAGAAGTATTCACTAATGGGTTGTTCAAAAAATTCCCTAAGCGCCACTGGAATTTCTAGCACGTCCGCAATAATGCAGCCTGCCCAATTATCAAGCCAAAATCTAACATTGGAGTGAAAGCCAACAATCCAAGCTTCATCCTCTATAAGTCTCCTTGCGTGCCCCAGGCAGGGAGAGCGAATGGAAGAAGTTAGATAAGTCGTCCGCGGAACACCCTTTGTAAACCATCTATCCTTTAGAAATCCAAGCGAAGGATGACCCCAAAGAATATCCCAAGCAAGCTTCATGATATAGGCCTCGTTTGCCGAGTGGATAGAGCGAATGCCAAGTCCCCCTTCAGAAGTAGGACAACATATTCGTTTCCACCCTACAGTAAAGTGGTGGATCTTATTAATATCGCCAGACCAAGTGAAATTCCGGCAGGCCGCTTCAAGACGTTTTATGTGAGGGCGAGGCCATCTATAAATCATCATCGAATGCACCGTGGACGCGATAATTACATGATTTACCAAGCAGATTCTACCTGCCATGGAAAGGGCATTACCCTTCCATCTGGCGAACTTCTGAATAATCGCGTCTGTGTACTCCCTAAAGTACTGACTTTTAGGCGAGCCAATAAAGATGGGACAACCAAGATATTTAAACGGGTAGTGGCCAGTAGGAATACCATATTCCGCAAGAACGCGCCGCTTGAGAGTGTTATTGACAAATTTGCCGTAATAAATTCTAGATTTGGCCAGATTATGAGATTGCCCAGATACCGCAGCATATTTTCCCAGAACATCGTGGATGTTATCAATGGAGCTATTGTCGCCTTTGCAAAAGAAAACAATGTCATCCGCATAAAAGAGAAATGGCGGAAGTCTGCAGGAGCGGCTAGCGAGGGCTAGCGTTATATCACCATTCGAAATACGACGAGTAATCAAAAGTCCCAGCACTTCTTCGGCCAAACAAAAAAGGAGCGGAGACAGGGGGTCTCCTTGGCGAACACCGCGGCCACAAGAAAAAAAACCACGGGGCGTGCCATTGATGAGCACCGATACTTTAGCAGAAGAGAGGATGGATGTAATTAGAGTACAAAATTTAGTGCTAAAACCCATGCGAAGAGCCGCGGCCAAAAGGAAATCCCAACGAACCGTATCAAATGCTTTAGTAATATCAATTTTAAGAGCAATACCTCCCTTTTTAGAGCGACTCAGACAGTTGAAGCATTCGGAGGCAATAGAGATGCAATGATGAATATTACGACCAGGAATAAAGCCAAATTGAAGCGGACTGAGATATTTACCGAGGAGGGGCCCGAGCCGATCAGAAAGAATTCGAGTAATGACCTTGAAGAAGAAATTGCAAAGGTTTATCGGCCGATAATCTTCAATCCTGACCGCCCCATCTTTTTTAGGGATGAGAACAATGAAATTATTATTGATCCCCAAGGGCATATGACCCTGAACGAAGAAGTATTGAACAGCCTTGCAGAGGTCGTGGTGAATAAAAGACCAGCATCTGTGATAGAACACGCCACCAAATCCATCCGGCCCAGGAGAGCTAACAGCCGAGAGATCCAGCACTGCCTTGTGCACTTCCTCCACATCCGGCGGATGAGTGAGCAACAGGTTCTCGCTATCCATGATTACCGGGGCAATGAAATCTAATTCAGAGAAATCTGGGATGTCGGCTGGAGCTTGGAATAAAGTCTGGTAGTAATTAATGATATGGTTCGCAATGTCATCCGCATTCTCTGATAAGCTATCACCAATGATCATTGAGGAAATATTGTACTTAGAGCGTTTAATCCTTTGGTATTTATGGAAAAATGTTGTATTCCGATCACCATCTGTCAACCAAGAAGCTCTATTCTTTTGGGAAAAGAAGTCATATTTTGCCCTTAATTTGTTATTGAGATGAAGAAGGGCATCCACCTCGTCACAAAATATTAGCTCACTGTCACCCTCGTTGTCCAGACGATGTTGGATCTCCTGAAGCTGGCCAAAAGCCGAGTAGACTTCATCAAAAATATTTCCAAAGGAAGCGGCGTTCCAGGATTTGATATCATATTTGAGACGTTTGAGCTTAGCCACAAAAATGTGGATCGGGTTAGTACCAACAATGTTGTCATGCCAGGAAGTTTCGGCCATAACGAAGAAACTGGTGTCTGAGAGCCACATCGATTGGAAATGGAACGGTCTGGGAGAGGAAGTGTTGGAGCTGCAATTCAAAAAAATGGGATTGTGATCCGAATTATGCCGAGCAAGAGATAAAAGAGAAATGTCATCCCAAAGCTCCATCAATCCGTCCGAGGCAATAGCACGATCGATCCGAGAGGCCTGGATGTTGCGAGAGCTAGATCGTTTATACCAGGTAAAGTTGTGACCTTTAAGTTTGAGGTCGTTGAGGCTGGTTGTATTCAAAAATTCCAAGAAGGAAGTGGAGCTTCGAATATCAGAACCCGATTGATTCAACCGCTCATGCGCCCCTAAAGTAGTATTAAAGTCCCCCATAACCAGCATGTTGGTATGAATATAAGTTGCAATATCCAACCAAAGGGCCGAACGGATAGAGTGATCGTTATGAGCATGAACAAATCCAACCCTATATGCGGTGTTATTGAATTCAAAATCAAAAATCATTATTTGATCGGAGAAGAAAACCTGTCTGACCTTGGAGATGAAGGTCGCATTGTAGAAGACCCAGATGTTCGGCCGCTTATTGTCCCGAGAATTAACTCCAGCAAGTTGTAAAGAGATGTGGCTCCAAAAGAAATTATTGATATCTGAGAGTAGAATTTTTGGTTCCGCAATGGCGACCCAATACGGCCTGTGCCGATAACACAATTCTTTAAGCGCAATTCTTTGAGGTGGAAGATAAATAATAAGATACTCTCATTCTTTTGGAATTAATTGAAAAAACTAATTTAATGTAGAAATGAGTTCTGATGGAAAATTCTTTTGAAGAATACTCCACTTTAATCTATAAATTCTTTTGAAGAATACTCTACTTTAATATATTATAGATATATATATATATATATTGCTATATTAGTTAATCCAATACCAATCTATAATATCAAATACACAATTTTAAATTTTAATAATTAATTGAATTGAGTATTTGGGAGGTTTTAATAGCTTGCAACGGATTAAATCGTGCATTTGTTATTATAGATTGGCAATAAACCACAATTTTAATAATTTTTTTTAGCTATTATAGCTATTAAATGGATTATAAATTTAATAAATGAGGATTGGAAAATGAATTAGCAAGATTTGGGAGGGAAAACTAAGCTAGAATACTCAATTTTAGTATAATATAGATAAGATAAAATTCATATGAAATATACTAAAAATAGAAAATTACCTAATGATACTAAATTAGTATTAAAAACTAAAGTTTATAAAATACTAGTAATTACTACCTTCGTATCCGTATGTTTATTACGTTTGGTAATGTGCTAATATTCACCTACATAATTTCAATTAAAGTTTTGTCATAGTTATACAATTTAAAATATAGCCCAGTGGACCAACAACAGTTGGCTTGAGTGGATGGATTGCCCTTGCAGATCCTCGGTAGATTAGTCTTGGGTCCAATGTTTGTGGCCTGGGGATACCCAGTTTTCACAAAAAAAATATAGCCCAGTGGGATCTTGTTAGATTTGTCTCGTCATGTAATTTTTAAATATCGAACTTTTAGAATTTTTACTTGTACCGAACTTGAGTTATTAACTATTTAAAATATGCGTTGGACTGCGTGAAAAATGAGTGTGTAAAAAATATTTGAATACGGAGGAAGTATATTCTTGTCTTATCATTATCATTATTAGATTTAAAACATAATTATTGATTTATTTATTTAATTTTTTGAGGAGTCGAAGCCTCCGGTGGTACGTACAAATTATAAAAGGATAAAGAGGAGGGACAATGATATTCAAACCCAACCCGATTGGAAGATATGAATTTGACGCTCAGGCAAGTACTCGTCCACAATTATTGATTTATTTATACTATTGAATACTAGTTGTTCATGATAGCCAAATACGGCCTTACTGTTTACTTCTATTTGAGTTTTAATTTTTTGAGAAACCGCCGCTTCTTTCAAATTTCTTCACTTTACACTCTTGCCCGTTCCCACCCCACCCCCCCTCTGCAACTTTATGCATTCAAGATCTTGCGGATCAATAGGGAACTATGGAAATCCAAGGATGCAAGAACATCAATCTTGATCCGGAATACCCTGCTGGCCGAGATGATGATAATAACCTTTTGGGTATTTCTCCCCTTAACTTATCGTTGTACATCTGTACGATTAAATCTTTTGACGATTTTATGTAAGTTTGTAAGTTGATTACTGTGCTCTATGCTCATCTATATTTAATTTCTGGTGTGGGTATTGGGTTGTGTTTATCTGAATCGTACTTTTTATTTGGATGTGTACTAATCCCGAAATCTTGGTGAAAACCACTGTGATACCAAGATATACTGTGTATTTGTTACTTATAAATTTCAGTTAGCCAACTCTTAGAAGAAATGGAATGAATTTTTTAAGCTTTATGGCACGGTTGTTCTTTTTTTTTGATTGCTCAATGCAAATATATTGCTCTTTGTTTATATTTCTTGGGTTTCGTGGAGAATGTAGTAGTTTAGGGTTTGTGATGAGCTGCTAATTGAATTATTCTCAGATAATCGCGTGGATCTTACAACTTGTGAATTGGCTGAATGTTTGGAAGCTCAAAAAGATGTAGATCTTTGTATTGATGATAACGACCTCTTATCCGAACTGCATGAATCAAGCAAAGAGGCGCGAACGCAAACAAAGGGAAAATATAATATGCGCAAAAGTCTTGCTTGGGATTCTGCCTTCTTTACTAGTGCAGGTACTCACTCACTTCTGCAGTATATTTGATGGAATAATATCTTTTTTTTTTTAATCTAAAATATTTATCCTCATAAAATCGCAGGTGTGCTAGATGCAGATGAATTGTCAAACATTATTACTGGAGCAGAAAAGGGTAAAAAGGATTTATTACCTGGAATTCAAGAAGATGTTACAGCATCAACTGAGTCAGTTTCAACCTTTGAAAGTGACCATTTGAATCTGGAAATACTTGAGGAGGAGTTGTTTGTGGACATTAGAGCTTCCATCCAAAGATCCAATAAAAAAGCACCTCGCATGAAAACTTCATGTGGTAAGCCAGCAGACATGGAGATCGATAGTGCACCCATTTCATGTAAGCAGTCCTATCTAACGTGGGATTCAGAACTTCTTTCCAAATATATACCATAAGGGCACCTCTTTCTATTTGGGTACCAAAATAGATCTTTCTGTTTTACATAATGTGTGGTCGAGATAATCCTTTCTTTCTCTTCCATGATTATGTTTCCATGTTTCTCCAACACTTCAATTCTTTTCAAGTTTGTAGATTGAAATTGGAAGTAATTATCTTTATATTGTTACAAGTTAAGGTCACTCAAATATTGTCTCTGGTGAATTTTTAATTGATATTAGTGCTTTAAAGGCAACATTTGTATTTTTGAGATTTCTGAACTATGTTTTACTGTCCATATGTTTTATGAAAGGAGTTACCTGGGCAACTGCATTTAATAAGATCTTCCTGCATGACTTGTTCATTTGTATCATAATGTCTGGTGCTCTGCTTTAATTAGATCGCTTATCAAATTGCTCTAAGCTGACTTGGTATGCACATGCAGCACTGAAAAATGATGGCGTTGCTTGTAGTTCTCAAAGCAAGGTAAGTTTCCTGAAACATAATTATGTAGTATTTATTTATTGCCTCTGTTTCCCCTTTTAATTGGAATATGTATTCTGCAGAATTCGAAACCTGGTTTAAAGAAAACTAGTATCATGGAGCATGCCACCGTGTCCAAGTCCCCATTCTTGGCTAAAAAAGGTATTGGGAACCTGGGATTAAGGAAACCGATCAAGCAGGATACATGTTGCTCACAGGTCACTAGTGCCCTAGAAAATGTTGTAGTGTCAAAGTCCCCTGCAAAACAAAATGTTGGGAAGCAAGGATCCAGGAAACCAAGCAAGCAAGACACTGGTCCCTCACAGATTACACAGGTACGTTGTTACTTTAAAGTTGAAGTTTAAACTTCCATCTGCGACTATATACTACTACCTCAATTTTTGTGAATATGAAATTTTTGGCTTTTTGACACTATTCATTATTCCACTTTGATTCACGTTTATACAATAGTTACCGAAGACAAAATATAATGAAGTGAGATCTTGTTAGAATCGTCTCATCTTGTTGTTTTAGATTATCAGAGTTCTGTAGTTTTTACTTGTAAACAACGTGAGTTATTAATTGTTAAAAATTTGCATTGGATTGCGTGTGCAGAGTAAATGTTGTAAATTCATAAATAGAGGAAGTATTTATTATTGAAGCTTCTCTAAGATTTTTACAGTATGCTAATGTGAAAAACAGGAACTCACTAGCAAGCGTTCTTTACTTATTGATCTATTTTGATTTCATGAGAAAATCATATAGCTCTTTTGTCTCATTACTTTGTTATTTCTTAATCACCTATAAATATTTTGTATTTGAGTCCCTTAAGTTTAAAATTGAATTAACTAAATCGATGGGGCCTCACATTCATGATTTTGCTTGGACACTCTGCTACAATCAACACAATGCGTTAATTCTCTTTCATGACTTGATCTAATTGGTACTAATCATTAAGAAACCACTTTCAAACCAGTTCTCTTGCCATTCGTTAGTGAAAATATTTGTATGTGTCATTGATCCATTATTTTTTTGAATGACTGACTCCACCAAATTATTGGATAACATCTATTGCTAAGATTGGAGCCAAAAATCCAACACTTAAGAAAGCACCGAAGACCCTCAGAAACTCCACATCAGCTTCTATAGCAACAGCGAAGCAGGATTCCGTGGGAATTGACCGTGAGAAGTCTGAAACTGGAAGCACAAATCTTGGTGTTCCAGGTTAACTTCCTAATTCTGTTTTTTTTTCCCCCTCTCTTGTCTTTTCATCATCAAAACATTTTTAGTGACTATTTTATTGTTATTTGACAGCAGCTACCACTAGTAAAGGAGCTCAGGCTCCAAAAGCATCTGTTAGTGTTGGAAGGATGTTGCCAAGACCTGCAGTGTCATCGAAGTCTTCATTGTTGACTACAACTACTGTTCGGGTCCAGTCAACAAGGTCTTCTATATCAAACAACAATTCTAATGGTTTGTTTTCTGGAGCGCCTTCAAAGTCTCTAACAGGAAGAAGAAACCCAGGCGGAAGCAGCAATGCTGTTACTGGTCCTTCCAGTTCCATCCCTAAAAGTCTGGCAAGACATGCATTTAGGAATAAACCAACACCATCCACACTTTCACCTCGTGTGAGACCTAAGGTCTCAGCAAGTGTTTCACCATCTAGTTCAATTAGTGAGTGGTCTTCAGTATCATCATCATCTTCTTCCATGATCATCCAAAAGTTTAACAACACAAGGGCCAGCATAGATACCAGTTCCTCGAGATCTACTGATGCTAATGCCATGCTTTTGCATTCAAGGAGTCTTTCACGTGACCAAACATCTGGAGGAAATCAGAATCAGGAAGTAAATTTATCAAGCAACATTCCAAAGAAACCCTCAGCTTTTGGTAATACTGGGACTTCAATGAGGCCATCAGGACTGCGATTGCCATCTCCCAAAATTGGCTTCTTTGATGGGGTTAGTTGCACAAAAATTGATCCAAAAGTTCTACAATTTACATTAGATACTTTCATTTCACTTACTTTACCAAAATTGGCTTCTTTGACGGGGTTAGTTGCACAAAAAATGATCCAAAAGTCGTACAATTTACATTAGATACTTTCATTTCACTTACTTTCCTGATCTTGCATCTTACAAATTTATTGCTCAAGCATTCTATCCATTGTCCAGGTGAAATCATCGCCACGGACTCCTAACGGGCATAAGCCATCTCAATCTGGCTTGCGCACTGTGATACCCAGAAATGGAGCTGCTGCTAAAAGTCCAAGCCAAATGTCAAGTGGAAAACTGACGAGTACTAAAGCTCCAATAACTAGAATGTTATCAAAGCCTGGTCATCCAAAGGTTGCTTCTCTCACATCATCTCAAGAAAAGTCTCGTGCTTCAATAAATTCTTCCTCTGCTTCGTTGGATGTAGAAGATTCTCCAAGCTTGTCTCCTGAAGTTAAAGTTAATGCAACCATTCAAGCGGAATCCCCAAAGTCCGAGAAAGCTCAGGTTGATGATGGAGTGAAGCATGTGGTGGATGCAGGCCCAGTCTCCATTGATAAAGGGGATTTAAGCAACTTGAATGCACATGATTTTATGGTTATTGAAGATATTGAGGCATCTGTTGAGATTAACAAAGTTACAGGTTTGGAAGGGGTCAGTCAAAATGATGTGTCATTTATCCAAAATGTTGTAGAGAAGCAAGCTGTAGATGCAGATAAACTATCCACTGACAAAGGGGCTGTATGTGACATGAATACACATGATTTTATGGTTGTTGAAGGCATTAAGGCATCTGTTAAAGTCAGTGACGTTTCAGGTTTGGAAGGGGTGGATGAAAAGGATGTGGGGCTTATTGAAAAAGGTGCGGAGAAGCAAGCTGTAAAGGCCTGTACAATGGCCATGGAGAAAGGGACTTCAGGTGACTCGACTACACATAATTTTATGGTTGCTGGGGATATCAAGTCATCTGTTGAAAGCAGCGATGTTTCAAGTTTGGAAGGGGTTGGTGACAAGGGTCTGTTGCTTATCCAAAATGATGTAGAGAAGCAATCTGTAGATGCACATATGGTAGCCATTGACAATCAGAATTTAGGTGGTTCAAATATACAGGATGCTATGATGATTGGGGATTTGCAAGCATCTGTTGAAAGCAACAAAATTGCATGTTTGGAAAATAAAGGTCAAAGGGATATGTTGCTTATCCAAAATGGCGCAGAGAACCAAGCTGCAGATGGAGGTATTTTAGACATTGACAGAGCAGACTTAGCTGATTTAAATATGCACAATGTTCTGATTGAGGATTCCCAAGCATCTGTTGACAGGAGCAAAGTTGAAGATGTTGAAGGGGATGGCCAAAAGAATGTGTTGCTTATCCAAAATGGAGCACAGAAGCAAGCCATTGACAATGGAAATATAGGTGACTGTACTACACATAATTTTATGGTTCCTGGGAATATTGATGCATCTGTCGAAAACAGTGATGTTTCAAGTTTGGAACGGGTTGGTGACAAGAGTCTGTTGCTTATTCAAAATGGTGTAGAGAAGCAATATATAGATGCTAGTACAGTAGCCATTGACAAAGAGACTTTAGGTGATTCGAATATGAACGATGTTCTGATGATAGGAGATTTCCGAGCATCTGCTGAAAGCAGCAAAGCTACAGGTTTCGAAGGGGATTGTCGAAAGGATGTGTTGCTTATCCAAAATGGTTTAGTGAAGCAACTTGTAGATGCAGCGGCAGGTACGGTAGACATTGTCAACTTCGGCGACTCAAATATACATGATGTTATGATGATTGGGGATTTTCAAGCTTCTGTCAAAAACAGCATAGTTTCAGTTGTGGAATGTATAACTGAGAAAGATGGAATGGCTAACCAGAGTGCTCTAAAGGATAATTCACCTCAAAGTTGTGATGCTGCTGGGAAGGAAAATGTCAAATGCCAAGGGAAAGAAGGGATAAAAGGATGTAGAAACTTTCAGAGCCCAAAGAATGAACTGTTCTGCAATGAACATGATACCACTAGATCCCCTTTAGCTCTTGTTAACCAAGTGTTCATTGTTGGGTCTGGTGAACTTGATGCCCTCATTGGAGATACAACATCAGAAAGAGAACTGGAATAGCTAGCTATCAAATAGCTAGGTATGTTTTTAAGGTACAAAACCTTTGCCTGCTTAGTAATATGTACAGTATAATGCAAGCTGTTTCTTTTGTTTCCTATTATTCTATCCCCCCCCCAGGTATAAGGAAGGATAATTAATCCAGAAGATGCATTAGGCGAGACACAGTAACACGTTCTTTCAAAATCCATGAGCCTAAGTAGATTTCTCTTTAGCAACATCACTTGGACTGTTCATCTGGTGGTCTACTACGACCAAGCTTGCAAGGAAATCTGCACATTAGTTTCCTTTTCTCCATATATGGGTAAATATGGATGGATGGGACCTAGCATGGATATTTTAAATTTCATGAGATTCCATGGAAGCAATCTGAGGAGCCTTTTCCAATAATGGAAAGACTCCATCTTACTAACATTTTGGTGGAATCTTACTCCTTTTTGCTGTGTTTTTCAATTCATTATACTTGTTAAACCTCTCATTTTATTGCCTGAAAGATGAGCATTGTGAACAATCTATTCAAGAAATTTTCTTCTTCTGCAGTAAGGTGGCCGCAATTTGGATGCATGGGTGTTTTTGTTAGATAAGGTGAGTACATTTGGCCAGAATAAAATATTTTCATGATCGTAGTAAACCCAATCCTACATGGCTTATAGATGTTCTGCTTCGAAATTTTCATCCTGTATGAAAAAGACCAAATTTTGTTCTTATGAATAGGTGTTGGTTGAGAGTGATTTTTGGATTTTGACATTTATTGACTCTTGCACATGTTGCCAATCCTCATTGTCAGTTATTTTCTCCTTTCATTTTCATCCTTCTTTTTCTTGGTAGGGTCAGAGACTCTTGCTGGGCGAGCACACATTTGATTCCTGTAAAGTTGCTGAAAGATAAAGATAAAGCTGAGAAATATGATTGATAGGAGCCAAAGCAATCACAAACTTGGATTACTCATGGTTAAGCAGATAGAAATGTATATGATTAATACACTACTATTTTTTTTTTAAAAAAAACAAAATAGCTGAACTTATCTCTTGTCTAAACTAAACTTGAACGTTTCAAAGCTAGACTAGTGTATGAAAGTATGCATTAAATGGTATTTTAACATTTAATTGAAGGCGTATTTTTGTGCGGTTAGATTCAATATGAACAAAACCTCCCTTGACTCAGGTCTCCAGTTACGAACCCTAATTCAAAGAAGATAATATTATCTCATGAATGGTGGCCAAATGTTGGTTTCATCCTTCGTTTGATCGAGCTGGGCCTGCACCTTCTCCTTGACCTCTATCTTACCATTCTCAGTCTCCTCGTCCCTGGCCTTGAAGGTGGAAAGAGCATATTTGAACATCTCCTCGTCCTCCATTAGTCCATTAACCCCAAACCTCTATTACATAGACAAATTGGCGGTCACATTCGAGATATGACTGGACAAAAGTTCATATCTACTTCATATCTGGTCATAGAAGTATTTAATTATTGGAATTCATTCTTTTTCTGAGTTTTAATCTTTTGTTGTAACTGTTCTTTCCTTTTAATTTCTCCAATCTCTTCTCCGGCTCCCCTTCTTCAGTTTCTATTTATCATTTTTCTTTCTTTTCTTTTCTTTTTTTTTTCTTTTCTTTTTTTTCCCTAAAGAAAACCCCCTGTGTACTTATTTAAACACCAATGCCAAGCACTAATGAAGGAAGGGCATTCAATTAAATAATGTCGAGGATTCCATATCCCAAGCACACCTGCGATAAACATTCACCCTTACTTTTTAACATTCACCCTAAACTCATTTTTAGGCAAATGTGTGTGGGAGCTAAGTCACGCAAATTATAAAGGGGATAAAGTGGAGGGATTGGGGGCCGGGTGGAATCGAACACCCAACTATAAGGTTGGAAGTCAAGAGAAATGACTCCAAGTCCCCATTCCCAACATTCACCCAAAGTATTGATTACTGCTTGTTGATTGAAGTCTTGATCAAGTCGATGATATGATTGTCAATTGATATGTCCGGCTTGCTATTTATGTCCCTATTGTGAGATATGAGCCTTATTGAGCATTTATTTTCATCATTGTTACATGCTCATTTTTCTTGACGTGGGAACATGAGAATTGCATCATTCCTGAATTTACACTAAAATGCATGTTACCTTTCATACTTTGGTATTTCAGCAAAATGATTTGGCACTAGGGATGAACCACATGGCCTTATACACTTGCCTACCATATTCTGTTGAGCCTTATAATCTTTTTTCTTTGTTAAACACTAACCCTCTAGCCGTTAGCCTTTTATTTCTCTTGAAACTTATCTGCTTGAACCGAAATTGAGGATTAACTCTTGAGCTTGTTTGTCATTAGTGCTGCATTGATGAGATGTTGCTGTTAGAATTGTTATTGTTGAAGAATTTATGGAACACATCTTGATTTGAAATCTGTCCCTCTTCTCAAAAAAAAAAAAAAGTAGCAGGCACGTTCCTCTAACCTGAGTGTCAAGAACAAAAGAGTTGAAGTTCCGTCCTCAATGTCGAATATTGGAATTTCTCTAATAAATGTGAAACCTAGCTATTTAAAAAAAATGAGAGAGGGGTAGTGAAATCTCGAGTGTTGGTTTTGTTTGTATGATTTGTTCTGCTGCTTCATGGATATTGGATAAATTGATTGATGAGCACTCGGTCTTATTGTGTACGAGTCTCTTTGAGTTGTTCCTCGTTTTCTTAGCCCTTGTATCCTTTTTCCTACCCCAACCACGATCCCATTACAACCTTGAACAAAGACCCTCTTGTTACGTTGTGATAGTGGTTTGATTTGATTGATGTGCAAATTTATGGATTGTGTTTTTCATTCATGCTTTGAGCGAAAACACTTAGCCTATACACTTGAGAGTGGGTGAGCACCTTTATATATTCTTCATCCAGTGAGAGCATAGTTTGGGCATACCTGTTGCACAATTGAGTTGTTGGCATGATTGAGATTATTCTTGATTTGTGGTGTCTTTGTTTTGACTTAATGGCATGCTTTAAGGGAAACATGGAGTAGGTGTGTGTGGGGGGGGGGGGGGGGGGGGATTGATTTTCATCATTTTGTGCTTATATTTTATATATTTCCTTATGGCTGGTTGATGAGTATTGATCCATTTGATGTCTTATTAGAGTGTTTTCCAATACAGGAGTAAAAAATGAGCTTGGCTTGAAAAATATCAAATTGGTGACATTTTGAAGAAGTAGCAGGTGGTATACCCATAGACAAGAGACGTGGTCTATTCTGCTGTACAAGAATGAAGCTGATGTGTTTCCAACTTGGCTACTGATGTGCTCGTGCGACTTGGAAGGTGATGTGGACTGATTTGGGAGTTGAATCCATGAGATGTTGGGATCTCGGAAAATACCTTGTGGCTGGGATACTTATTTACAAAAGAGGGAGCAAAGATTTGTGAAGAAGGAAACAAATTTGCATAGAAGGAAAGTTGGGCGTTGATATATGCCGTTTTTGATGAAGTTTGTATGCATATGTCAACTTGAATTGTTTGAGAAAAGTAATAAAAATGGCCTAGATTGGTTTAACTTGTGGAAATCTTGAAATTGTAGGCATTGTGTTAATTGTCATCATTGGACAGCCAATTTGGAGAGATTAGGCGTGCCCACGCCTAAAGTCCTGTTCGCAGCTGTGGACCCCATCTAAAAGTGTTAAAAAATTTCAAAAAGAGCCCTGGGTTGTTAAATTGAAGATTTGAAGAGTTTGAGCATTAATTGGTAAAAGAGATCTAATTCTTATATCTTGGAGGGCAAGAATAAAAGATTTGGCAGATTGGAAGAGGAAAGAGCACGATCAATCGTGGGGAGAGAAAGATCGGTCTGTGGAGCAATAAAAGAAACAACTTCTACCTGACTTGGGGGAGAGATTTCAGACGAGGAGATTACCAGATTTCTTCAAGATTTCAGTCGGCTCTTGCTCTCAAATTTCCTTTCTCTTCAGCAAAATTTCACAATTCTCAACCATCATTCACCACTTATTTTACCGGACAGCAGCTTTGCGACGAGCTAGCAATTTTTGGCGCCGTTGCCGGGGACGCCAATAAGGATTATTGATACTTTGGTTATTTTATTTATTCTATTTTATTATATATTGTTTATTTGCTTACTAGTTTATGCCTCGAACAGAACGTGGTGCTGAACAAAATTTTGATCCTGAAATTGAAAAGACTGCACGTCGTTTGAAGAAGGAAGCTAGAGAGCGAAGAAGAGCAGAGAAAGCAGCCGTTCTTTCACCACTGATTAGTTTGGCAGTCCAAATTGCAGAAGATTCTAGCTCATCGGATTCTGAGGATAGCAAGGAACTAGAAGAAGAAGCTGATATTTCACAGGCACAAATGGCACAACAAAGGACATTAAGGGAGCTAGCAGCTCCTGATTTGGCTCAACAGCCTTTGTGTATCACTTTTCCTACTGTAGCCGAAAATACGACATCTGTGCTTAAAACTGGACTGATACATTTATTACCTTCTTTTCATGGTCTTTCAGGTGATGAACCACATAAGCATTTGCAGGAGTTCGATGTGGTATGCACCATATGAAACCTGCTGGAGTTACTGAGGATCAAATCAAGCTGAGGGCTTTCCCATTTTCACTAAAGGATGCTGCCAAAGATTGGCTCTTTAATCTTCCAACAGGGAGTATCACTACCTGGACTGAGATGGAGCGTAAATTCTTGGAGAAGTATTTCCCCGCTTCCCGAGCAGCTAACCTAAGAAAGGAGATATGTGGAATCAAGCAAGCTTCAGGGGAGTCTTTGTTTGAATATTGGGATAGATTTAATAACTCATTACTAGGTGTCCTCAACAACAAATTTCTGAACAACTACTAATCCAATATTTTTATGAAGGGCTAACTGCTATGGATAGGATGATCATTGATGCTGCGAGTGGTGGTGCACTGATAAACAAGACACCAACTGAAGCTTGGGGGTTGTTAAATGATATGGCCATGAACTCTCAACAATTTGGGCCACGAGAGACTGTGGCAGTGAAAGAGGCCACTGAGGTAAATTTATTACAACAACAACTAACTGAGCTAACCTCTTTTGTTCGAAAACTTGCTGTAGGAAATGCATAGGTTAAAGCCTGTGGCATCTGCTCCAACACTGAGCACCCTACTGATGCATGTCCCACATTGATGGAGGAAGTAGATGTCAATGCTGTTGGTTTTGTTCCTAGGAGGCCTTATGATCCATATTCAACACCTACAATCCAGGGTGGCTTGATCACCCTAATATGAGATATGGAAATCAACAAGTTAGTTATCCACAGCAACCACCACCCGGTTTCCAACCCAATCCACAGTCTCAACAACAACAGCAGCCACCTCACACCCCTGCTCCAGGTAGTTCCTTGCAAGACATGGTTAAATCTATTGCTTCAAGTGTTTTGCAATTCCAGCAGGAAACTAGGCAAGTGTGAAGAACCTGGAGAATCAAATGGCTCAAGTCATGGATGAACTTCGAGAGTCTAAAGAGCACGAGAAAGGGAAGCTACCTGCGCAAACTAGCATGAATCCATGCAATGCTAGTTCCATCACCTTGCGAAGTGGCAAAGAGTTGGAAGTTCGAAAAGTTGTTAATTCCATGGAGAAAGCCGATGAAGAGCGTGAAAAGGAGATAGAGGAAGAAGCGAAAAACTCATCTAAGGTAGTTTTAAACTCTCCAGTTCAATCATATTTTAACCCGGCCCCTTTTCCTCTTAGGTTGGCAAAACCGAAAAAAGGGGACAAGGACAAAGAGATAATGGAAATATTCAAGAAAGTGGATTTGAGCATTCCTCTACTTGATGCAATAAAGCATGTACCTCGCTATGCCAAATTTTTAAAAGATTTATGTACCAACAAAAGACGGTTGCAAGGAGATGAGAAGATCTTAGCTGGGGAGAGTGTTTCAGCAGTCCTACAATGCAAATTACCTCAGAAGTATGGAGACCCTGGTATGTTTGCAATACCATGTAAGATAGGTAAGTTAAATATTGAGAAGACCATGTTAGATTTAAGAGCAGCTATTAATGTCATGCCTAAATCTATATATAATTCACTGAATATTGGGCCGTTGAAAGAAACTGGAATAATCATTCAACTAGCTGATAGGACAAATGCATATCCTGAACGCATGGTGGAAGATGTCCTAGTGCAAGTAAATGATTTAATTTTTCCTGCTGATTTCTATGTCGTAGATATGAATGATGAAAAATGTAGAAATCCTTCACCTATCATACTTGGTAGGCCATTTATGTATACTGCCAGAACGAGGATTGATGTGGAGAATGGGACATTAACTATGGAATTTGATGGTGTCAAGGTTAAGTTCAATATTTTTGCAAATGCAAATCATGTGGAATCTTACTCTGTGTGTAGTATGGATGTTGTTCTTAACCAACATGTGCAGGAAGTGTGGAATGAGCTGCAAGGGAATGTCATGGTGTACAAGGAAGATCCACCACTTTTAAAAGAAAATGGTAGGAAATTTTGTGAATATCATTCATTTTTTGATCGAGGTAAGCGTTGTTCTTGTGGGTTTTGTCCATTTGCTATAGCTAATGTTGATTCTTTTGATGAAATGGCAACCCCAAGTTTTGCCTTGGATAAGGAGGTTGTAAATGGCTTCCAACTTAAGCCATATTACAAAGTTTTGAGGAGAAAAGATGTGGAGTTTATGACTCCAAGAAATCCCAATGGCAAAAATTTTGAGTTTCAAAATTGAATCAAAGTCTAGCCAAAGACGTAAAAGAAAGGCGCTTCTTGGGAGGCAACCCAAGTGTTTTATTTTACTTTCTTTGGTTTAGTTGAAGTTTTTAGTCTTAGATTGGGCCTAATAAAGTTTCCATTAGTTTTGACTCATGCTTGTTGATTTCAGGAATTTTTGAAGTTGCAGAGCAAAAATTGGTGTTGTGCGTGGGCATGCTTTAGGGCAAAAAACATCCTGGATTATGGAGAGGAATGTGTGGAATTGACAGACAGATTATTGACCTTGGGCGTGGACACACCCAAGAGAAGAAAATGGACTGATGTAAAAAAGGGAACAAGGGTAGCAATTCAGTACGATTACTAGCCTTGTGCGTGGGCACGCCTAAGGAGTAGAAATATTCTGAAATTGGGATGAAAGGAAGGAGGTACAACAGTCCAAATTAATTCCTTAGGCATGGGCATGCCTAAGGATGGAATTCCTACTGCCAATTCAATTGAAATCCAATTGAACCTAGGGCACAAGACTTGTCCTCCATACTTCCAAAACAGACGCAGTTTACAGAAACTCTCCTCCCCTCTCTCGATCACTCTCTCCATGCCCGCCCCTGTTTGCTCCGCTCCACCGCCCTGTCCTGCCTCCTCTCGCTCTCACCGCCGCTCCCCCCTCTCCGTCTCGCCGCGCTCGCGCACCACCATCCATCCAGTCGCCGCCCTTTGTCCTCCCTCAGTCAGGGCTCCACGCGAGCCGCCACCATCTCTTCTCCCTCTTTCCCGCTCGGTCGCCGTCCACCCTGCCAGGCGCCGCCACCGCCCAGCCCCGCCCTTCCACGCCGCCTCACAGCTCCGCCGACCCAGGCCGCACCACCACCCTTTCCCTCTCTCTGTTTCATCCCTCGGTCCGACCACCATTCCCACCCCTCATCTCCTTTCCGCCAGCCTTCCGCCGCCCCTGTCTCTTCTCGCTCAAGCCGCTGCCGCACACCACAGACTGCTGCCGGTGCTAGGGTCCCAAAAGACCCGATTGTCCATGCCCTTTACTCAATTTCAGGGAAGTTCTTACTTCTTTCTTTATGTGCATTATCAGATTGATGATTTCATTGCATATGTTAGCTATTTAGAAATTCTTCTTGTTTTGAGGATCATAAGATGGTTGAATTGGGCTTTGTTTTCTGTGGTGATTTCTGAAATTAGGGATGACATGTGTTAGTTGTATTTGCCAATTGATTGTCATCTCGTGGTACATAGATGCAGTAGAGATTACTGAGCTTAATTGTTATTTGGATTGTGACTGGTTTCTAATTGCTAGATTGTCTTATTCTTGTTGGCATTGGTTGGTTTGTTGAGATTTTTCTGCGTGCAGGTCCACTAATGGGACATAAAAGCCAAAGACAACCTCCAACAAGGGTCCCCCATTATTTCCATCTTGAACAGGATTCCCAAAGCCCAAGTGCAGAAGGAGAGCTTTCATTGCAAGCTCTACAGAGGAAGAATGAGTTGGCATGAGTTGGCTGTTGCCCACACTTAGTCCAGGGAAGTTTCCTTTCTCCCTCTCTTATTTTCACCTTTATTTTGCAATAAAGACATTGCATGATTTAAGTGTGGGGGAGGTTTTAGGTTATGCTTTTATGCTCATATGAATTTCTGAACTTCCTAAGCTAGTCCTCTTGTACATATCTTGCCAAGTTCAAATGTACATTGCTTAACTTTGGTAGAGTTTGCCATGTTTTTAGTCAAACTAATTGAGAGGTATGCTTAACCGTCTGTCAATTAACCCTAAGTGAGCTTTTGAGCCTCTTTGAGCAAGAAAAGAAAAAAATATACATATCATAATTGCTCAATTTTTTTGTTGTGTGAAACGCATGAGACTTGATTTTCTAGAACTTGCTTGATTATGCATAGTTGATTCTATGATCATTTTTGAATTTTGATGCAAATAAAGTGATAAGGGCACTAGGATTACCCCATTTTCGCCTTATTCCCCTTTGACCCATGCATATCCGTTAGTGAACCACGTTGAGCCTATTGATGATATATCATATTTTTCTTGGTTCATGTTTAACCCCTAGCCTATAAAACCTTTTTCTTTGATTATGGCCATACACTCATTTGAACCCTAGGAATATGAGGAAATTTGTTTAAATATCATTACATGTGATAGTTTAAAGTTGCACTTGAAGTGATAGTTATGTATATTATGCTTTTGTATACGATGTCATTGTACTAGCTCTCTTTGAAAAAAAAAAGCCCTGAAAAAAAAGAGAAGAAAAAAAAGAAAAAAAATACCAGGGCAGTGCACGTAAGTAGCTTGTCACGTGTTCCTCTGATGGAGTATCATGAACACAGAGTTGAAGTTCAATCTGCAATTTTCAGATGTTGGAATTCCTCTAATAAACGTGTCAAGCTATCGAAATCCATGAGAAAAAAAAAAGAAAAAAAGAAAAAAAGTAGAGAGGCAGACATGTTTTGTGTTCTTGCTGCCAAGTGTAATTCTTTATCTTGAGAGCGGCCTGATCATTGATGTCAAAAAGAGAATTTGTGCAACATATATCTCGTAGCATGTTTTGATGGATAGACAATTTCCTTAATACCTTTTTAACCTACAATTTCCATATTTCCTACCCCAACCTTAGCCCCGTTACAACCCCAATAAAGACCCTTTGATTATGAGCATCTTGTTCTTATTTGAGATGTGGATTTACTGTGATTTGATAGCAAGCTTATGGGATTGATAGCTCTCTATGCGTATTGAGTGAAATTAGCCTAAACACTTGAGGGTGTGTGATCACTTCATATATTTTTCCATTTTGTGAGGATAGTTGGCTTTGCATACCTTAATTTTGATGAAACTTTGACATGGTTGAATGATACTTGGTTTGGCATGCACTTTTGACATTTGGTTTTGATATATGCTTGAGGACAAGCATGGATTAGGTGTGGGGGAGTTGATATATGCCGTTTTTGATGATGTTTTTATGCGTATGTCAACTTGAATTGTTTGAGAAAAGTAATAAAAATGGGCTAGATTGGTTTAACTTGTGGAAATCTTGAAATTGTAGGCATTGTGTTAATTGTCATAATTGGACAGCCAATTTGGAGAGATTAGGCGTGCCCACACCTAAGGTCCTGTTCGCAGCTGTGGAGCCCATCTAAAACTGTTAAAAAATTGCAACAAGAGCCCTGGGTTATTAAATTGAAGATTTGAAGAGTTTGAGCATTAATTGGCAAAAGAGATCTAATTCTTATATCTTGTAGGGCAAGAATAAAAGATTTGGCAGATTGGAAGAGGAAAGAGCACGATCAATCGTGGTGTAATACCCATAATTTTTAGGATATAAAATAGAATTTAATCCGATGAGAAAAGAGGTTTGTTTCCGAGAACCCGTAAAATCGGAAATGCACGGAAATCAAAAGACGACGATTTGGAAGCCGACGAATCCAAAACCGACGGACTAAAGATTTCAAACATGAAATCAATTTAAGTCGGAATAAATCTAGGATAGGAATCGTAATCCGAGAGTGACCCGGAAAATCGAGCTCGAAAACGTGGAAGGATAGAAGTCCGATAGAGAGGAGGAAAAGACCCGACGAATCGCATGACCCGGTCCAGACCGCAGTCCAAACCGGTGCTGCGCGCTGTCCGCGCGCTACCGCGCCAAGACCGCGTGGGAAGGCAGTGTGCTATCAAGTTTCTCTTTTCGATGATTTCTTACCTTATTTTCGACCCCCGGCTTTGGTAACTTGATCTTAGGCAATGGGAATGATATATAGACGGATCTTGAGTCTTAGAACTCATAATTCTCGTCCAAAGCAAACCCTAGCAGCCTCTCTTCTCTCCAAATTCTCCAAAGTTCTTCCAACACCCGAAATCACCAACTTCGAACTTTCCGATCACTTTCCGGCGATGAAAATCGACGGAGGAGGCGTGGAATACAAGATCTCTAGTGTTCCAGATTGTGGTAAGTCATTCATAGGTTTTCGTTTAAGTTTTTGAACCCGAAAACTCGATCTAACATTGGATTTCTTCTTTCGATTTGAATTCGTGGCCAAAGTTGGAAGCTTTGCATTGAGGAGATCCGTTCGTGTCAAATCTTAGAGCCCGGACGACCCCGAGACAGTCTAGGACGAAATTCAAGTAAGTTGATACCTTTCATATCAATACGGGTGGTTTAGGGGCGTCCGAATTAGTGACTTTGTAACAAAGCGTAAAAATCGAACTTAAAAACCCCAACTTGCGCGTTTTCTGAAATCCATTTAAAACCCTTCGAGAGTTCAAACTGGAAAACTCAAAACTAGAATTTTGATCCTAACACCTTAAGCTATGTTGTGTAAAAATTTCAAAGATTTTCATCAACGTTTGCTATCTCAAATCGCGTCGAACATAAACTGTATTTTTAAACTTTTTGGAAAAACTGACAGTACATATTTGCGAACTTGATTAGCATGTTTCTATGATTTCTAGTCCGAATTAATCTTTACAATGTAAACAAAAGTTGTAGATAATGATGTCTAGTATGTGTGTATAAAATTTCAGAATTTTTGGAGTTCATTTGATATGTTAAAAAGTCGAATTTCTGAACTGTATCAAAACTGAATCCTGACAGTGCATTGGTTGTGTGGTAAACTCGATTTTTGACATGTTTCCTCACGTTATTTCGAAATCAGTAAAATACAAAAGTTGTTCATTAGGATGTTTTTGATACACTGTAAAAATTTCAGATTTTTTGGACTTGAAATGAATTTTTAAATTAAAAAGGCGTAAACTGTGACGTCAAACGATTTTAAATCGATGAAATTTTGAAATTTCGAAACAAACGATCGAAACCTTGAAATACGTTAAAGTTATATTTTTAAAATCCCTTTACACTAAGTTGAAACGTTATCGGATACTTAGGTAGGGGTGAGTGCTCAGCAGGGCGCCCCTCTAGCCTTTTCGGCGTGCCTATAATGGACGCAAGATACTTGAATGAAAAACTACACCAAAACGGCATGAGATATATGGCCTACACTCTCGGGAGTATCCGTATGGGTTTTCCGAGGCTCTGGAGTGTTACTGGGTATGGCGGATACGGCTGCGGCCGCCAGACGACCGGCTATACAAGAAACTTACGAAACGGCTGCGGCCGCCCGACTACCGGCTAAACTAAATATTGTTGAGATGGTGACGTAACGGGAGAAATTAAAGACTTAATCCCTTTTCCTTTATGTATTTATTTATTTAAGTCTTTAATTATGCATTTAAATTATGTCTTAAATTTTATACCATGTTTAATTTATTATTTATGAAATTTACATGCATGTTTAAGAATACAAATTAAATTCTTATTTTTAATTTGATAAATGGAGTGTCTTGTATTCATGCTTAGGAGTAAAATTTTAATTATTAAATTAAACTCCTTTATTGCTATGTTAGGATCGACTTACTCAGTATTTTATAATTCTGATAAAATTGTTGTTTCCTTTTTCTTTCAGAGTACGGAGAGAATGCATAAGCATGTGCATTTGGGGGACATATTTAAAATATTAAATTGTTGTTTTTATGATACTTGCATATAGGGCCTGTATAACCCGAGTTTTGGCCATGTCGGCCCCTTTCTCATTATTTCCGCTGCGACATATTATTATTACTATTATGTGTGGATGACACTACATCATTATTTTTAAATAAATTCCGGACTTGTTTTAAAACTCTTTTCAATACCCATAGCCTTGCATCTCTTTAGTAATTCGGAGAATCCGTGTCTTGCTAGGAAGGTGTGGCGGTGGCATCCCGGCCTGGGTTATCAAATCCGGGGTGTTACAAGTTGGTATCAGAGCCCGGAATATTTTAATGCTACTATTATTATTATTTTTAAACCATTATTTTAAACCTAGTATTATTTTTAAATTTATTATCTTTAAAACTACTAGTATTATTTCGAGCCCAAAATTTGAGCCCAAAATTTTTATTTACTTAGTGCAATATTTTAAGCACAAAGATTAAGTATTTTTGACCCAATATTTATTCATTATGTTAAGCCCAGATATTTTGGCCCAATACCCATGTTTTTGTTACATTAGCCCAAGTTATTATTTTCGGCCCAATATAGAGGCCCAACTTTTTAATTACTATGATCCATGAACTAATTTTAATTTAAAAACACATTAAATTAAACTTTTATTGGGGGGATTGCAAATGCATATTACATATAGATTTAAATTCATGCATATCCTAACCTTACTTGAACTATGTTCTAACTCTAACCTCCCATGTTGACATTAGATGGCCGGACAAAATGCGAACATGATCAACCTTATGATGAGATTGATCGAGACACATCTCAAATCACCAAACAATGTAATAATTACAAACTGTGGGTAGAACAAATGGAGGCTAACCTGGCTCACTTAGCGAATCTGAGGGAGGCGGATCAACACGATCTGACCCAACTCAAGGTTCAGGTCGACGAACTCCAAGCCCATGAGGCTGAACTCCAGCCCAGGACCATGACATAGAGATACAAGTAGGGGATCTGGAAAATGAACTGATTGACCTGACTGATAACTTGTTCCCACATGCCCCGTTTATTCCGGGAACTCCTCCTGCAGCTAACCCCGTTGTTGATCCCGCTGCTGTCCCATCTGCTCCTCTTCCTGTCGCCGCCGCTGACCCTGCTCCTGCTGGGCCCAATTGGCCGGCAAGCCCAGTGTTCCATGGCCCTCTTGGCATGGGCACTATTGAGGATTCAAGTAATGAGGACGATCCCATGGAGGATCCGACCACCTACTCTCCCTAGACTTAGGGATCTTTTGATACATTATTCCTACTATTCCATTCCTATTTTCCGAACTATTCCTAGCATTGCGATTCCTACCGCTTGTATCGAATAAAACTTTCTATTGAGCAATAAAATTACAAGCATCTATTATATACACAAGTATATTATTCTTTACCTTTTATTAAACTATTTTTTTCAAATACCTTGTTGAAACTCAACCAAACAAAAGTACAAGATACTAAATAATATATGGAAATATTTAATAAAGGGGTAACAATCAAATCAAGGCACCTCAAACCCTAAACCCTGAAACCCTGATATTCAAAAAAAATAAAAAAATGAAGGCATGAACTTCTACTGCGAAATCATAAACTAAGGCAGAACAATTCAACCGCATTTTAAAAACAATAATCCAAACAAATAACTAGACAGTAATGCAATAGAAGCATAAACTACGAATCACAATCAGCAGAATCATCATCATACAGTCTCATAAAGAAACAACTGAACAAAATACTTCTTCTACGAACCCTAAACGAAAATGCAAATGCGAAAGATCACTGGTCGGGAGGCGGGAACTGCCGACGCATGTACTCATCCATCTGCCGCATATAGGCGTACATGTCATAGTGGCCTGCTGCTGTACCTGCCTCGTGGTAATCGAGGTCCATCCTAGCATCCAAGGCGTCGTAACGAGCCTGCCCAGCTGCAAACCCGGCGTCCATGCCGACCCGCATCTCCTGCATCATCTGAGTCATCTCCTGGCCATGCGGCGCCACTGCAGGAGGTGGAACTACTGGAGGTGGGGGTGGCTGCTCCGGAGGAACAACTAGAATCAAACCGCCATCATCAGGCTGCGGGCGAAGCACAACCCGAGGAACTCCGCGTCGTAAGGCGTTACGCCGTGGTGTAAGTCGGAACACGGTAATAGTCACCCGCAGCTAACCCGTACGGATCTTTCTCTGGTGTCGTGCAAATCCCCTGCGCAGCGCACAAACCACAAATGAGGTGAACATGGGTAATCACCCTACTCCCTCGTCCTCTCCGCATACCCCTCAGATTGTCCTCAATACAAGCTCCAACATTCACCCTACCGCCTCGGGCGATAAAGCAAATGGTCTCATAGACATGATCTAGGACGATATGGCTCCGGGTAATCGGCCGGACGCACCCTAACCATATCTGAGTGAGTTCACGCCAAGGGGTGTCCATCGTCGTCAACCGCAGCTCATGATCGTGCTCGAGCCGAGGTGCCACCGCAGTGCATAAGATACCCCACGCAGGCGGGGGTATACGACCCTCAGGCTGTGGCCGGAATACGCCATCGTCAGGGAGACCGAAATAGATGTTGATCGCCCGAGCACTAAAGTCTAGGTAGCGACCACGAACCCAGACTCGAGATAAGTCTTCGTGCTCCCCAAGACCGCCAATGTTGGCGATAACTCCATAGCTAGATAACCGGAAGCAATGCCCTCGGGATGATATGCGAGTCCGGTCCACTGAAGATGGTCCAAAACCGCCCTAACCCTGTCATCATCCACATGATGAGGATACATGCCTCTCTCCGGAACATAAGCCCTGTTCCGACGAAGCTCGTCGAAATAGAACTCCTGAGAGGCCATCGTCGCGAAACGGCGTCTATCGTGCCGGTGAGGACGCACCTCGTCAGGAAGACCCTTGTGTCTCGGGCCCGGCTGCTCCTCGTCCTCCTCAGACTCACTATCATCAACATCCGGCATCACCGGAGCAGCAATGCTAGGGCCAGCTGCGTCACGCCGAGTGGCCCGTCTCTTGGCCTCGGGGGACACATGAGGGACGCCAAAACAAACCACATGAAGAGCAACATCCTGCATGATGCCCAAAACAATTTATAAGGCTAGAATCCATACACCGGACATCGAACAAAATGTATAGGGAAACATAGATATAAACGTCCAACATAAGTAATCCATAGTCACATCACCGAATCGCTCATCAACGAAAACAAAAAGGGGGAAATTCAAACAAGGAACATACCAAAACAAATTCCAAACCCCTTTGTGGCAATTTTTCGAACACGTTAAGTGCGAAATAAAACAAGTCTCAATTTTACTTACAAAGTACACAAAATTGTCCACAAATTAAAACAACTGCTCGAGCAACAACTCATGATATGACATCAAACAACAAAATGGGTTCCTTCCCATGCCACAACACCAACCAAAAACCGAAAACTTCATATTCTCCTAAATATTCAAATCAAGCAAGAATGTGCCAAAAACATAAACACATTGTAGCATAAACACAAGCAAGTCAACAAGAGTAACATCAATTACCACGCTTCAAGGTCTTGAAACATTAGGTTTGACGAAGTTATCAAGTCCTCTGGATTTGATCAATGTCCAAACGAAAGTTGTGTATACAAAAGTTGCAATGGAAAGTTGGTGGTATTCTTAGTACTATACATAGATGATATAGTTCTCATTGGAAAACAATGTTAAGGTATTGTCAGACATAAAGGTGTGGCTTTCTGAGCAATTTCAAATGAAAGACATGAGAGAAGTATCGTACATTCTAGGCATGAATGTCATTCGTGATCGGGAAAAGAGAATGTTGTTCCTTTCTCAAGCAGCTTACATTAAAACTGTAATTGATTGTTTCAACATACAAAACTCCAAGAAAGGATTCTTACCTTTCAGGCATGGAGTTCATCTATCTAAAGAAATGTGTCTCAAGACACAAAAGGAGATAGAGGAGATGGCTAAGGTTCATTATGCATTCACAGTAGGAAGCCTTATGTATGACATGTTACGCACGAGGTTCATTATGCATTGGCAGTAGGAAGCCTTATGTATGACATGTTACGCACGAGGCCTGATATCTACTATTCACTTGGCATGATTCTAAGATATCAGTCTTACAAAGGGCAAGGTGTAATACCCATGAAATTAGTAACGGCTTAGTCACGTAAAATAAATAAATAAAAAAATAAAAAGAAATGGAATTTAATTCAAATACCAAAAGGAATTTAATTTCCAAGAGCCCGTGAAGTCGGAAATAATTTAATTAAATAAATTATTGCACGGGAACCAAATGTCAATGAACTCAATATTTCAAACACGAAATTAATTTGAGTTCGAAATGAATTTAAAATAGGAATTGAAAGTCCAAGAATAACCCAAAAATCTAACCCCAAGAGCGCAGGAGGATAGAAGCCCAAAAGAGAGGAGAAAAGGCCCGACGGATCGCACGACCCTGCCCAGGCCACAACCCAGGCCGAGTCCGTGCGGTGTTGGGGCCGAATTCGCAAAAACGGCCCCAAGGCGCGCCAACTGGAGCTGTTGCGGCCTTGCGGGATTTTCGCGCTCGACTCCTGATTTTTCAACGTTTGTTCCGTTTCTTGAGGCCCAAGATGTGTATCTTCGAATCCTAGTTGTTGTGGGGTTGTTGGGGGCTATAAATACCCTCTTTTCAGCTCCCGTACGCCCTTTCAACACTTCTGAAATTTCTGCCTACATTCTAGCACCCGAAAAACCCTAATTCGAAGTTTTGGAGCAAGGCGCAGCAAGGAGGCCGACCTAGGCGAGATCTGAGACTTCCCCGGGTATAGGTTGGTATGTGAACGAATGTAATAATCTTAATTTTACGTCATATAGTCGAATGTAGATCTAACGATAGCTATTTTTCACCTTGCAACCACGAATCGCAACGAAAGGAAGAGGATGAAGGAATTAGGACGAGTTCGAGGATCCCGGAAGCCACGTTACCGGAATCTAAAGCCGTAGATCTAATACCAAGTAATTTAATTCTTACCATGCGGTTTAGGTGGCCTAAAACTCAACGGAACGTAAGATCAACTAAAAGACTTAAAAATCTGTCAAAAGAGAAACCATGTGTGCGCAGTTTTAAGAATCGAATTTTTCGGACCATTGCGAGCGCTTAAAACGAAAAATTCAAAACTAAAATTTTGTTTCTAAGACTCTGATATACCTTGTGTAAAATTTTCAAAACTTTTCATCAAGTTTTGTTGCCTCGAAACCATATCTGAACTTCTCTGCTTTTTTCTCGAACTCAAAAGCTGACTGTGCACTACTTCGAACTTGTTCCTTATTTTTCCATCAGAAATAGCCGAACTAGCGGTTGTAATAAAAATAAAAGTTGTAGAAAATTGAGTCTAAAATATGTCTGTAAAATTTCAGAACTTTTGGAGTCCGTTTGATGAGTCAAAAATCGGATTTCTGAACACTGTGACAACCTGAATCCTGACAGAATAACTTTTGCATAGAAAACTTGATTTTTGACTTGTTTACTTACTTTATTTCGAAAAAATTAAAACATGAAACTTTTTCATCAGGATGTTTTCGAGCTACTGTGTAAATTCCAATTTGTTCGCTTTTGAAATAAATTTTTAAACTCAAAAGGCGCGAACTGTGACGATATACTTGCTATATTATGAGAAATTGAGATTTTCTAAACAACGGACGGAAATTCCTTTGAAAATAAAAATAAGATTTCGAAAATCCCGTTACACTAGATTGAGCTTGCTATGTAGGGGGTGAGTGCTCTGCAGGGTGCCCCTCTAGCTTTCCGCTTCGTGCCTAAAGGGACGAGAGTGACCTTTATGAATAATTGAGCTAAAACGGCAAGAGATAGGGCCTACACTCTCGGGAGTATCCGTATGGGTTTCCCGAGGCTCTGAAGTGTTACTGGGCATGGCGGATACGGCTGCGGCCACCGGCTTACCGGCTATACGAGATATTGTTGAGATTGCCTTGCAATCGTGAAATATTGAGATGCACTTGAGACACTTGATCTTGAAGTAGCGGGAACTTAAAAGACTTAATTACTTGATTATTTAAATTGTCTACTGTTTTAAATTTTCGCTCACTTTTATTTTTAGCTGCTAAACTAGATTCATGTTTTTAAATCCATGTCCATGCTTTTTACA
Source organism: Hygrophila difformis (assembly GCA_030278955.1). NCBI lineage: Eukaryota > Viridiplantae > Streptophyta > Magnoliopsida > Lamiales > Acanthaceae > Hygrophila > Hygrophila difformis. The sequence goes on along the minus strand of JAOANR010000239.1, from coordinate 90,945 downwards.
AATGCAAGTAAATTCTTCTTAATTAGTGTTCAATCAACACTGTTAGAGGTGTGCATGATGTAAGGTAATTTTTAAATGATTAAATGCTTTCAAACCCCATTATTGCCATGTTAGGAATTTGCTTACTCAATGTTTATATACTTATAAAACCGTTGCATTTCCTTTTTTTTTTCAGAGTACGGAGAATACGCCTGATCATGTGCATGCATCGGATTTGGGAGGATAAACCACTGTGTCGTTTCTTTTCTATTCATTTATACACTGTGTTTTGGCCATGTAAGCCCTATTTATATTTCCGCTGTAACTTATTTAAATTTTTTACATGATATAGACTATATTATTTATTCATATTATGATGGGCTTGTTTTAAATTATTTTTCTGAAATACCTTAGCCTTGCATCTCTCAAGCGAGCTCGAATGAGTCGTGTCTTGCTTAGGAGGTGTGGCAGTGGCATCCCACCTGGTATCTTAAAACAGAGATGGTACACAAGGACATTGGATTGCGGTAAAACACATTCTCAAGTATCTAAGAAGAACTCGAGATTATATGCTAGTTTACCAGTCAAGAAATATAAGTCCTTTGGCTTACATCGATCCAGATTCAGGTTGTTCGAGATAAGAGAAAGTCAATCTCAGGTTATGTGTTTACCTTGGGAGGTGGATCAATCTCATGGAGAAGCGTAGAGCATAAATTCAGTGCAGATTCTACCGTGGAAGTCGAATATGTTGCGACATCTGAGCTAGCGAAGGAGGCTTGTGGCTCAAGAGCTTCTTGTATGACCTGGGGGTTTCTGAGAGTATGCCTCATTGTATCAATGTCTATTGTCATAACACCGCTGCATTGGCAAACTCAAAAGAACCTAGAGCTCATAATGCAAGTAAACACATAGAAAGAAGTACCACATCATACAGACATCTTAAAGCGATGAGACATGGTTGTGACAAAGATTGGGTCATTGGACAACCGATGTCATATAAATAATACAACGGAAATAAAAGAAAGGAATAAAAGGCTTTTAAGGATTCGAATCACCAACGTAAATATTTGGAGTTAAAGGTTTAATCACTAAGCTAAATCCTCAATCAAAAATTGAATTGTAAGACAAATAATTCAAAATTTTATTGCACTATACTCCCAGTCCAAACATATATTGCCCTCGTTACTTAATATATGTCACAGACCTATATTTCACGCAATTCAATACATATTTTTGATCCTTAATAACTCAATTTGTATAAAAGTAAAAATTATAAAAATTTGATATTCTAAACCTGTGTGATTATACGAATCCAATAAGATCTCACTTGATTATATTATATCTTATATTATTGTATTAAAATTTCGAATTAAAGTTACTCAATGAATAGTGACAGAACCTCATCCGTGTCAATTAAAAAGAACGGAGGAAGTAATATAAAATTTATAAAATATACATTCAAAACTGTACGATTATAGGCAATGAGGATTTGACCTAGTGGTCAAGTCTCCCGACTCCCAGCCGGCCCCCAATTCATTCCCTTTGTCCATTTGTAATTTATGTGGCATGTGCTCACACCACCAATTTCTTAGCCTATATAGGTTGTTCTGTAAAAAAAAAAAACTATACAATTAAAATAATATAATACTCCTATAATCTAATTTAATTATATACTTCCTCTGTAAAAAATATGTAAGCCCAGGTCGCATAAAAGGCCCAATAACCAAGCTTGGATGGAGAAAAAACAGCTCAGGACCGGTCCTTGGACCACGATCCAAGCAAGTCACCTATCTAAATAAAAGCGCAATCCGAAGCTAGCAAGCCCGAGCAACCAAATAGCCCGAACGCCGCGAGCCGAGGAGGACAATTCCAAAACACTGCAAGATGACATCATCCCGAGCGAAAAGGCGTCTTCATCTTCGTAGAAGGCTTATCTGCGCCTTGTCGAATAAAAACGAGAGCAGACCAGCATTTTAAATTTGTGTCTCTTCCCAAAATGTGTCTTTTCGTAGAAATGCACATTCATTTGTATAAATAAGCCGTAAAAATGGTTTCAACACCAACATTTTAATACAATGTCTATTTTACTTTTTCAGTACTTTACTTTTATTTTTACTTAATGCTTTCCACATTTTCTTTCCTTTATTTTGACGCGATGCTCTAGTTTCTATCATTCATTGAGATAGTAATCATTCCGCTTTCTATCTTGAAAGCACCGTCTAGAGAATTAACCGTTACTTCGGAACGGCATTAACAATATGTCTTTTATATAATTACGATAAAATTATGTCAAATTTCATTAACAAATATTATAAAATATCAAACTATCCCCAATATATTGTTGGGCTTAGGAAAAATTACACTGTAGGGTAAAAATGCTGAAATTCAAGCCATTTAAAATCACTCAAAATGGCATAGAATAAATTGTTAGTGAATTAATAAATCGAATTTGAATAAAATAATTTGTAGTTGTGTGGAATTAGCCCAAGTGGTTAAGTCCCTTGACTTTCAACGGAAGGTTGGAGGTTCGAATCCCCACTGGCCCCCTATCCAATGGCTCATCCAAAAAAAAAAAAAAACCAATTTGTGGCTCGTTGATGGATTCATCAAACTTCTCAAATTCTTACGTCTAGGGCTAAAAGTGGGACGGATAATATCCGTCCGATCCGATGCCGTATTCGATTGTATCCGAATTCGAATTTGGATTTTGTTATCCGTCGGATATTTGTCGCATACGACTACGGATACAGATATAAAAAATCGGATACGGGACCGGATATGAGATTGTAAATATCCGCCCGTATCCGGATTTTTCCGGATTCTGTCCGGATATTATCCGGATCCTATCCGGATATCAAGATTATATATATATATATATATATATATATATATTTAAAAATATACTATATTAATATATGCCTTACAGGGGATGAGGACTGAGCCAAAGTGGTTAAGTCCCTTAATTTCCAACGGAAGGTTGGAGTTTCGATTGCCCACCGGCCCCCTACCGTTTTATTCCCCTTTGTAATTTTGTGGAATGGGCTCCCACCACCCATTTCCAGGCCTTAAATGGCTCCTCCAAAAAAAAAAAAAAATATATGCCTTACAGCTTCGGTTTCATATGCCCACTTGAATTCTCTGTTTTACCCCTCTTTATTGCCCCTCTCCCTACCATGTGTCGCCACTCTATTGGTTCGCCCAGACCCATACCTCCACACCCTGCCCTAAATCTTCGCCTCCTTTTTTACAAAAAAAAAGGCCCAATATAGTCCTTTATTTTTACAAAAAAGTCAAATCAGTCATTTTTTATTGTTTTGCTCAATTGGTCCGTTACATATACTAATTACGTCCCAATCGGTCCTCCATCCACTAATTATGCCATAATTACATATTTTTGGCCAAATCAGTCATTTTTTTCTTCAAAAATCTAAATTGGTCTGTTATTAATTTTTGCCCCCTTTTCATGCAGTCCAATGCACATTTCAAACCACTAATAACTTAAATTCGATATAAGTAAAAATTCTAAAATTTCGATATTTATAAACTACACGACATGACGAATCTAACAAGATCCTACTTGTCTCATTTTAACTTGTATATCTATTTTTAAATTTTAAGTCAAAACAAATGTGTGAATAGTAGCAAATTAGATAATGTAATTATTAAAAAAAATGGAGGGAGTATATGCATAAAATGGTGTTTCTACATAAAACGTAGTTATTAAAAAAATGTAGTTATTAAAAAAATGGATCATCTTTTAGAGTTCGGTGGTTTTTGGTGTTTCTCCATAAAATGAAGGCCAATTGCGATATACTCCCTCCATTTTTTTAATAACTACATTGTCTAATTTGCTACTATTCACAGACTTGTTTTGACTTCAATTTTAAACATAGATATAAAAATTAAAATGAGCTAAGTAGGATCTTATAGATTCGTCTTGTCGTGTAATTTATAAATATTAAAATTTTAAAATTTTTACTTATACCGAATTTGAGTTATTAGTGGTTTTAGAATGTGCATTGGACTGCATGAAAGGGGGCAACAATTAATAACAGACCAATTTAGATTTTTAAAGAAAAAAAGGACTAAATTGACCAAAAATATGTAATTAGGACATAATTAGTGGATGAAGGACCGATTGGGACGTAATTAGTATATGTAGCGGACCAATTGGACCAAAAAATAAAAAAAGGACTGATTTGACATTTTTGTAAAAATAAAGGACTATATTGGCATTTTTTCCCATTTTCCTTTAAACTTTTTCTTCCTCTGGCCTATTGATTTGCAGTTCTATCACTCTATTATGTTTTCCACCTATTTTTCTTAGTGAATATATTTGGTACCACTTAATAATGATTTATTTGATTTCCAAGAAGAACACTTGTTTCCTATGGCCCTCAGAAAAAAAAATCTAAATTATCTGAATATTTTATCCATTAAAATTCGAATTCGTTGTATATCCGTACTGTATTTGTATCCCGAAATATTCGAATTCATATTCGTATCCGATTCCATATTCGATAAAGAAATACTCCCTCCGTCCCGCGAAATGTGGCCACTTTCTTTTGGGCACGGTAATTTAGGTAGTGAAGTTTAGTAGTTAAAGTGGTAAAGGAATTTTGTGTTTAAGAATCTAATGAAGCTTGATACTGTTTATTATTTAACTTTAACTTAATATTATGTAATGATACAATTAGAGAAAAATATTCAAGTGTGATCTTGTTAGAATCGTCTAATCGTGTAGTTTCATAATATATATTTTATATAATTTTTATTTATACCAATTTTGAAATATTAAGAATTAAAGAAATGTTAGAGACTTTGTGTAGAAAAGTAAAAGTGTATTGGAATTTGTGCAGAATAGTAAAAGTAAACACTTTTAATGTAATTTGAGAATAATTAAAATTATAATCACTTATATTATTTTAATTTATCTAAAAATGGAAAGTGACCAAATTTCGTGGGACAAAGGAATAGTGACCAAATTTGATGGGATAGTGGCCAAATTTCATGGGACGGATGAAGTATGAGATAGGATATGGGAAGAGTATATGCCTGTATCCGTCCCGTTTTCACCCCTATTTACGTCACTTTTATTTCTACAATAATATCCCAAAATTTTTAAGTATTCGAAAATACTTTCAAATCTTTTAGTAGTTGTAAATCACTGTTTAAATTCTTTATTCGGGCAATTAGATTAGAGTCCCTTCCGTCCGAATCAAAATTTATATTGGTATACCCGCACGCTTCATAAACTAGTCTTATCTATATAGTTTAGTTTTTATTTAAAAAACTACTCTTATCCCTTTTTAGCACATAAAAATCAATTTCACGAGTTTCATTATTGTTGAAAATTTCGTGCGCCCCAAACACGCCGCTATCCTTCCTCTCTTTACCGTTCTATATTTGCCTGTTTTATGTCCAAAAGGAAAAGTGGGGTTTGGGAGCGAACACCAACGCAGGCGTCAGAGACTATTGTACGAATCCCCAGCTTTCTCTCTCGAGCTCTGCTCTACAACGCCATTGTTGCTCCCTCCACCCACACACTAGGGTTTCTAGGTTCTAGCTACTCCCCATTACCAAATTTCTGCACATATAACTGGACAGAGAAGTCAGAATCCGGTTAGCTTTACTATTTTCTCCATGAAGTGATAGCACGCAAGACTTCCGCCACGTTTGGTAATTCTGGTGCCTTGTTAGTCGTTCTTCAGAAATGACAATGTGTGTTGTTGTTGTTTGTTTGTTTATGTTTTCGTTTGAGCAAGCTTGAGTTTTGAAGTTACAGAGATCGTCTTTTGTAACGTCTTTTCTAATGTGAGCTCTTTTTGGGTCTCGTAATCGGTGCCCACAATAAGTTTTTGGAAGGGGAAACTGTTATTTGTTTTTGCTTGAGCTTTGGATGCGACGCGAGCTTTGTTTCCGTGTATGCGGTTACGCAAAACTTTTAATTGTTTGTTTCTTTGTGCCATTGTGTTCTTCTTGGAAAATATTTTCCTGTTTAGATCTGAGCTGTTCGGAAGAAACACTTGAGTACATCATTTCCTGTATAGTTTGTGAATTTTTAACTAAATGTCAGTGCAACGGGTGTATTTCTGACAGAACATGGAGATTGTTTGAAACCCTAATCTGGTTGAAGGATTTTATATTATTCTGATATTGTGCTATTAAGCCTATTATGAATTAGTTTAGTTATTGTTGTTTGTCTTTCATGTGTATTCTCTGTGTGTAATTTGGGCTTGGAATATAGTCCTTCGAAGTGTGTTTACGTATTCTTTTTTTGGCGCCCTTTCACTGTACTCAGAAACAAAATAATGAAAAAAAATTGCAATCAGGGTTTGGAACTGTATGTTTTGTGATTTGTGAAAATGACTTAATGTATTATACATTTTTGTAGAGCTGAGCAAAATAGAGTGTTTAAAGTTTAGAAAACATGTTTTAGAACTTGATGGTCCAAGCAACTATAATGATGCTCACAAAGAGTGCAAGTCTTGGAGTGCTAAGGAAGGAAATGAATGGAAAAGTGAAAGATTGGCTTGCCTATAGATATTATTTTTCTTTAAAAGAGCTGCTACTTTATTTTTCTTTCCCTTCATATCTCTTTCCTTTTGTGATCCTCGTATCTTTATCTTTATTCAACTGTTGGGGATTTAGTTTGTTGAAGTGGAGTCTGTTTCTCTGGCTTCTCTTTGAAGGAACAGATTTGTTTCCGTTTTCTCCTTAGTTTGGTTTGTTAGATGTTGTTTGGAGGTTAGTTCTCCTGCATGAATGTTTGACCTTCTCCCATTTTGTATCCATGAAGGAAATTTTCCATTAGCAGAATTGGCTTGAAATCTTGCAGGACTGTGGGTCAGGTGGGCCTTTGGGAAATCTAGTTTTCTTCATCTTGTGTTCCTGGTTGTTGATGAGATAGTGAATATGCAGGCTCCTAAATCAAGGTAATTATAACAAGATTTTACTAAGTCAATTTCAAGATACAAGTTTTTATGGTCTTTGTATTTTGTTTCCTATAATGTATTTTTCATGCTCCATTCATGTGTGTTCTGTATGCTTGTATAGGTAATTCTAATCATTAAGATATTGGGATAATGGCTCTTCATCTAGCAGATATAATGTGTCATTTGTTATTTTACAATTTAGCAAATAGCAATGGGTTTCGCTGTTTCCAAGTTCGATCATTTTGATGATCAAATGCTTGTTTTTTGAGTGCAGACCTGCTTCACTTGATGTGCCTCAGAAGCTATCTCCGTCTACACCAGGTACTGGGCGTAGCAAGCTCAGAACTTCAGGATCAGACTCAAAGTCTTCGTCATCTCTAAATTTGGCGGGTAAAACATCTAAAGAGAGAAGTCCTAGAGTTGTTAATCGCCTTTCTCCACGAAGTCCTGCAGCTGAGGTACGCAGCATATCCACTGTTGTTACAGACTAAAAGCTATGTATGTTGATTTTTGAAGCAACTAAAACTAAATGAGAAAAGGATACAAATGCTTTACAACATGAAATATTGGATGATGTGGTTGTTCAACTACTTTTAGCAATTGGGAATTACAGTGCTAGACATCTTCCTGCAAAATGATGTTACACCTTAGTGAGTTCTTATTCGCATGATTTTGATTGCCCTGCTCTGATATAGTGGTGTTGGTGTGCCATCGTTTTCATTTAGGCTGATTCGTTGCTCTCCAATTAATTTCTCGTTTTTGGTTTTCCAAAATTGGATAGTGTGTCACTCTTCTGATATGTGATGTGTTTTTCACCAAATATCTCAGAAGAAAAAATCAGGCAAAGTGTCTGAACTGGAATTGCAATTGGCCAGTCTCCAAGAGGAGCTGAAGATGGCGAAGGATCAGCTGAGCTCAACTGAGTCATGGAAGATGAGAGCTGAGCAGGAAGCTGATGATGGTAAAATACAGCTTGCATCCATGTCCGCGAAACTTGAGGAGGCTCGGAAGCAGCTGAAGGACCTTTCTGCTTCGGAGGAAGCTAGAGTGCAGGAATTACGAAAGATATCTCAGGATCGAGATAGAGCATGGCAGTCTGAGCTGGAGGCCATCCAGAAACAGCATTCGATTGATTCTGATGCTTTGGCTTCTGCTCTGAGTGAAATACAGAGGCTGAAGATACAACTGGACCAGATTTCTGAATCTGAAGCTTCTCAAGCTCTGCAGGCAGAGATAGCACAGGCTGAGATTGAGAGCATGGGGGTCAAAATTACAGAAACTCATGAGGTTATAGAGCTATTGAAGAATCAGTTGAACGAAAGCCGAGAATCTGAGGCACGGGTCCTTGAAGAACTCAGTAGAGCTCAACTTCAACTGGAGGTTGTGAGGTCAACTGAGGAAAAACTGCATTTGGAGCATGCTAGAGCCATGGAATCCTACAAATCAATGCTTGAGGAGTTGGAGCAGTCGAAGAGTAAAGTAGATTCATTGGAAGAACTAGTTAGCATCCTCCAGGCAGAACTTGCTAACAGAAATGAGATCTCTGCAGTTACTTCAGATGACAAGGCGGCCCCGCTTGAAAATGGGGACTGTGATGATCACTCAGAAAACTTAAAAGCTGAGCTTAGTATTCTGAAACAAGAAACAGCTGAATTAAAGGATGCGCTGGAGGATGCTGAGAGAAGGTATCGAGATCAAACTCTCCAGGGCAACTTGCAGATCAAAAATGCGCACGAACTGGTGGAGCATGCAAAATCTGAATCCTTAAAGAGAGAAGCTGAATTGGAGACAAAGTTGAAAGAATCATGGGATGAAGTTGCGGAGCTGAGAACAAAATTGATTCAAAAAGAAAATGCACTTCAAGGCATTTCACAAGAGAACGAAATGAATTGCGAAGTCGAGCAAAACAAACTGGCTGAGCGAGAAGCTGAGCTGGAACTTGAGCTTAAGAAGTCTGAATCTGCTTTACAAGATCTGAAAACAAGTCTGCTGGACAAAGAAGTGCGAATGCAGTCCATCAAAGAAGAAAACGAGATACTGAAATCTGAGATCACAGAAAGGGAAGAGAGAAACAAAGCAAACGAGGAGACCCTCGCTTTAGCAGAGGCAGCAGCAAAAGCAGCAGAACAGGAGGCCTTGCAGAAGCTTGCTTATCTGACAGAGGAAGCAGACAAAAGTACTAAAAAAGCAGTGCGGGTCGCCGAACAGCTTGAAGCCACACAGGCAGCTAATTCTGATATGGAAGCTGAACTAAGGAAATTGAAGGTGCAATCCGATCAATGGAGAAAGGCTGCTGAGGCGGCTGCTGCAATTCTCTCCTCTGGAAATAACGGGAAGCATCCGGAAAAGTCAGGTCACTTCGACTACAACACTGTAGGTGGGAAGCTGGGATCTCCCTACTCTGAAGACATTGATGAGGATTCCCCCAAGAAGAGAAATGGCAGCGTGCTCAAGAAGTTGGGTGTGCTGCTGAAGAAAGGGCAGAAGTAAACGCACAGGTTTCATTTTTTCGCTTACATATGTTCTATTGGGTCTTGAATCATTTAGTTTGTGTCATTTTTAGCTGAACAATGATTGCTTGGATATTTTGACTTTGCAGGAATGATGAATGGCATACAGGCCACTGGTGCATGAGGATTTTAATTCTAAGTAACATTTGTATAGTTAACCATTTATGAATCATCTTGGCGGTGTGGTGGTTTCTGTGTTTTTTTGTTTATTTTTTGTTTTCATTTGAAATGCAACTGTTGTATTAGATCTATTACAGTAAAAATTCTTGTAATCGGGACTCGAATTTCATGTCATTTATTTTACCTTTTCCCCTTTATTTTATCTTATTAGTTTCATATTGTTTTTTGATCATCTTTAACGTTATATTGTTTCATGACTGATTAGTTTCATATTGATAACTGATTTTATTTCTATAACGGTTTCTACACTTTCCTGATTTATCTTTGTTGTTGTCTTAACAAAACTCTTGTGCAGATGTTTGTCATAAAGCAGTTCAGACTGATTTGTAACTGCTTCACATAAACTGCCTACAACGGTTATGACCACAGCCGGCTCAGCTGACTAATTGATCATCATTTTACACTTTGATTTGTATATATCTCTGGTTTTAGATCAATTGTATATAGATTGAGTTGTACTTTTAATTGATAATTCTTTTTACACATTTTGAGTTAGTTATTTTTTCTCTCCAAGATTTCATAGAATTCCTTTAGAGAGATTTTAGAGTCTTGATGATCTGTTCTTCACTGGATACAATTCTGCCATTAATCATCAAGATTGTGCGCTTCACTTTGCTTCAATTGGCTTCGCCGAATTGGAGAAAACTTTCTTCCATCAAGTTTAAGAGGTTGTGCCTTGCGAGGAATCTCTGAAAGATCTGAATGAGCATTTCAGCGTGTCTGCTACACCAAGGTTCTCAGATCGGAAGGATTTTGCAATCAAGAAATCAGATTGGACTGATTGTCTTGCGATCGGAGTTGTGGGGGAGTCCAGACTGCGATTGTTCTACCAGCACTGTCGTCTTGGTAACAGAGTCTGTCTTTTGATTGTTTTAAGTCTTGTTAGGTTTAGAGTCTTTTGAGTGATAGTGATAGAACCTGGATTGGCATCCCCCAGACGTAAATCTGTTGGATCGAACTGGGTCATCAAATCTCTTGTTCTTGTTTTACGATTTCCGCTCAACACTCTGCACACACACACAATCTGTCTACGCGTAGTTTAGACTGCTATTCGACGACGTGCTCATAGTTCATGATAACAAACTGGGACCAACAATCTTATTAGAATCTATAGATTAGTTTTTTGAAATCTAAAATCTCCATTTATCTCCCCCAGAATTTCTTCTTTGTTGGCGTATAAGTATATGGTTCGTATGTATAAGCTCTGCGTATGTAATATGCATACTTGATATTGTAGTAACAACTAACAAGGCCTGGATAAATAAATAAATATAGAAACCGTTACATTCTTGTATATGGTCACATAACCAATCTCAGATCCATGCATCTACAAACTACAATGAAGTAATCAAATTGGATGTCTCCTCTCCTGAGAAGAATTACACTGCTGCCATGTTCTTTGTATGTAGTGACTCAGGGTTTCGAAATGTTCTATAAATGCTTTCGAAATGTTCTATAAATGCTTGTATGCTTGAATGAAATAAGAGATACGGACGAGAAGCCTTCCACTCCACTTACCATTTTTCATTATTCAACTACTTTCCCATATTTACTCTACTATACTGCTCCATTTTATCATTACACATAGTCCTCTTCATTTCTAAACAATACTTATATACGTACACAACATATACATATAAGCCACTGATACACTTAATTATTATACGCAACACGTTATCACCACGACTGATGTTGGAGTTTTCCGTTCCTGTCGAGGTTCTGTTGATCTGTTCGAGTTATGTTGAAATTCCAGTTCACACCAGGGTTCTGCCGAAAATTTTCCCAATCCACAAACAAATCATTCAAGGTAATAATACATTCCTACTGTTTCCTATAAAAATATGGCTAAAAATTTCAAATAAGAGTTCGTACCGCTGACCGTTTCCGGGCGAAACTATATATCCTGGACCAGGGATGTTAAAATGCATTTAGCAATCTATTGGCCTTGGTGTTACGATCGTTATAGGCAAAGATACAATAAGCTAGGAACAAGCAAAGGTGATGATATTCTTATGCCATCATATTGATGAATTGCTGAAATGGCAATACGTCACACTGGAGTTGTGGGGAAAATTGAAAGAAATGTACGATCACCTGAAGATGATCGTACTGCCCAGTGCACCTGATGAATGGCACAATCTACGTATGCATGACTTTAAAACAGACCAGGAATATAATTCCGTCATGTTCAGAATCACGTCACAGCTAAGGCTATGTGGTGAAAATATCACTGAAATTGATATGCTTGAAAAGGCGTACTCTACCTTTCATGCTACAAACATGCTTCTGCAGCAACAATATCGCGAAAGGGGTCTCACTAAATATTCCGAGCTGATCATTTGCCTTTTATTAGCTGAACAAAGGGATGAGTTGTTAAAAAAAAAATCATGAATCCAGGTCACCACGTGCTCGCCCATTCGCTGAAGTGAAAATGGCTTATGCTGAAAGTTCAAGGCGATGCCGCCGACCGACAAAATATCAAAATCGTGATCGCAGACAAAATCGGGCTAAGCCTTGCAGACATAATGAAAATCGGAAAAAGCCCCAAAATGATATAAATAGTCGGTACAACGACAAGAGGCCTTATAAACCCCAAAAGATGTTTAATGCAAGGAAAAACAACTACTATGATGAAAATGCAGCCATTGTGGGATCAAAAGCCATTGTTCCCGTATATGACGCACGACTAATCACCTGGCTGAATTGTATCGAGCTTTAGTTGAAGGCATAGGGAAGGCCAAAGTTGAAACTAATCATGCAAATCACGATGATATATTTGATGATGTATTAAATGAGGATATCAAACATTTAGATGCTGATATTTTCGTTGAGCACAATGATAGTGCCAACTAATTAGCGGCCCTATGTATTAAAATACTCTCTATATATTTTATTTTATTTTTTACTTCTGTATTGTACCCCCAAGAAAATATTATGTATTAGTTATGATGTTATTTCCTTTCAATGAATATTATTCTGATAATTGTTGTTCTTACCTTCTTGAAAAAGAGATGGATGCCAAACACAACAAAACAGATGATAAGATCTGCTGATTGACAGTGCTACTACACAACATTTTAAAAGGCAAAAGTCATTTTTCTCACATGAAGATGAGAAAAACTATTGTTAGAACTATTGGTGGTATTTTAAATGTGATCCAAGGCTCTGGAAGAGCCATCATCTTTCTCCCAAAAGGGACAAAAATAGTGATTGAAAATGCCATATTTTCGAAAAAGGCTCGAAGAAGCTTGTTAAGCTTTCATGATATTCGGAAGAATGGGTATCACGTTGATAAAATAAATGTGGCAAATACTGAGTATATTTGATTACTCAAGTTGTTAATGGAAAGAAATTCATCAAAGAGAAATTGCCATCATTATCCTCTGGATTATACTATGTAAAGCTAAGTGCACTGAAACACATCATCTAATAGACCTGAAGTCTATTAGTAATTTTATTATTTGGCACGATCGGCTTGGGCATCTTGGCAGCATAATGCTAAGGTGAATAATTGAAATTCAAATAACCATTCCTTAAATAATCAAAGGATATTGAATTCAAATGAATTCACTTGTGCTACTTGATCTCAAGATAAATTAATAACAATGTCATCTCCAGCAAAAGTGGGAATTGAATCATCTGCATTTCTTGAAAGAATTTAAGGCGATATATGTGTGGGCCTGTAGATCCACATGGTGGACTCTTCACATATTTTATGGTGCTAATTGATGCATCCTCACGGTGGTCACACATTTGCTTCTAATCATCTCGCAGCATGGCATTTGCAAGATTACTTGCACAAATTATTAAATTGCAAGCTCAATTTTCGGATCACCCGATAAAGAAAATTCGCTTGATAATGTTGGAAAATATGCACCACATTCATTGATGATTGTCGCATGTCAATTGGAATCATCGTGGAACATCATGTTCCTTATGTGCATATACAAAATGGCCTTGCTGAATTGCTTATTAAATGGTTACAATTAATTGCTAGACCATTATTATTGAGGTCTAAACTCCATATATTTGCTTGGGGATATGTCGTATTGCATGCAGCAATACTTGAGAAAATAAGACCGACGAGTTATAATTATTACTCCCCTGTACAAATTGTATCTAGAAAAAAGCCCACTGTATCCCACTTATGAATTTTTTGGTGTGCGGTTTATGTGCCAATTGTGCCACCTCAACGCACTAAAATGGGAACTCAAAGAAGGTTGGACATCTACGTCGAGTATGAATCATCCTCGATTGTTAAATATCTTGAGCCAACAACAGGTGATCTATTTACTCCAAGATTTTATACTGTCATTTTGACGAAACTCAATTCCCGACATCAGGGGGAGGAAGAGATCAACTGAAAAAGAAATATCTTGGCAAAGTCCATTTGATTTCCTGATCCTCGTACAAGGCAATGTAAACTTGAAGTTCAAAGAATTGTGCATTTACAAAAAATTGCAAATGAATTGCCTGATGTGTTCAATAATCCTGCAAAAGTTACTAAATCAAATATTATTGCAGCAAATGCACCAATTAGAATAAATGTCTCAGAAGGACGAATACCAAGTGCAAATGAGCCTACTGCACGCCTGAAGCGCGGTAAGCCTTAGGGTTCCAAGAATAAAAATCCAAGAAAGAAAAGAATTTTACAAAAAAGTGAAAGCCTGATAAATGATCAAACACATGAACAAGTTATTGATATAAGTTCAACCTCTGAAGAGGTTGTTGCTGGAAATGGTAACCCAGATGAAAATGAAGTATTGAGACTTCATTCAATTATATCAATAATGGAAAGTGTTGGAATCGAAAGGATACAAATATTGATAATGCTCTTGCTTACAACGTTGCACTTGATATAATGGAAATAACGAGGATCCTGAGCCTAAATAAGTTGACGAATGTCGACGAAGAAATGATTTGCCAAATTGAAAAAATGCGATCCACTCTGAATTAGACTCATTGGCTAAAAGAAAAGTTTTGGACAAATAGTCCAAACATCAGAAAATGTGAAGCCAGTAGGGTACCGATGGGTATTCGTGAGAAAACAAAATGAAACCCACGAAATTGTTAGATATAAAGCAAAACTATAGCCCAGAGTTTTTTCCAAAGACCGGGCATTAATTTTGAAGAAACATATTCCCTGGTCATGGATTGGATAAACCTTCGATATCCTGTGACGAAAAGCTTGATATGCGTCTAATGGACGTGGTTACTTCTTATCTTTATGGCTCACTTCAAAATGATGTCGATATGAAAATCCCTGAAGGGTTCAACATGCCTGCAAATCAAAACCAAAAAATGCTACTCTATTAAATTGCATAAATCTTTGTATGGGCTCAAATAAATCTGGACGCATGTGGTATAATTGTCTGAGCGAAAGCCTAACAAAAAAAAGGTGATGTAAATGACCCATTTGTCCATGTATTTTCATAAAGAAAAATGGTTCAAAGTTTGCAATATGTTGATGATCTCAACATAATTGGAACCCCCCAAAAGGTCCAAAATGCTGTTGAATTCTTGAAAAATGAATTTGAGATTAAAGATTTTGGTAAAACCAAATATTGCCTTGGTTTACAAATTGAGCATATTGAAAGTGGAGTTTTTGTCCACCAAACAACTTACATCAAAGGGGTGTTAAAGCAATTTCTTAATAGAAGAGGCTCATCCACTAAGTACCCCAATGGTCGTTAGAGCACTTGATCCAGAAAAGGGATCATTTTAAACCAATTAAATGGAGAAGATGAAGAAGGACTTGACCCTGAAGTGCCATACCTTAGTGCCATTGCTGCATTGATGTACCTTGCAAATAGCACTCGACCTGATATATCGTTTGCTCTAAACTTTCTAGCACGATTTAATGCATCTCCCACTCGACGACATTGGAATGGTATAAAGCACATATTCCGATATCTCCAAGGAACAATTGATCTCGGGTTCTTATATTCAAATTATTATCAAAACGAATTGCTTGGCTTTGTCGATATTGGATATTTTTCTAATCCACATAAATCCAAATCTCAAACTGGCTATGTCTTTACTTGTGAAGGAACATAATCTCTTGTAGATCAATGAAACAGACTTTAACTGCTACTTTATCCAATCATGCTGAAATATTGGTAATTCATTAAGCCAGTTGTTAATTTGTTTGGTTAAGATCAATAACCCATCATATCCTGAAGAATTGTGGGTTAATATCAGAGGAAAAGCTTCCCCAAACAATATTATATGAAGATTTATATATAAAGCTTGTATAACTCAACTAAAAGGGGGACATATAAAGGAGATAGAACAGAACATATTTCACCAAAGTTCTTCTACACTCATGATCTTCAGAACTATGGTGAAATCAATGTGCAACAATTTCGATCAGACAATAATTTAGAGGAACTATTGACCAAGGTATTGCCGACCGCAACGTTCTAGAAGCTCGTGAACAGAATTAGAATGCGGCGACTAAAGAATCTCCAATGATGTACAAAACTGATGGAACAATAAATATAAGAATATTGTACTTTTTTTCCTTGACTAAATTTTTTTTTCTCATAGGATTTTTTCATAGTAAGATTTTAATGAGTCATATTCTTTATATCGAAAATATCCAAGACAGTGTTACATTCATTTATATGGTCACATAAACCATCACATATTCATGCATCTACAATGAAGTAATTAAATTGGATGTCTCCTCTCCTAAGAAGAATTACACTGCTGCCACGTTCTTGTATGTAGTGACTCATGGTTTCTAAATGCTCTATAAATACTTGTATGCTTGAATGAAATATGAGATACAGACGAGAAACTTTCCACTCCACTTACCGTTTTTCATTATTCCACTACTTTCCCATTTTCATTAGTCCTCTTCATTTCTAAGCCATACTTATATACATTCACAACAGATACATATAAGCCACTGATACACTTAATTATTATACACAACAGAAACAAATAAATCAGAAAAGTATAGAAACAGAGGTAAACCTATGGGAATATTACTGTTACATTTCTGTGAATTAATTACATACTTCATATTTAAACACATTCCCACCATCAGCAACTAGATATAATTACTTACCAAGAAAAATTAAGATATAATTTAATTATAACCGTATTAATCCAATGGATTTAAGACATCCACGTCCACATCCATATAGATACATGCATTTGTGTGTTGTTCAAATCCATGTTGTTGTTAGGGATGATGACTTGGCCTAGTAGTCAAGTCCACTGACTCCAAAGGTTGGGTGTTCAATCCAATACACATTTTTAACGCTTAATATCTCAAATTGTATAAAAGTAAAAATTATAAAAATTTGATATTCTAAATCTATACAATGAGAGGAATCCAACAAGTTCCAACTTGACTATATTTTATCTTATATAACTATATTAGAAAGTGGAATCAAAGTTACTCACTGAATATTAATTACTATGGAAACATTACACTTATTTTGAAACGGAAGGAGTATATTAGAGCTACAATGTCACTTAAATATGGAACTTCAGGCTCAAATATTCATTCATTTTCATCTTTTGGTCTAAATGAATCCTTTTTAGGATTAAGTAATCTTGACCTTTGGATACTTAATGTATGTACTTTGCTCATATAAAATCTCTTTAAACTTTTGGGTATAGCCTTTTGGTGGACAAAAATTTCATTATTCATTCAATATAATAAACCAAGACATTTTTTGGTTTTCCTGAAATCTTTGATTTCAAATTCTCTTTTGAGGTATTCAACAACAATCTGAATTTTATCTGAGGATCCAAGTAGGTTGATATAATCAACATATACGGCAATTATCACAAATTTTGGCCCATTTTTCTTTATAAAAGTTCATGGACATATTGGGTCATTTATATAACCTTTTTTAAGCAAGCATTCACTTAATTGGTTATACCACATTCTTCGAGATTGTTTAAACCCATATAGGGACCTTCATAAATCATAATAGGGAATATATATGTTTTAGGTATGATATATATAGATTTGGCATTTTGAACCCTTCTGAAACTTTCATATAGATATCAGTTTCATATAAATAATATAACGCCCTAAAAATTTTAAATAACTTTTCGCGATGTCGTTGCCATGTTATGACATCTAAACTATTGGCCAATCAATTTAGAATTACTAACATGAAGGAGAGTATCATTCAGGCAATCCATATTTGAATTAACAAGTGCAACTAATTAAAATCATAGCGAGCATAAACGTATGTCATCACGAAAACACATGTCAACTCTAGGGTTGCAAACGAGTCAAATAATTTTGATCCGATTCATGATTCTATTCAAAATTTTGCTCTTTGTATTCGTAAATTTGCGATTCGAATTCGAATAAATGATATTCGGTTCGATTCGATATTCAATTGTAATCGATTATATATTTATTATATTTAATAAAATAATATATATTATTATTATATAATATTTTTATTAATCACAGCCCAAAATACATTCTGTCGGCCCAAACTCTGGCCCATGATACTTAGGCCCATTTGATCATTAATATTTATATTCCAATATGTCGTGTCTCCTAATCCTAACCCTCATTATTCCCTTCACCCTCTGAAGCGGCGCCCCTTAGCAGCATACTCCTCCCTCTCCCAATTTCACTTCACTTCCCCACAGCTCTTAGGTTAGATTTTTTCTTCCAGTGTGTGAGAGTGTAGGGCCGAGAGGTGTTACTTTCTCATGGAGTTGAATCGCCTGATTGGATGATTCGGCAAGGGCTGTGCGCACTTCTTACATTTGGAGCCTCGGTGGTTAGGCTCACCGAAAAGAGAGCTTTCGTCCTCTTTCCAGTGAAGGGTTTAAGACGTTGGAGGAATTCAATGGAGGCGCGGAGACTGGCTGTGACGATGCAATGTTGGCAGTAGCTGTTGAGGCCTTATTAAGACCGATCCTTTTGTTCGGCTAAGGGCTTGGTGTTCGGGCAATGGTGGCCACCCTTCTTCTTCCCTTGGACCGGACTTGTGAAGCCTAAAGTTGAGTGGTTGTTTATATTGGGCTTCCTGAGCCTATGTGTAACAGATCTGATCTGTTGGTAACTCCTCTTTCCTTTTAATATTTGTTGTTATTCTTATTCTACTAACCTTTTCTTGTAGATCTGAAAAGTGGAGTACGAAAGAGGGCCTGAAAGGTGCAGAAGCTGTGAGATTTTTAAGGAGTCAAAAATTTGTCTCAAGTCCAAATTAGAGTTGAAGCCCACAGAAGCTTGCTCAAGGCTGTTTCTTGCTTTCTGTTTTCTTTCAGTTTATATGAGTGAAGTTGTAGTGAGGATAAAGCATTGTAATCCCATAGTTTAGGCCTTTTGGGTTGTAAGTATAGTTGTTAAGATCCCAATCATGATCTTAAGATCTTACGATTTTACGACCACACCTCTCTAAAACGATCCCGATCCTTGTAGGATCTTAAAATTAGTACAATCTCAATTCTGATAGTAGAATATTACAATCTTATGGTCATACTCCCTCGAACACTTCTACGATCTTACGATCATACCCTCTTAAACGCATAAAATTTTTGTAGTATTTTATGATTTGGGATCAAAGTAATTTTTTTTTCTTTAATTTTAAACTCAAGAACTTGTACTCATTATGTATATAATGTGTAAAAAAACATAATATGTATGCATGTGGAAATATTTTATATTTATTGTGATGTTTTTGTACTGTATTTTATAATTAACTAGAAGATTCATAAATACACGAAATAGTATTTTTACTTGTTAGTATGCATAATTGAGTATATCTATTATTGCAATTTCATAAGATCTTAGAATCCCGATTCGATCCTACGATCCTGATCTTGCAAAGAAAAAACCGATCTCATATAGGATCCTGATCTTAACATCACTTGTAACAGTTAGGTTAAAACATGGTCTTTTGTGGTTTCCCAACACTACTTTTACGAAATATTATTGGAATTTTGTATTTGGGTTTTTAATTTTTAACAGGTCTTTTACGAGTTTCAAATCGAATAATTTTAAATCTGATCGAATAATTCCTAAGCGAATATATTCGAACCGAATAAAATAATATTGAATTAAAAATATTCGAACCGAATATCGCTTCAAATAATTTGAATATTAATTTCAAATCGAATGCGAATGTCATTTATTATTGTTGGAAAACTGAATACGAATACGAATATTCGAATATTTTTCGAATACGAATACGAAATACTGTTATTCGCTTCGATTCAATTCGTTTGCAATCCTAGTCAACTCCCATACCTCATTAGTAAATCCACAACGAAATTACAAGCACAAGTCATAACTTCAGTATAAGAAAACACATAGTACACCACACATATATTATTTTAAATGCATCTGGGTTCACTCTTGTCCAAAGATCACAAGAGTTTGAAACACGCAGCGGAAAATTTTTGCAATCTGATGATATTCTTGCACATTTGAAACATGATCTCAGGATCCAAGATCCAACAAAATTTATCTTGATGAGTGGTAAACAAAAGGGTACTCATTCTGCCATTACTTGCAATCTGTCAAACATTTTTTTTGCTTAACATTCATGACCTGCATTCATCTTTTTTTTCATATTGAAATCAGGTTTGATCCAAGGCGAACAAGATATTTTTCCTCAAGCAGAATTTAGATGTTGTGCTAGACATTTAATGGCCAATTTCCAGTCAGTCGGTTTCAGAGGATGGTCACACATGAAATTTTTTTGGAGAGCAGCAAAATGTACAACAATCAACCAATTCAAGAGGGTCATGGATGAGCTACACAAGGATGATCCGAAAGTTGTTGAATGGTTAAGAAGCAAACCTCCAACTCAATGGTGTAGGGCCTTTTTCAGCTCGCTTCCAAAATGTGACATTCTCACCAACAATGCATGTGAGACATTAATTGGGAATATTCTTGCTGCTAGGAAGAAGCCTATATTGTCCATGTTGCAGGACTTGCACATTTACCTCATGAGTCGGTTCCAAAGGAATAGAGACGTGGCTGCAAAGTCCAAAAGGTGGAAAGAACTTCTATGCCCGAGAATTCAGGAAATTATGGATGGATATCATGCCAAGGTTCTCACTATGTGGCACTCAAGTCAAATGCCAATAACTTCCAGGTACATTTTAATACATTATTACGGCACTTAAAAGTTTGAATTTGCTGTGTTGAAGCTGCATGTAGTTTGAATTGCTGTGTTGAATCTACATTACGATGAATTTGCTGTGTTGAATTCGCAATGTATGAAGGACTTGAACTTTTTCTTTTATTTGCATATTAAGGCTGTTTGAATTTCCAGGTGAATTCATTATCCAATTAATATGAGCAATATAATGTGGACTTGGACGGGAGAGTATGTGGGTGTAGGAAATGGAAACTTAGTGGCTTGCCATGCATACATGCATATGCTGCAATCACCCAAATGAAGTATGATCTTGAGAAATACATCCACATTTGCTACATGGTTGGCTCATACAGGAAGGCATACGCATTGCCTATTCTACCAATTAATAGCTCTCAAGAGTGGCCCAAGACAAACCATGTTGAGATCAAACCACCTGTTGCATCTGATAAAAAGGCTGGGAGGCCAGTGACCGAGAGAATTAGGGGGCAAGATGAAGAGGTTAACAAGAGAAAAAAAAAAGAAAAAAAAAAGAGGAAAGCCGGAAGGCCTCAGATACTCCCTTGTGGCAGCAAGATGAGAAGACAACAAGACACGATGACATGCTCAAAATGTGGCAAGCGTGGACACAACATCAGGAGGTGCAAGATCACTGGCACAACCCAACCAAACAATGAAGGAGGAAGTGTAAGCTACTTCATCCCTTATTTTCGCTTTTGCTATGAAGTGTGATTTGATTCCATTCCCCTATTTTGTGTTAGATTTCTCATTGAGTTTTATGTTTGTAATAAAGTTGCAACAGAAATAGTGTTGTGTTGCTGCAATAAATCAAAGTAGCAGTAACCTGATAATACTACATTTTTAATGGTTGGGTAGATGATGGGAGGTTCTGAAATAGTACATGGGTGAATTTGGATACATGAACATGAGGGTTGTTACATATGACATGTTGTCCTATAGAAGAAGGAAATAGGAATGACACAGACATGAATTCGACATAGGAGTTTGTCCGATGATTACTGTAAGGTTTGAATATGTATCTCTTGGTTGGTTTTTCCTATACAAATACGAAGTATACAATACTCTTGTTTGCTTATTTGATTCAGAAATTCATGACTGGGGGATGAAACTACAAATTTAATGGCCGATCAGAAATTCAGAAATTAACCAACCAATATAATGGCCGATCATCCAGCCACTAATCTGCAAACCTATATTGCATATTGACAATGAACCACATACCACAAAGACACACAACAAAGCCATACCACAAAGCCATTGTTAAAACCATTGCTCATATTTCATAACTGAAATGGAAATGGAAGCAACATTCATAACAATTTACTTCTCCATTCCTAAAACCATTATTTCCAACTAGTTAACAGAACATCTAAGTACTTCTAAAAACCAACACTGATCTAACACACTTCCAACTTCATTTCTACTACAAGCCGGCACCAACTTCCTTCATTTCTACTACCTGAATACACCCAAACAGGTCTATTCCTCCAACTTCCTTCATTTCCATAGCAACAAAACAACCACCATTCCCACAAGGACGCCGCACAAAACCATCGGAAACTTAAGAAGCAAACCTCCATCCCGATTTGTAGCTACATCGCGGTGGCCATGTGTCATAGGAGAAGAACCTCACTAAACTCCTCAAGATTCCATGGAGCCTTCCATATCTTGGTTTGATCGGGTCCTCCACAACCCTCATTAACAGTGCACTTTTGGCGCCAACGACTTGTGAGTTTCCCTTCGAATCATATATCCCACGCTGAAATTTGGGAAATGGGAGGAGAAAATGGAGTGGGGAGGGAGGAAAGAACGAGATTTAGGGTTAAGATTTGGCGGCACTTTGGCTCATACTGGAAGGTGTTTCCTTCCAAAACCTATGTGGCGTCTGAAATGCCAGCACCTCGGTCAAGAAATAGTTGAAATGGTTTAGTTCTCTTAATTACCCGCCACATCAGCACAAACGTCATTAAGGACGGTTTGGACGGATTAGGCGAAAATTAACAAACTTATTGGATAGATTTGGTTACTAGCATTTTTCTGGGATGAAATGAGAAATTCGGGAAGTTATGGGATGATTAGGGGTTTTTTTCCAATATTATAACAAAAACTTTATTCCTGAAGTTTTGATTGGTGCGAGATCCTCTTCTAAAGCACGAAGACTCTATGTGTATCCACACCGAGACTAATCCACCCTATCAACTCTTTGCTAGTGGAATTGTTTTTAATTCTTGTTTTTGTGCGTTCTCTTCTTGGTGCCTTTATATAGGCTAGCCATTTTGTAATAAAATTTACATTTCCATGTGGATTAAAGGAAACAAATAAATTAAAATTTATTTTATACAATTTGATTAGTAAATATAGGAGACCATATTACCTTGGAAATCCAACCACAAATGATTGCTCCCAGTCCGCCCAAATATTCATGCCAGATATGAATATCTTATTCAAACACTTCAAATATAATATTGATAGCAATCATCTTGCTACGAAAATAAATAAGTCCTGCTCGAATAAAAATTAGATAATGATGAGTAGAGTCGTCTTCTCAGTGATTTAAATGAGATATTACCTATGATTAATCACAATAATAAAAAGGGGGTTTTGATTTTAACTAATGCTACTAAAAATAAAATAAAATGAAATGGAAGAATAAAATTAATAAATTAGGCGGTGAGCACGAGACACTGAAAAGTTTATGAAATCTAATGATGAAAAGCACCTAGCTTAGGACTTAAACTTGCCGGATTGGAATT
This sequence comes from Hygrophila difformis, assembly GCA_030278955.1. Classification (NCBI taxonomy): domain Eukaryota; kingdom Viridiplantae; phylum Streptophyta; class Magnoliopsida; order Lamiales; family Acanthaceae; genus Hygrophila; species Hygrophila difformis. The sequence continues at coordinate 67,471 of JAOANR010000239.1, read as the reverse complement.
GGATTTATTGTTGATCACAGATAAACATTTCCTTCTCATATAAATTAGTTATAGTCACTCGGCAACCGCCTCGTGACCAACTTTTCCTTACTTAATCGATGAACAATTCACGGCCATTATTCACTTCCCTAAACGAATTAAGAACCTAAGTACGACCATAGATTTACTTATCCGATTGCATTAAATCATAGAAATGCCTAATTCAAAGGGACAATTCTACCTACGCGGTGATGTCTCAATTGATTCCATGATTTCCTAGATTATTATCTTCTAGTTGTCACTCAATTAGATTAAGGTGCAAGTACACAGACCCTAATCTAATTATAACAGTTAAACTCCTAAATCAATCAACTATGTGCGCATGGTAATAAACCAACATAAGAATTAATGTCGTGAAAATCAAAATCATGAAAATTCTTAATAGTCAAAGGAAATTTAACATTCAAAACATATCAAGTCTCACAACGGCAGTCTAATCCCAACACGGGGTCTATCCTAAGCTAGATAAAAATCACTACCCATGTGTAACACATAAAAAATGTGTTAATACAGACCATATACATGTCCAGTCCCAATGGGCGTATGGGCCCAATTATCAGGCTTAAGCGGAGAAAGACAGCCCAAGACCAGCTCAGGGTCCTCGAGGGAGTGTCGTCCCGAGCAGGCCACCTATCCGCATAAAGGCACAATCCGGAGAAAATGAAGACCCGAGCACGATAACTGCCCGAGTACCACGAGCCGCAGGAAACGATTCCGAAACGTTGCGAGGTGACGTCATCCCGAGCAACATAACGTTTCTCATCCTCGTAGAAGCCTTATTCGCGCCAGAATAAGAATAAAGGTGGGATAGACCTAGTTTAAATTTCGAATCTTATCCCTTTCCTCAACTGATGCCACATCACGAATAGGCACCAAACATTGTATAAATACTAAAAATCAAGATGTAATCTGGGTTCCTCAACCACTCCAAATTTTATACAATGTCTTTTATTTTCCAGTACTTTACTTTTCTTTATCGCTTTATTTAATATTTACTGTTTTTCCTTTATTTTTTGCGATGCTCTAGTTTCTAGCATTCCTTGGGACTGTCCTCGTCCCACCTTCCGTCTTGAAGGCTCCATCTAGAGGATTAAGCGTTACTTCGAAACGGCAGTAAAATGTTGTCGACCACAATGAGTGACCAAACTCCCCTAAATGATCAGGGATCTCCATTGTACACTTTACGCAACCGTGAGGTTCATGAAAAGCCTACAATAAACTAGCATAAATGTTTGAGACGACTCCAGGAGATATCAAATGATATGGCTGGTTTAGGAGATCAAACCCCTCGTGCAAACACGACTGGGCAAGAGAATGTGACTTTTGTTCATCCCGAATGAGAAACGGCAACAACTTCTGGATCATCGAGCATCCAACCACTCTCCTTAGATGAGGGTATGTTCGAAAGGCTGACTGCGACATTAGACGCTATTGTCGCAAAAAGGCTGGAACCGGCGTTGAAGGCACCAGTTGGGAACCCGAGTCTCATGTCTAACAACGTTACCACTCCGGCATCGCCCGTAATAATGCCCAACCAAGGACAATATTATTACTAAGCACCAAACTATCCCTGGTATTCCCCAATGGGTGCGTGGGGTATGCACATAATGGGCCAAGGTTCTCTTCAGAATCAGCCCTTCACCATGGCTGCACCACCGCTATCCTTCAGATTACCAATGGCTTACACGGCTCCCTCAGCCATACAACCAATCCCAGGGATGGGTACCATCGCAGAAGTCCCCAATCCTGTACAAGAAAATCCTCGGATTCTCGTAATGAGGAATGACCAAGCGGGTGGAATGGAAGCGGATTGAATGCATCCCAGAACCATGGACAAAACAATGTCTAGGTTAGGCTACCTGAATTTAGGGCTCTAGAAGGATTTCATGACTGTAATACCCCGTAATAATACGTAGACTTTCATTTTTGAGCCCGACCCGAATATTTTGTATCTCGAATAAATAAATTCAAATTCTTTTGAACTACGTAATGACTTGATCCCTTCACGGGGTACGTAGGCAACTTGAAAATTTCAATTCTGAGTTCAGTCACAAAATAATAAAATAAAATAAAATAAAAAGGACCCTAACTCTTAGCGCGAGAAAAGCCGAAACACAACTTCGAGGACGAAGTTGATTCTTAAGGGGGGTAGACTGTAATACCCGGGATTTTTATCGGCGTCTAAAGGAATAAAATTCATTTATTAATCCGATCAAGGCCGAAATATTTCCGAGAAGAAAATAATTCATTATTGCTCGGAAATGAATTACCAATAAATTAAAAATGGAATAAAAGAGGGAAAGGAAGCCCGAAGATAATCCATGGATTAATCCCAAAAGAACTGGAATTAAATTCAAGAAGGAAAAGAATTTTAATTCCAAGAACCCGTGAAGTTAGAAATAATTGAATTAGATAAATTATTGCACGGGAGCCAAAAGACGATGAATTAGAAGCCGACAAATCCGAAACCGACGGACATAAGATTTCAAACACGAAATCAATTTCATGTCGAAATAGATTTAAGATAGGAATCATGATCCGAGAATGACCCGGAAAAATCGAGCCCGAAAATGTAGGAGGATAGAAACCTGAAAGAGAGGAGAAAAGGCCCAGTCCGGACGCACGGCCCAGACTAGGCCGCGCGCCCTCTGCGCGGTGTTTGTCCTTACCCCGCGCCAACCACACAGCCTGCTACACTTGACGCGGTTATGCGATTTTCTTGCCTAAATTTCGACCCCCGACTAAGGAAAGTCGATCCCAGTCGGGGGAAAGGCATTTAGGACGAGAATGGAAGATCCTTAGCCTCATTCATTAGCCTTTCAAACCCCTTGTCCTCCCCAAACTCTCCCAAAACCAAATATACAAAGTTTTTACCTTCCGACGACTTTCCGACGAGTTTCCGGCGACCAAAACCGACCGTGGAAGCGTATAGATCAAGGGACACTGATCTTGAATCATTGGTAAGGGTTAGATTAGGATTCTTTCTCGTTTTTAATCTCAAACCTCATTCTAACTTACGGATCTTTGACTTGCAAACACGTTCGTGGCCGAAGGAGAAGGAGAACGTGTGCGTAGATCCGTTCGTGGTGATTTTGGACGATTCGAGCGACCCTAGGATGACCAAGAATACCATTACAGTAAGTTGATACCTTTCATATCAATACGGGTGGCTTAGGGGCATCCAATTTAGTCACTTTGTAACGAAACGTAAAAATCGAACCTAAAAACCCCAACTTGCGCAATTTCTTAAATCCGTTTAAAACTCATATTTTGAAAGTCCAATCCGAGAAACTCAAAACTAGACTTTTGATCCTAACACATTAATCTATGTCAACGTTTGCTATCTCAAATCGCGTCGAACATAAACTGTGTTTTTAAACTTTTTCGAAAAGCTGACAGTACATATGTGTGAACTTGATGAGCATGTTTCTATGATTTCTAGTCCAAATTAATCTTTGCAATGTATACAAAAGTTGTAGATAATTATGTCTATTATGTGTGTAAAAAATTTCAGAATTTTTGGAGTCCATTTGATATGTCAAAAAGTCGATTTACTGAACTGTGTTAAAACTGAATCCTGACAGTGCATTGGTTGTGTAGTAAACTCGATTTTTGACATGTTTCCTCACCTTATTTCGAAATCGTTAAAACATGAAAGTTGTTCGTTAGGGTGTTTTTGATGTACTGTAAAAATTTCAAATTTTTCGGACTTGAAATGAATTTTTAAATTAAAAAAGCGTAAACTGTGACGTCAAACGATTTGAAATTGATGAGATTTTGAAATTTCGAAACGAACGGTCGAAACCTTGAAATACGATAAATCTATACTTTTGAAAAATCCCGTTATGCTTAGGTAGAGGGTGAGTGCTCTGCAGGGTGCCCCCCTAGCCTTTTTCGGCGTGCCTATAATGGACGCAAGATACTTGATTGAAAAACTACGCCAAAACGGCATGAGATACATGGCCTACACTCTCGGGAGTATCCGTACGGGTATCCCGAAGCTCCGGAGTGTTACTGGGTATGGCGGATACGGCTGCGGCCGCCGGACGACCGGCTACACAAAAACTTACGAAACGGCTGCGGCCGCCGGACGACCGGCTACACAAAAACTTACGAAACTTACTAAGTTGGCTGAGGCCGTCGGATAGCTAGCTAAACGAAACTTACTAATTGGCTAAGGCCGCCGGATTGCCGGCTAAATGAAACTTACTAAATTGGCTGAGGCCGCCGGATCGCCGGCTAAATGACACTTACTAAATTAGCTGCGGCCGCCGGATCGCCGGCTAAACAAAAACTTACGAAACTGGCCGCGGCCGCCGAATTGCCGGCTAAACTAAATATTGTTGAGATGGTGGCGTAACGGGAGAAAATTAAAAGACTTAATCTCTTGTTATTTATTTACTTATGTCTTTAATTATGCATTTAAATTATATCTTAAATTTTATACCATGCTTAAACTATTATTTATGAATTTAAATGCATGATCAAGTATACAAATTAAATTCTTATTTTTAAATTGGTAAATGGATTGTTTGCATGCATGATTAGGAGTATGAATTAAATTAAATTAAATTAAATTATGGCCTATTAATTAGTCAAACTACATGGTTTAATATGCATGCTTAAATGTGAGTTTTAATTATTAAAATTTTAAAACCCCTTTATTGCTATGTTAGGGATTGACTTACTCAGTATTTTATATACTGATAAGACCGTTGCTTTCCTTTTTCTTTTCAGAGCACGGAGCATGATCATGCATTGGGGAATCATTTTTGGACATTTACTTAATTATTTTACATGACTTTCATACGGGCCTGTTTAACCCGTGTCTTGGCCATGTCGGCCCATTATTTAGAATTCCGCTGCATTACATATATTTATATTTAGATATTATTTTTCCGCTGCAACTTATTATTAATTTCAAGATATATGTGATGGGCTGTTTACTTGTTCAAATGTTTAAAATACTGAAACCATAGCCTTGCATCTCTTTAGCAAGCTCGAAAGAAAAAGAAAATCGTGTCTTGCTAGGGAGGTGTGGCGGTGACATCCCGGCCTGGGTTATCAAATCCGGGGTGTTACAATAACACTAACCAAGTTAATATCACTCGAGGGTCAATGCCACCACCACCGCCAATATTTGGCGGAAATCTCCCTCGGGAGAATAATAGCATCCAGGAAGGATTCCAGAATCACCCTATCGCCAGTAGCACCAAGAGGTCCGAGGACTAAACCCAGTTCCACCAAGGAACCTTCCTCCTCCGCCACCATTCATACCAGGCCAACCGGAGCCACAACGGGTGCATATAGGAGAAGAGCACTTAGCAACCATGTTGCGAAAGCTAGGGTTGAATGTCCCGGAGACTCATAGGCCTGTTTATCAAAGGCATATCCACCCCACGAGTACAATGAAAATCCTCTACCACAAGGCTCACGAATACCCGACTTCTCCACGTTATCGGAAGAAGACGAGACGTCCACTATGGAACACATCGGCTGGTTTATTACCCAACTAGGGGAATTGGGCCGGAATTAATTATGCAGTTGTTCCCTTCCTCGTTGATGAAGACTATCTTCTCATGGTTTATTGGTCTGCCTGCAGGCGAATATACCACATGGCAACAGTTAGAGGAAGCATTTCATACCCGGTTCTACAATTCACAACCAACAGTTGCGTTGGTTGAGATTCTAAAGACCAAACAAAAGGACAATGAACCAAAGGCTAAGTTCATTGAGCGGTTACAACAATAAAAAGGGAAATATGAAACCGCTATTCCGAAAAGGAAATAACTAACATTGCGGTTATTAACTTGAAATTTCCCTTGAAAAAGAAGTTGACCCCTTTGGACATTGAAGACATGGCAACCATATCCTCTAAAGCGATGAGGATCGAGTCTCTACTTAAAGAGACCCATGAATCAAAAGATAGAGGGGAAAGAAATAAAAGACCGTACCAAGTTGCTACCAAACATGTGGACAGTGACAATGATCTGGAACAAGCCTGCAATCAAGAGGCCGAATTCACAGATCAGATGACCGCCGAACTTATCCGAGGCGAACCCTTTGCTTGCACCGAGTTGAGGCCAAAGGCCGCAAGGCCTACGAAGAACGAATAAGCCAAACCTATGGCAGAAGAGGACTTATGCTTTTACATATCAAAGACGGAAAAGATCTTTGATGCATTGTATGGAAAGCATCAGATCTGAATTCCTCCAGGCCAGAAGTTGGCCACAGAAGAAGAGATCAGCGGACGGATGTACTGTAAAAGGCACAACACTTTCTCGCACAGTACAAAGGATTGTATCGAAATCCAGAAGATTATTCAGGAGGCAATCCAATCTGGAAGGCTGAAAGCGGGAACCATGGGGATTGATGCGCGACCTTTTCCTAAGGCCACCGTGACGGTAGAATCAGCCAAATTCATGAAGTCCTTCAAGTTTCCCGTCAAGGACCCAACAACTGACCCAGGGGACACGAAGGCAAAGAAGACGACCGTAACAACGGGGCCATACAAGGATAAATCTAGGCGGCCAAAAGCGATCATGGCATGCTTGGATCCATGACTCCTCAACCCACTGAGGAGGAAATGACAAGTAGTTGGGCAGAGCTCCTCCATGATACTGAGGTAGAGGACGACCCAGCATGGGCATTTCTTGTTGAGTACGAAGATGTTGTTCACCCAAAAGTTGATCTGAAGGAATCTAGAATGACACCTCCAATCATATTCCCGCCTATTAAAGGCATACCTTCTCACATGAAACAACTCTATGTGGAAGCATATATAGAAGCAAAAAGATCAGGAGGATCTTCATACACAACGGGGCAGTGTTCAATTACATCCGACTGTCTACCTTTAAGAAGATTCGAAAATGGATCTCCAACTTGGAGAAAACCAGAATGAAGATAGCAGGTTTCTCGGGAAAATTAACATCACCTCTTCGGATGATAGTGGTCCAACTTGAAGTAGGACTAATAACCATGCGAACAGTCTTTTTCGTGCTAGATGCAGAGACCTCATATGGCGCATTCCTCATGAGAGACTGGATTCATACAGCATGATGCATACCCTCAACCATACATCAGCAGTTGATGTTTTGGGATGGAGACACCAAGTTGTCACAATAGATGCATCTCCAAGTCCATTATAGGGGAGTGCAGAATTACAAGATGAGTCGGTTCGTTACACACGAATGTTCCCACCCTTGTCTCTAACCATCCCCTATGATAGGCCAATCGCGGATAATCCGATTTACGGCTTTGGAAAAGACGCTTCCGATTCCTAGGCAGTAAAAGCCAGGAAGATGTAAAGGCTTTTCATTCAGCCAACAACTAATGTACAAATATTGTAAATGTGATGAATAAAGCATATGTACATATTTATAATTATTTAGTAGAGTCGGGTTCTCTGCCAACCAAGGGCTCGGGTAACGACTTATCAAAGAATGAAAACACCTCGGAGCCTTACCAATGGCCCGAATTGCTAGAAAAGCATGAACCCACAGCGTACTCGGAAGATCCTTTAGTAGAATCCGACATTGCTTCGAAGGATCGACCAATGATAGTTCTGTTAAGTCGTCTTTTGACAAAAGACCTAGAGATAAAGTTGACCGACCTTCTGAGAAATTATCAAAAATTTGCCTCGCGTGGGATTACATAGAAATGCCTGGATTGTTAGGAATATGGTTGAACACAAACTCCTATCAAGAAAGGATTCAAACCTTTCAAGCAAACTCTCAGAAGGTTCAACCCGGAGCTATTACCAAAGATCACGAAAGAGATTCAGTAACTATTAGAAGCCAAATTTATCCGCCCATGCAGGTATGCGGAATGAGTCTCTAATATTGTTCCCGTGATAAAGAAGAATGGCAAGATAAGAGTCTGCATCTATTTCCGTGACTTAAATATAGCCACAGCCAAAGACGAATACGTCATGCCCATTGTTGATATGCTAGTTCATGCTGCAAAATGGCACAAGATGTTATCTTTAATGGACGGGTACACTGGGTATAATCAGATCTTCTTAGAAGAGGAAGATATAACCAAAAAGGCTTTCAGATGCCCGGGTCGTATCGGCGTGTACGAATGGGTAGTAATACCTTTCGTACTAAAAAACGCGGGGGCTACTTATGAAAGGGCAATGATGTAGTATTCCATGACATGATTGGAGATATCATAGAGGTCTACATCGATGATGTCATAGTCAAATCTAAAGGATTGAGAAACACCTGAAAGACCCTGAAAATGTCCTATAATTTGACGATGAACCAAAGAAAGTGTGCTTTAGGAGTTTCTACCGTAAACTTCCTTAGGTTCCTGATACATCAGTGAGGAGGCGCCAACAAGCCTAAGGCCATAATGGAGATTCCTCCTCCTCGTACCATAAAGGAGGTACAAAGTCTGCTCGGGAAAATAAACTTCCTAAGGCGCTTCATAGCAAACGCCGCAGGCAAAGTACAACTTATTACGAAACTTTTTCGGGGTGAGAGAAGTTCGCAAGCGGAATGGGGTGAGCCCAACAACAAGCACTTGACGAGATTATAAAAACATTTGTCAACCCACCAGTGTTGGTTCCCCCTAGAAGAGAAGCTTTACATGGCATCCTCGAGTCATGTCATCGGTTGTCTTCTCACCCAGGATTGGGATGATGGAAAGAAACGCTTGTCCACTATCTAAGTAAGACTCTAGCAGGCCCTGAACTCAATTATTCCATCACATAGAAGATATATATTATCCCTTGGTCTACGTATATAAGAAACTGAAAGATTACATGCTACCCCAGGAAACCGAGGTCATTTCCAAATTTGACCTTGTAAAGATTATCCGAAAAAGGCCCACACATAAGGGTCGATTACAGGAATGGGCTTTGAAACTCATGCCGTTTGCCCTAATACGTGTGCCTATTAAGGCCGTCAAGGGACAAATAATCGCAGAGTTCTTATCCGAACATCCAAACATGCTTGACCCCGAAGAGAACCATGGCGAGATGTAAATCACGATACGTCCATGGATCATGCACTTCGACGGATCGAGCACAAGCACCAAGTCAGGGCTAGAGTTTACCTCCTCGGCCCGAATTGGGAAGAAATAATTATTTCTGGAATTAAACCCGATGACCAATAATGCCGCCGAATATGACGCTTTGATCCTCGGGCTTGAGACATTAGTACTACAGAAGGCAAAAGCGACCAGAATTCGTGGTGATTCCCAATAGGTGCTCAATCAAGTAATCGGGACCTACCAGTGCAAGCATCCAGGTTTGTCAAGGTATCAGGAGAGAGTCCTGGAATTACTTGGGCATATTCCCGACGTATCCATCGAATACGTACCTCGGGAAGATAAAGTGAGGCCAACAACTTGGTCTATCATGCCACGGGATACAGGACCCATCAAGGGCTCCATAAATCAATTCTGAGCATTAACATAGTCGAGGCTCCTTTACTTCTTGACATGAGAAGAACCATAAGGGAGACTGATGCACCCTGTGAAACCACACTTATACAAGCTTGAATTGTACCACAATATGTCCAAAATGAGTGCATTTTACCTTAATTCATTGCACTTTTAGGTGTATTTCATGTGTTTTTATTTTTCAAGTGATCATGGTTAGATTTGGCTTATTGAGGTTAAATTTACCATGTTTTTATGCTTTTTAATAAGACTTTGGCAAACCTAATACATTGCAATGATGTTTCAGGCATTCAAATGAAGAAAGAAGATGTTCGGAGGTCAAAGGATGCAAAATTCGGAATTTTCAACACTGGAAGGCTCCAGAATGCGCCACATAGGCATGGCGGCGCATAAAAATGCTCTCCAGCGCCACTTTATGCGCCACTTCAACACTTGGGAAAATTTCGGATGGAAAAAGCTTCAGGATGCGCCACAATAGCTTGGTGGCGCCGAAAAATGCTCCGGATCGCCACAAAATGCGCCGCAGGGTAAAATTTGGGAAATTGTCAGAATGCACCGCACCTTCTTGGCGGCGCATAAAAGTGCCCTTCTGCGCCACTTTTTGCGCCACTTTCAAAAATTCGGAAAATCTCCGTATGCGCCGCACCTCCTTGGTGGCGCCTAAAACCACCTTGGAGCGCCACTTTTTGCGCCGCAGAGAAAATTTGGAAAATGTCAGGATACGCCAGAATTCGTGGTGATTCCCAATAGGTGCTCAATCAAGTAATCGGGACCTACCAGTGCAAGCATCCAGGTTTGTCAAGGTATCAGGAGAGAGTCCTGGAATTACTTGGGCATATTCCCGACGTATCCATCGAATACGTACCTCGGGAAGATAAAGTGAGGCCAACAACTTGGTCTATCATGCCACGGGATACAGGACCGATCAAGGGCTCCATAAATCAATTCTGAGCATTAACATAGTCGAGGCTCCTTTACTTCTTGACATGAGAAGAACCATAAGGGAGACCACAATCGACCAGATACTGATGTGCCCCACTGATGACGTTACGAACGACAACAAAGTCCCAAATGATTGGCGCAAGGAAATTATTTAATATTTCCTCAATCCTTCTAACACGGATAATCCAAGCATCAAAGCTAAAGCCCTCCAATTCTTATATGAGGACGGGATCATCTATAAGAGAACCATGGAAGGTGTTCTGCTTAAATGCCTTATTCCCGAAGAAGCCAAACTGGCAACGGCTGAAGTTAATGAAAGAATATACTGAGCCCATAGTGCGGGATTAAACATGTGATGGACACTTCGTCGATATGGCTATTATTGGCCAACCATGGTCGATGATTGTATCCGATTCGCCAAAGGTTGTTCAGCATGCCAAAGGCACAGTGACTTAAACTATTTGCCAGTAACGAGTTTGAACTACTCGATCAAGCCTTGGCCTTTCAAGTAGGGTTGCAAACGAATAGAATCGAAGCGAATATCACTGTTTCGTATTCTTATTCGAAAAAAACATTTAAATATTCGTATTCGGTTATTAAATGAATAACAAATGGTATTCGTATTCGATTAGAATATTTTGATACAATATTATTTTGTTCGATTCGAATATATTCGCTTCGATTTGTAATTATTCGATTCGATTCGAAATTCGCAAAAAACATGTTAAAAACAAAAGTACAAATAAGAAATCCCAAATAACATAAAAGTATTTTGCAATTCAAATAACATTCCAAGTTCTAGACTACCAACTGCTCCAGGCTGCCAAATCAAATAAAAAATTCCAAGTTCCTACTGGATGCAAAATAACATCAAAAAATAACATTCAGTGTGTCCAGGCTCATCAAAAAATAATATCAACAGTGGTTTGCAATTCAATTAACATTCCAAGTTTCCAATAATATCAAAAAAATGTCCAAGCTGCCTGCTCCATTCAGTTTGCAAAGAACCAGCTCTATTCATTTAGTTTCCTGCAACATTAGATCAAACCTGCAAATTTAGTTTCCTTTAGGCCATGTTAGAATTTTAGATCAAGCTTGCGAACCTAGTTTCCATCGAGCCATTTTAGGAGGTTGCAATAAATAAATTTCATATTATTTTTTTGTCCATGATATAACAAGCTTTTCAACATATATCTTACCGAAACCATAAAATTAAGACATAATTTGAGCTACCTTAAGGGAATGCCATTAATTGGTTTGGAACATGACTTCAAATGGCTTTTCTTGCTCTTAAATAAAAATATAAATCCATTAAAAAATAAATTATTTGTGAATAACATACATCAACTTAAATAATAAGAAATAAATAGAACTCATTAAGAAATAAATTATCTGTGTCATAAGAGGGTTTTTTATCCCATAAAGTTGATGAACCCAATAAGCTCCACAAATCAATATATGTACCATATCAGGAGATAGCCTTGATCGATAAATATCCGAAACTTGAGTTCCTGCACTAAATGTTACCTCCGATGCCACTGTACTGATAGGGATGGCTAGAACATCACGAGCTAAATTGGATAGAATTTTGAATTTCAATTCTTGAGATTTCCACCATGCTAAGGCATCAAACTCAGTTGAATTCTCATCTTGACTTCTAAAAAACCACATCCTCTAAATAAACATCCAAATCTGAGGTGGTAGTCATGAACCTCAACAGAATCCATGTATCGATCAAACATAGATTGTAATACCCGATAAAACGTTAAGAGGAATTGGAACTAATTTAATGTAACACCCCGATTTTTGGTCACCCAGGTCGGGATGTCACCGCCACACCTCCCTAGTAAGACACGGCTTCTCCGGCTTACTAAAGAGATGCAAGGCTAGGTATTTCAGTATTTAAAAATATTTAAAACATTTGCAAACAGCCCATACAATATATTCTCGAAAATAATACTATCATAATGCAGCGGAAATAATATTTAAGTATAATATTGCAGCGGAAATGTAAATAAGACCGACATGGTCAAAACACGGGTTAAACAGGCCCGTTTATTCTATCGTCTAATGCAAGAATTTAAATAATAAGTTTCGCAAAATATAAGTCCCCCCATGCATGAACGTGCTCATGTTTGTTCCACATACTCTGTAAGGAAAAAGGAAAAATAAATGGTTTGGTCAGCACAACTTGCTGAGTAAGCTAACACATGCATGATCGTAGGGTTTAAAAGCGATTAATTTAATAATTACATAAAAGCATGATAATAATCATAAATAATTTCATTTAATAATATAACCAATTCTCATAATTTAAATCATGGCACTAACCAATAGTACACTTAGCATAATTTAAATAAAAACCATAATTAATTCAAATAAAGCATTTAATAATTTAAAAGGACAATAATTAAACATTTAACTATCCCCATTACACCCAAGATTTAGTATTTCAAGTATTTCACGATTGCATCGCGATATCAACAAGTTTAGGCGGAAACCGGCGGCCGCAGCCGTATCTGCCATACCCAGTACCACTCCGGCGCCTCGGAAAACCCATATGGATATTCACGAGAGTGTAGGCCATATCTCATGCCGTTTTGGCAACATATCTCAAAAATTTCGCGCGGGGTCACCATCGTCCATAAAGGCACGAAGTGAATCGTTAGGAGGGCACCCTGCAGAGCACTCACCGCCTAATTTTAAAACATCAAGTTTGTAAAGGGGGTTTCCTAAATTCCAGATTTCATGTATTTATTTCAAAGAGTCTTCTACTCGTTTAAACCTTAAAGGCTAGTTTCACCGTTTCAACAAGATTTCAAGATTTGACTCGGTCAACCACAGTTTACTTCAAAATTCATTAAAAATCGAGTTTAATTCGAAAAATTCTGAAATCTTACCACTGACTCGGAAACATCGAGATGAACAACTTTCGTGTTTTAACTTTTTCAATCCGAGATACCAAAACAGGTCAAAAACATCAATTTTCGTCATATCATTAATCTGTCCGAATTTCGTATGCAGCAGTTCAAGATTATCAAGATCTACCATAGCAAATCAACTCCAAACTCAATGAAATTTTACAGAGACCTTTCTAGGACATTTGTCTACAACTTTCATGTTCGTCTAATGATCTAAATCGGCGTAGAACCCTAGTCAAAACGTCATCAAGTTCAGACCTAAGTTCTGCCAAGAAATTCAAGATTCAAGTTTCAGCAGTTCGGTTTCGGGTGGATTTCATATATCAAATCATCACGAAAAATTCTGAAAATTTTACAGGAGATAGACCTAAGCCTTAGGAACGTTTTTCATGTTTTAAGTTTTTCCATTTGAAGATTTTAAAGGTTCGGAAAAATTAGACAATTTCGCTGCGCCGGTAGAAATCGTATGTTGATTTACGAAAGTTTCGATTAAGCTTTTAGTTTTACATGTTTTAATTACGCCCAAAACCATGTAAGTGTCAACTTACAGATTCGTAGTCGTCCGGGATCGTCGAGTTCGGAGGCGTGGCTTCCAGTCCACCGTTTATCCTCTCCGTTCGTCGGGTTCTTCGTTCTAGATCCGATTCGGGGTGTAAAGAAGAAAAGAAGAGAGTTAGGGTTTCATTTTTGAATCAAAAACGAGATGGATGAACGGATCAGGCTTACCACGACATTGGAGATTTCTCGAATTCGTCCACGGCAGCCCTTGCTCGGTTTTGGTGCCTCCGATGACTTCCGGATCTAGGGTTTTGTGTATAGAGAGTATCATAGGGTTTTGGAAAGTGTTCGGGGCTTCCAAGAGGTGTTATTTATAGATAGGCACGACCTAGGGACGTCCAAGGTAGGCCTTGGGGAGTCTTGAGCCGAAAGGTGTTCAACCGAAGTCGGAAAATCCGGATTCGGGCGAGTGAATCTCGCAACCGGCGAATCTGTCGTGTGGCGCGGTCGTGGCACGCCGTTTCCCTATTGACCGCGCGGCCACCGCGCGGCACTCGCCTGGACTTCGGTCCGGGCGGGTCGTGTGATCCGTCGTGCCTTTCCTCCTCTCTTTCGGACTTCTATCCCCCTATGCTCCCGGATTCCGATTTCCGGGGTATCTTCGGGTTCCTATTTCCTCTCTAAATTTTACTCGGGTCTAATTGCATGTTTGGACTCGAATTCTCGAGTTCATTGGTGTCGGGTTTCGGTGTGCAATTTATTTATCTTTATTTAATTCTTTTTATTTAATTAAATTCCTTTAATTCCTTTTTAAGTTAAATTTCGTTTCTCATTTCCTTATCCTTATTCACTTATTTGCTGAATTTATTTATTTATTGTATTTATTTTATGTATTGTTTATTTATTTAATTATTTGTTTTATGCTGCAAAATTCTCGGGTATTACAGTCTACCCTCCTTAAGAATCAACTTCGTCCTCGAAGTTGTGTTTCGGCTTTTCTCATGCTAATGTCTTTTGTTTGTTTTATTATTTTGTGACTGAACTTAGAATTAAAATTTCTAAGCTGCCTACGTACCCTATGAAGGGATCAAGCCATAACGTAGTTCAAAACAATTTGAATTTGTTTGTTTGTTTACAAAAATGCACGAAAAATAGATGGTATGACATCCTCTCCCCCTTAAGATTGCAGTTATGTCCCCATAACTGTGTCGGTGTCGGTTTGGAATAGTGTCGGATAGCGTTCTATCATGTCGGATTCTACCTCCCAAGTTGCCGTCTCACTTTCGTGGTTCGACCAAAGAACCTTGATCATTTTGACGGTTTTGTTCCTCGTTACTCGCTCCTTAGTGTCCAGAATTCGCACTGGGACTTCTTCATAAGTCAAATCCTCGTCGAGTTCGATTATCTCCGGTTGAAGTACATGTGTCGGGTCCGGCACATACTTCTTTAGTTGTGAGACATGGAAGACATTATGAACTCGATCTAGTTGTGGCGGTAAAGTCAGTCGGTAGGCCAAATTCCCGACTCGTTCTAGAATCTCGTAAGGTCCTATGTATCGAGGACTCAACTTTCCTCGTTTGCCAAAGCGCATCACCCCCTTCATGGGTGATATCTTTAGCATGACCCTATCTTCTACTTGAAATTCTAGGTCTCGTCGTCTCACATCAGCGTAACTCTTCTGACGGTCTTGAGCGGCTTTCATTTTTCCTTGAATCATTTTGATTTGTTGAGCCATGTCTTCGATAAGTTGTGGTCCCACTACCACCGACTTATCGTTTTCTTCCCAGCTCAACGGGCTTCGGCACCTTCGTCCATACAACGCCTCGAAAGGTGCCATGCCAATGCTAGCATGGTAGCTATTATTATAAGAGAATTCTATTAGGGGTAAATTGGATTCCCAATTTCCCTTAAATTCCAACACGCATGCTCTCAGCATGTCTTCTAGTGTTTGGATTGTTCTCTCGGTTTGACCATCCATCATCGGGTGGAATGCGGTGCTCATTTTGATTTGAGTACCGAGAGCCTTTTGTAACTCCGTCCAAAAGTGAGAGACAAATCTACTGTCTCTATCGAAAATGATGTCATGTGGTACTCCATGTCGTCGTACCACATTATCAACGTAGGCTCGGGCCAATTAGTCCATAGTCCACGTGTCCTTCATCGGGATAAATATGGCTGTCTTCGTTAGCCTATCCACAATCACCCAAATCTTGTTCATGCCTTTAGGTGATCGGGGTAATCCCGAGACAAAGTCCATCGAGATGCTATCCCACTTCCAACTTGGAATCTCTCGTGGTTGCATCAGTCCTAAGGGTTTATGTCACACTGCCTTAACCCTTTGGCAGGTGAGACATTTCGCTACGAAGTCTGCCACTTCCTTCTTCATTCCCGGCCACCAATAGATCTTCTTTAGATCTTTGTAAAGCTTATCGCCTCCGGGATGCACTGAGTATGGCGTGTTGTGCCCTTCCTCCATCAACCTTTGCTTCAACTCGGCACACTTTTGAGGCACACACCATCTCCCTTTGAAGTGAATGCTTCCATCCTCGTGGACAACAAATCCTATTGCCTTCCCCTCGGCAATGTACCCCTTTATCTTCTCCAATTTCGCGTCGCCCGGTTGGGCGAGTCTAATCTCATCCAATATTGGAGTTTCTACGATCATGGCATTGATCGTGTCACTCACTGTGCCCAGATGCACAAGTTCCACGTCCAATCTCGCTAAGTCCATGTACAATGCCGGCGGAATTACCAACGAGTTCGTCACATGTTGGGTTTTCCGACTTAGGGCATCGGCTACCACATTCGCTTTCCCCTCGTGGTAAGCTATCTCCAAATCGTAGTTCTTAATAAGTTCCAACCACCTTTGCTGTCTCAAATTCAACTCCTTCTGAGTGAATATATACTTCAAGCTCTCGTGGTCGGTGAACATTCGACACTTCCGCCCATAAAGATAATGTCTCCATATCTTTAGAGCGAAAACGACCGCTGCCAACTCTAGGTCATGTGTCGGATAATTCTCCTCGTGAGGTTTTAGTTGGCGTGATGCGTACGCTACGACTCTTGAGTCTTGCATCAAGACACAACCTAAACCTTCCTTCGAAGCGTCACTATAAACTTCGAAGTCGCCATTCTCTGATGGTAGTGTCAATACGGGTGTGGTTGTGAGTCGTTTCTTCAGTTCTTGAAACGCTGTCTCACAAGCCTCTGTCCACACGTACTTTACTCCCTTCTTCAGTAGCTGGGTCAAAGGTCGTGCGATTTTCGAAAAATCCTTCACGAACCGTCTATAGTACCCGGCTAATCCAAGGAAACTCCTTATCTCAGTTTGGCTTTTTGGAGTTGCCCAATCAGTTACGGCAGAAACTTTTGCCGGATCTACTGAAACTCCATCGGCGGATACTATGTGTCCAAGAAATGCTACCTCCTTCAACCAAAAGTCGCATTTGGACAATTTTCCGTATAGCTGATTGTGTAAAATATTGGGAGGTAAGATTCCCCCCCCCCCTTCTTTTTTTTTTTTTTTTTTTTTTTTTTTTTTTTTAGGCCCGCGCGGCGGCGCGCGGGGACCGCGCGACCATGGCAGTTTGGGTAAAGAGGCTCGCGCGGAGCGCGAGCCATTTCACTCTTTCCCCAAATTCGAAACCTCTCTTATTTTGCTCTCAAATTCGCTTTCCCGTTCCCGAATTCTCCCATTTTTGGCTTCGATTTTGCTTGGCAAGGTATGTATCTACTACTTCCACTTGCCAATTTCAATTTTATGCTTCGATTAATTCTAATTTTTGGGTGAATTTCGAAATTAGGGTTTAGGGATAAGAATTGGGGATTTGTCGTTTTAGACTTAATTCGTGCAATTAGCGAGTTTATGTGATACTTGGTGTTGGTTTTGTTGACTAGGAAGTATTTGTGCAACAATTTATGCCTAGTTTGAGGAAGTTTTACTAGATTCCATGCTTTAGGGAGAATATGAATTTCTCGATTTGTATTGGTATTGCGGGCATGAGAATGAGTTCGTTGTCGTTATTTTGTGCCCTATTGTGATGATGAATTATTGCCTAAGCAATTGTTTTGATTTGGGGACGTTTCCCATGTGTTTACAAGTAAACCTTGAACTTGATTTATTGCGCACACAACGTGTTTGACTAAATGTCCCAAAGAGTTTTGGGATTTGTTTGGACATATTCTTTGTTTGGTTATCCTCTTGGATTGCTCGTGTTAGAGCCTACACTTCATGTTCCTGGGTTTTTCTGTCCTATACTTGCTGTAATTGTTGTGTAGGATTTATCGTTATATTTGGTATTGGTTGGGTATCTGCATGATGCTGCTTTTCTTGTGGGTTGTCTGGGTGTCTCTCATGGTTCTTCCAGGGGCCAAGAGACGAGCCACTCGGCATGATGCAGCTGGCCCTAGTACTGCTGCTCCGGTGATGCCGGATACTGATGACAGTGAGTCCGAGGAGGACGAGGAGCAGCGGGGCCCTAAACTAAGGGGTCTTCCCGACGAGGTGCGTCCCCATCGACACGATAGGCATCGGTTTGCGACGATGGCCTCGGAGTTCTATTTCGACGAGCTTCGTCGGAACATGGCTTATGTCCCGGAGAGAGGCATGGATCCTCGTCATATGGACGATGACAGGGTTAGTCCAGTTTTGGACCATCTTCAGTGGACTGGACTTGAGCGCCATCTCGAGGGCATTGCTTCTGGTTATTTAGCTATGGAGGTCATCGCCAACATTGGCGGTCTTGGGGAGAACAACGACTTGTCTCGAGTCTGGGTCTGGGGTCGCCATCTAAATTTCAGTGCTCGGGCGATCAACGTCTACTTCGGTCTTCCTGACAACGGCGTATTCCAGCCACAGCCCGAGGGACGTATACCCCCGCCTGCGTGGGGCGTTTTGTGCACTGAGGTGGAACCTCGGCTCGAGCATGATCACGAGCTGCGATTGACGGTGATGGACTCTCCGTGGCGCGAGCTCGCTCAGATATGGTTAGGCCGTGTCCGGCCGATTACCCGGAGCCATATCTATCTAGACCACGTCTATGAGACCATTTGCTTTATCGCCCGAGGTGGTAGGGTGAATGTTGGGGCTTGTATCGCAGACAACCTGAGGGGTATGCGCCGAGGACGAGGGAGTAGGGTGATTACCCATGTTCACCTTATTTGTAGTATGTGTGCGGCTCAGGGGATCCGTACGTCACCAGAGACAGATCCTTATGAGTTAGCCGCTGGCGGCTTCTACCGTATTCCTACCTACGCCGCTCGACGCAGTGCCTTACGACGTGGGGCTCCTCCGGCTGTCCTTCGCCTGGAGCCCAATGGTGATGGTTTGATTCTGGTTGTCCCTCCTGAGCAGCCACCTCCACCTCCCGTGGTTCCCCAGCAGGATCCGGAGGTGCCGCAGATACTTCAGATGATGCAGGGTATGCAGCTTAGTATGGATGCTGGGTTTGCTCGTATGGACGCTGGGTTTGCAGCCGGGCGGGCTCGTTATGACGCTTTGGATGCCAGGATGGATCTATACCAGGCTCGCATGGATACGATCACTACGAGGCAGCTGGAGCAGCAGGCCACCATGACCGACATGTATGCCTACATGCGTCAGATGGACGAGTATATGCGTCGTCAGTTCCCGCCTCCCGACCAGTGATCCCTCGTTTCTGCGTCTCCATTTAGGTTTGCAGTAGTAGTGTTTTATTTGGATGTTTTCTTATGGGACTGTATAAGGATGATCTTGCTTATTATGGTTAGTAGTTTATGTTTCCGTTGTATCCTTGCTTAGTTGTCTGATTTGACTGTTATCGTTTAGAGAAAATGTGGTGGAACTATTCCGGTTCGTCTCTTTTTTTTTTGTCGGACAGATCTGTCCGGTTTTTTTTTTTCTATTTTTGATTTATTATAAATAAATCGGGCATTTTATTTCCTTAAAAGAAATTTTAGTACAAGCGGGAAGGTATACAAAAGTAGAAATATTTTCCTAGCAAAATAGTATCTACTATAAATAGAGTCCCTAGCGTCTCAAGACGTCCTCCGGTGGGGTAGCGGGATCCTCCTCCGGGTCTTCCTCCTCCGAACTTGGCGGCAGTAGATAGTCAAAGATAGTGTTCTAGTCTTGTCCATGAGCATCGATGTGTTCCTTCAGGATTAGGTTCTGCGTAGTGAGGGTTTGGACTTGGCGTTCGAGTTGGTTTATGCGGTGGTGATCCGCCTCTCTTAAGTTGCCCATGTGGTGCAGATTTGCCTCCAAGTGAGCTATACGATTTTTCATTTGTTCTATGGTTTGTTGGGAATCTAGGTGAACGTTCATCATTTTGATCATCAAGTGCATCATATCTTGACTAGCCATCTAGCGCAAGCAAAAGATCTAGGTTAATATTCGCCAAGATTCTAGGTTAAACTTCGCCAAGATTCTAAGTTAAAATTCGCCAAGATTCTAAGTTGAAATTCGCCAAGATTCTAAGTTCTCTACATAAAAGAGATGCGATATGCAAATGCAAATGATGATTTCCCCCCAAAAATAATTCATGCACTATATATTTTTCCATGGGTTTTAAAAATAAAAATTTTCCCATGGAAATAATACTTTAAAATTTAAAATAATAGTCAGAATATTAATTGTAGTTTAAAATAATAATGGTTTAAAAATAGTAGTTTAAAAAAAATAACCTGGCTCTGATACCAACTTGTAACACCCCGATTTTTGGTCACCCAGGTCGGGATGTCACCGCCACACCTCCCTAGTAAGACACGGCTTCTCCGGCTTACTAAAGAGATGTAAGGCTAGGTATTTCAGTATTTAAAAATATTTAAAACATTTGCAAACAGCCCATACAATATAGTCTCGAAAATAATACTATCATAATGCAGCGGAAATAATATTTAAGTATAATATTGCAGCGGAAATGTAAATAAGACCGACATGGTCAAAACACGGGTTAAACAGGTCCGTTTATTCTATCGTCTAATGCAAGAATTTAAATAATAAGTTTCGCAAAATATAAGTCCCCCCATGCATGAACGTGCTCATGTTTGTTCCACATACTCTGTAAGGAAAAAGGAAAAATAAATAGTTTGGTCAGCACAACTTGCTGAGTAAGCTAACACA
This sequence comes from Hygrophila difformis, assembly GCA_030278955.1. NCBI lineage: Eukaryota > Viridiplantae > Streptophyta > Magnoliopsida > Lamiales > Acanthaceae > Hygrophila > Hygrophila difformis. The sequence goes on along the minus strand of JAOANR010000239.1, from coordinate 46,561 downwards.
TGCATGATCGTAGGGTTTAAAAGCCATTAATTTAATAATTACATAAAAGCATGATAATAATCATAAATAATTTCATTTAATAATATAACCAATTCTCATAATTTAAATCATGGCACTAACCAATAGTACACTTAACATAATTTAAATAAAAGCCATAATTAATTCAAATAAAGCATTTAATAATTTAAAAGGACAATAATTAAACATTTAACTATCCCCATTACACCCAAGATTTAGTATTTCAAGTATTTCACGATTGCATCGCGATATCAACAAGTTTAGCCGGAAACCGGCGGCCGCAGCCGTATCTGCCATACCCAGTACCACTCCGGAGCCTCGGGAAACCCAAATGGATATTCACGTGAGTGTAAGCCATATATCTCATGCCGTTTTGGCAACATATCTCAAAAATTTCGCGCGGGGTCACCATCGTCCATAAAGGCACGAAGTGAATCGTTAGGAAGGCACCCTGCAGAGCACTCACCCCCTAATTTTAAAATATCAAGTTTGTAAAGGGGATTTCCTAAATTCCAGATTTCATGTATTTATTTTAAGGAGTCTTCTACTCGTTTAAACCTTAAAGGCTAGTTTCACCGTTTCAACAAGATTTCAAGATTTGACTCGGTCAACCACAGTTTACTTCAAAATTTATTAAAAATCGAATTTAATTCCAAAAATTCTGAAATTTTACCACAGACTCCGAAACATCGAGATGAACAACTTTCGTGTTTTAACTTTTTCAATTCGAGATACCAAAATAGGTCAAAAACATCAATTTTCGTCATATCATTAATCTGTCCGAATTTCTTATGCAACAGTTCAAGATTATCAAGATCTACCATAGCAAATCAACTCCAAACTCAATGAAATTTTACAGAGACCTTCCTAAGACATTTTTCTACAACTTTCATGTTCGGCTAAAGATCTAAATCGGCTTAGAACCCTAGTCAAAAACGTCATCAAGTTCAGACCTAAGTTCTGCCAAGAAATTCAAGATTCAAGTTTCAGCAGTTCGGTTTCGGGTGGATTTCATATATCAAATCATCACGAAAAATTCTTAAAATTTTACAGGAGATAGATCTAAGCCTTAGGAATGTTTTTTGTGTTTTAAGTTTTTCCGTTTGAAGACTTTTAAAGGTTCGGAAAAATTAGAAAATTTCGCTGCGCCGGTAGAAATCGTATGTTGACAGATTTATGAAAGTTTCGATTAAGCTTTTAGTTTTACATTTTTTAATTACGCCCAAAACCATGTAAGTGTCAACTTACAGATTTGTAGTTGTCCGGGATCGTCGAGTTCGGAGGCGTGGCTTCCAGTCCACCGTTTATCCTCTCCGTTCGTCGGGTTCTTCGTTCTAGATCCGATTCGGAGTGTAAAGAAGAAAAGAAGAGAGTTAGGGTTTCGTTTTTGAATAAAAAACGAGATGGATGAACGGATCAGACTTACCACGACGTTGGAGATCTCTCGAATTCGTCCACGGCAGCCCTTGCTCGGTTTTGGTGCCTCCGATGACTTCCGGATCTAGGGTTTTGTGTATAGAGAGTATCGTAGGGTTTTGGAAAGTGTTCGGGGCTTCCTAGAGGTGTTATTTATAGATAGGCACGACCTAGGGACGTCCAAGGTCGGCCTTGGGGAGTCTTGAGCCGAAAGGTGTTCAACCGAAGTCGGAAAATCCGGATTCAGGCGAGTGAATCTCGCAACCGGCGAATCTGTCGTGTGGCGCGGTCGTGGCGCGCTGTTTCCCTATTGACCGCGCGGCCACCGCGCGGCACTCGCCCAGACTTCGGTCCGGGCGGGTCGTGCGATCCGTCGTGCCTTTCCTCCTCTCTTTCGGACTTCTATCCCCCTATGCTCCCGGATTCCGATTTCCGGGGTATCTTCGGGTTCCTATTTTCTCTCTAAATTTTACTCGGGTCTAATTGCATGTTTGGACTCGAATTCTCGAGTTCATTGGTGTCGGGTTTCGGTGTGCAATTTATTTATCTTTATTTAATTCTTTTTATTTAATTAAATTCCTTTAATTCGTTTTTAAGTTAAATTTCGTTTCTCATTTCCTTATCCTTATTCACTTATTTGCTGAATTTATTTTTTTATTGTATTTATTTTATTTATTGTTTATTTATTTAGTTATTTGTTTTATGTTGCAAAATTTTCGGGTATTACATTTAACTAGATTAATTATGGCATGGAAATGTTACGAGCGTTAAACCCGAGCTCGTAACGAAGTTAAGACGAAGATTTCGAACCGGAAATGACCCGAGGAGTCGAGCCAAACACGTAGGAGATAGAAAACCGATAGAGAAAAGAAGAAAAGACCCGACGGACCACACAAACCGCCGAACCGGCCGGTCCGGCCGTCACGCGCCCTCCGCGCGCCGCCGCGCGGCATGAGGGAGGCGCGTCCCAAGACTGGTCGCGCGTGCTCCGCACGGACATCCCTATACGTGCGCGTCACCACCGCGCCAGAGGTGCAGGAGGTGTAAACTTTCCTTCCATGGCGATTTTCTTGCCTAAATTATGAATCCCCTTCGATGGTAATCGAATCCCAGCCTTAGGAAAGGCTGAAGAACGGTTAGGGACGTCCCTATAACCCATTCTTACAGAAAATACATCCTCTACACTCTCATTCTTCCTCTCCAAGCCGAAACCCTTTCGAGACCACTTTCCGGCGAGTATTCCGGCGACGACGGGGCGAACGAGACGAAGCCTCTTCCTTCTAGACCCTTGGTAAGTTATGGTATAGTGTTTAGTTTGTCCATAAACCTTAAAAACTCGAAATCTAACATCCTTTCCTTTGCTACGATTTCACGTCGGGGGACGAACAAAAAGCAATCGGAGAAGTTGGCCGTTCGTCGCGACCTTAGGACATCCGGAAAGCCCTAACTTCGACCCTATTCTCTAACTAGGTAAGTTAAGACCTTACTCTTCAATTTTTGTGGTTTATTGTCGTTTAAAACTTAAGATCTAGACACGTAACTAAAATCGGTTTTCAAAAACCCTATTTTCGACCAATTTCAAAAACTCGCCTAAAACCCGATCTTCGGAATTCAAACCGAAAACTTTTCAACATAGATTTTGTTCATAAGACTTTAATCTATCATGTGTCAAAATTTCAGCCATTTTCATAAAGGTTTGATACCCCAAATCGTACCGTAAAGTTTCTGTACAAAAACCGAACGTTTGAAATCTGGACAGTTTCATTGACTCGACTTGATGCATATTTTTCACCCGTTTCTAGATCGATTCAACCTTGCATTTCTAAACAAAAGTTGTAGATAATTGTGTCTAGATTATGTGTATAAAAGTTCATGAATTTTGGAGTTCATTTGATATGTCAAAATGGACAATTTCAGAACCTGTTCCAAACCAATTTTTGAATCTGCGCGCAAGCAGCGTGTTGGTGTCGATTTTTGAACATCTAAAACTCATTATTTCCAAAATTTTAAAACATAAAAGTTGTTCATTAAGGTGTCATCTACATACTGTAAAAATGTCGGACCAATCGGTTATAAAATGAATTTTTAATCGGCGTTACACGAAACTGTGCCAGAATCAGTCCCTTGGGCAGAAATCTTCTTTTGTAAAGAACTCGAAATTTGACTCACTTTGAAACCTTATTTTCGAAAACTTAAAACATGAAAGTTGTTTGTATGTGTGTCCTTGAGCTACTGTGTAAATTTCAGAATTTTTGGTTAAAAGATGAATTTTTAATTTAAAAAGGCGTAAACTGTGACGAATTGGATTTCTCAAACTTGCGAAAACTCGAATTATGAAATGCGATATCGAATCCTTTGTCTACGACGAAACATACACTTTTGAAAAATCCCATTCACTAGGCTGAGCCGATCTTCATGCTATTATTTTTGAGACTGCCTCGTTAGTGGTCTCCCTACTATCTGAGATTGCCTCGTTAGTGATCTCGCGCGTTGTATTTATTTGGATTGCATCGTTAGTGGTCCTATTATCTTTGAGACTGCCTCATTAGTGGTCTCTCATTATTTGGACTGCCTCGTTAGTGGTCCTATGAACTGAGATTGCCTCGTTAGTGATCTCCCCGGTATGGTGTCCTCTTCTTAGTTTGCGGGATAAAATATAAAAGACTTGTGTGCGTAATTAATTATGCTTAAATTTATCACGTTTTAAATTATGCTTCTAAATTACATTCTTAAATTATGCTTTTAAATTACGCTTTTAAATTAAGTCTTTAAATTATGTATTATCGTCTTGAATAAATTAATCGTGTCCTTCCGCTGCGAGTAAACTATGAATTTTAAATTAATTTCGTAATGCATGAAAAGTGTAATTTTAAATTAAACACATGTAACCCCTTAAATTATTTAGTTAGGGATTAACTTACTCGGTATATTTTTATACTGATAAACCCGTTGTTATTTTTCTTTTACAGAGTATGTCGAGTGACGCATGCTCATGCATTGAGGGAAACTATTTCATAGACACTTTTATTTCTTGCACTTCAGTACTATTTTAAAACGGGCCTGTTAAACCCGAGTTTTGGCCATGTTGGCCGTGATTACTTTTCCGCTGCATTTACTCTATTTCGTGCATGGATGATTACTACTTCCGTATTTTGAATTAAGTATTATTATTTTCCGGATTCAATATTGAAATGTTTTTAAATCTTTTACGTACCCATAAGCCTTGCATTTCTTTAGTGAGCTCGGGAAACCGTGTCTTGCTAGGGAGATGTGGCGGTGACATCCCAGCCTGGGTTATCAAGTCCGGATGTTACAAGTTGGTATCAGAGCCCGGAAAATTTTAAAGCTACTATTATTATTTTTAAACCATTATTTTAAAACCTAGTATTATTTTTAAAATTATTATTTTTAACTACAAGTATTATTTTTTTTAGCCCAAGTTATTAATTTCGGCCCAATATAGAGGCCCAACCTTTTAATTACTTAAATCCATGATCAATTTAAATTAAAAACACATTAAATAAATTTTTATTGGGGGGATTGCATATGCATATTTCATATAGATTTAAATTTCTGCATATCTTGACTTTGTTTGAAATATGTCTAACTCTAACATTCCTTGTTGACATTAGATGGCCGAACCCAACGCAAACATGATCAATCTGATGATGAAACTGACCAACGCATACCTCGAGTCCCAACAGCACATCAATCACTTCAAGGCTCGAGTAGGGCAACTAGAGGGTAACGTGGCCCATTTGGGACATCTTAGGGAAGCTGACCATCATGAAATAACCCAACTCAAGGCCCAAGTCGCCGAACTCCAAACCCAAGTGGTTGCACTTCAAAACAAGGATAACGAACTGATGATGCAAGTAGGGCACTTAGGAGCGGAACTGCTGAGCCTAGAGGCTGACGTGTTTCCTCCGAGCCCCGAGCCTGTTGGAACACCCACCCCGATTGACGTATCCAGCGAGGAGGGCGATCTCATCGAAGATGCACCTACTTATTCACTCTAGACTTAGAGATCCACATGGATGCACTATTATTGTTAGATTTCTGTTTCGAACGCTTGTAACCCAAATAAAGGTTTCCCTTCAGTAATAAATATACAAGCATTTATTTTACACAAGTATATTTAAATTACTCCTCACATTTGTTTAAATTATTTCCCTTCAATTACCTTGTTAAAACTCAATCAAATGAAAGAACAAGGTAATAATAAATAAACAACACAAATATATATCATTATTATATAAGGTAAATAAACAAATAAGGGTACATCCAACCCCAAACCCTGAAAACCCGAAACCCTAGACCCTAGATTTTCAAAAAAAAAAAAAATGGACAGGTTACTGTTCACACCGAAAAAAAAGGGGGGGGGGGGGGGGGGGCGAAAACAAACGAAACAAAAACAAAACGACAAGTAGTGAACAACCCCCAACGACAACAAACAGTACACTAAGTTCCAACAGCCTCTACTAACAGGTCCCAATGGATTGATACCTGTTAATACCATTCTTTATTTAATAAAAATTTCCTTACAAGCATTTATTTTGTAAATATATATATCTATTTAATTTTATCCAGTATACCTTATCACATTATTTTACCTAGTTAGCTTGAAGCGGCTCAGTCCCACAACGATGCAAGGATTGTTGGGCAACCCACACACATATAAATGCGATAAGGAGGTAACAATGAATTCAGAATATCTCAAACCATAAACTAAGGCAGAACCATTGAATCGTGTTTCTAAACAGCGACAAACAACTAACGCAAGTCAAACAGGTAACTAGGTAATAACACAACGGAAACATAATACGTCTTCTATGAATCCCAGTCAGCAGAGACATCCTCATAAGGAGACAACTAAACAAAATACGTCTTCTACGAAACCTAAATGAAAATGCGAATACGAAAAATCACTGATCGGGAGGCGGGAACTGCCGACGCATGTACTCATCCATCTGTCGCACATAGGCATACATGTCGGACATAGTGGCATGCTGCTGAGCCTGCCTTGTAGCAAACGAGTCCATACGGGCCTGGTAGAAGTCTAACCTAGCGTCTAAGGCGTCATAACGAGCCTGCCCAGCTGCAAACCCAGCATCCATACCGACCCGCATCTCTTGCATCATCTGCAACATCTGAGTCATCTCCTGGCCCTGATGCGCCACTGCAGGAGGTGGAACTACTGGAGGAGGGGGTGGCTGCTCCGGAGGTACAACTAGAATCAAGCCGCCATCATCAAGCTGCGGGCGAAGTACAGCCCGAGGAACTCCACGATGTAAGGCGTTACGCCGAGCAGCGTAAGTCGGGATACGGTAACAACCACCCGCTGCTAACTCGTTCGGATCTGTCTCCGGTGTCGTGCGAATCCCCTGCGCCGCACACAAGCCACAAATGAGGTGAATAGGGGTAATCACCCTACTCCCTCGTCCTCTCCGCATACCCCTCAAATTGTCCTCAATACAAGCTCCCACATTCACCCTACCGCCTCGCGCGATAAAGCAAATGGTCTCATAGACATGATCCAGGACGATATGGCTCCGGGTAATCGGCCGGACGCGCCCTAACCATATCTGGGTGAGCTCTCGCCAAGGGGTGTCCATCGTCGTCAACCGCAGCTCATGATCGTGCTCGAGCTGATGAGCCACCATGGTGCATAAGACATCCCACGCAGGAGCAATAACACGACCCTCAGGCTGTGGACGGAATGCGCCATCGTCAGGAAGATCGAAATAGACATTGATCGCCCGAGCACTGAAGTCTAGGTAGCGACCACGAACCTATACTCGGGATAATTCGTCACCCTCCCCAAGGCCGCCAATGTTGGCGATAACCTCCATAGCCAGATAACCAGAGGCAACGCCCTCGGGGTGACGTGCGAGTCCAGTCCACTGAAGGTGCTACAAGACCGCACTGACCCTATCATCGCCCAAATGATCAGTAACCATGCCTCTCTCGGGGACATAAGCCCTGTTTCGACGCAGCTCGTCGAAATAGAAGTCCTGGGCGGCCCTCGTCCTAAAACGAAACCTATCATGCCGGTGAGGACGCACCTCGTCAGGGAGACCCCTGAGTCTCGGGCCCCGTTGCTCCTCGTTCTCCTCAGACTCGCTCTCATCAGAATCGGTATCACCGGAGCGGCAGTGCAAGGGCCAGCCGCATCGCGCCGAGTAGCTCGTCTCTTGGCCCCCGGAAGAACCATGAGAGACGCCCAAACAACCCATAAGAAAAGCAACATCCTGCAAGGAACCAATACCAATTATAAGGCTAAAATTCCACACAATAACTAGCAAGCAAAGAATGCAAAAACATCAAATATAGGCCCCAACGGGAGCAATCCAAGAGGGCGTCAAGTCTAATAGATCATCAATACAAACCGAAAGTTAGCCAAGCCAAAGAACATGCCCAAACAAATTCCAAAACTCACTGTGACATTTCGTCGAACACGCTATGTGCGCAATAAACCAAAGCCAAAAATTACTTACAAACATATGTAAATTGTCCACAAATTGAAGCAATTACTTAATCAACGACTCAAAATCACATTAGGGCATAAAACAACAACAATGAAATCATTCTCATGCCCGCAATACCAATGTAAAATGGAAATTTCACATCCTCTCTACAACTCCAAAATTTAGCAAGAACTTCCTCGAATTAAGTACACATTGATGCACAAATACTTCCAAACCAACGAGAATAGCATCAAACATCATATAAGCTCACCAATTTGCACGAATCAAGCCTAAAAATAACAAATCCCCAATTTTTGTACATAAACCCTAATTTCTAAATCCCTTCACAAATCAAGTCGTTCAAAGCATAAAAATTGAAATTGGTAAGTGAAAATAGTAGGTATGGTATAGTGTTTAGCTCGTCCATAAACCTTAAAAACTCGAAATCTAACATCCTTTCCTTTGCTATGATTTCACGTCGGGGGACGAACAAAAAGCAATCGGAGAAGTTGGCAGTTCGTCGCGACCTTAGGACATCCGGAAAGCCCTCACTTCAACCCTATTCTCTAACTAAGTAAGTTAAGACCTTACTCTTCAATTTTTGTGGTTTATTGTCGTTTAAAACTTAAGTTCTAGACACGTAACTAAAATCGGTTTTCAAAAACCCTATTTTCGACCAATTTCAAAAACTCGCCTAAAACCCAATCTTCAGAAATTCAAACCGAAAACTTTTCAACATAGATTTTGTTCATAAGACTTTAATCTATCTTGTGTTAAAATTTCAGCCATTTTCATAAAGGTTTGATACCCAAAATCATACCGTAAAGTTTCTGTACAAAAACCGAACGTTTGAAATCTGGACAGTTTCATTGACTCGACTTGATGCATATTTTTCACCCGTTTCTAGATCGATTCAACCTTGAATTTCTAAACAAAAGTTGTAGATAATTGTATCTAGATTATGTGTACAAAAGTTCATGAATTTAGGAGTTCATTTGATATGCCAAAACGGACGATTTCAGAACCTGTTCCAAACCAATTTTTGAATCCGCGCGCAAGCGGCGTGGTGGTGTCGATTTTTTAACATCTAAAACTCATTATTTCCAAAATCTTAAAACATGAAAGTTGTTCATTAAGGTGTTATCTACATCCTGTAAAAAGTTCGGACCAATCGGTTTTAAAATGAATTTTTAATCGGCGTTTCACGAAACTGTGCCAGAATCAGTCCCTTGGGCAGAAATCTTCTTCTGTAAAGAACTCGAAATTTGACTCACTTCGAAACCTTATTTCCAAAAACGTAAAACATGAAAATTGTTCGTATGTGTGTCCTTGAGCTACTGAGTAAATTTCAGAATTTTTGGTTAAAATATGAATTTTTAATTTAAAAAGGCGTAAACTGTGACGAATTGGATTTTTCGAACTTGCGAAAACTCGAATTATGAAATGCGATATCGAATCCTTTGTATATGACGAAACATACACTTTCGAAAAATCCCGTTTACTAGGCTGAGCCGATCTTCATGCTATTATTTTTTAGACTGCCTCGTTTGTGGTCTCCCTACTATCTGAGATTGCCTCGTTAGTGATCTCGCGCATTGTATTTATTTGGATTGCCTCGTTAGTGGTCCTACTATCTTTGAGACTGCCTCGTTAGTGGTCTCCCATTATTTGGACTGCCTCATTAGTGGTCCTAAGAACTGAGATTGCCTCGTTAGTGATCTCCCCGGTATGGTGTCCTCTTCTTAGTTTGCGGGATAAAATATAAAAGACTTGTGTGCGTATTTAATTATGCTTAAATTTATCACGTTTTAAATTATGCTTCTAAATTACGTTCTTAAATTATGCTTTTAAATTACGCTTTTAAATTAAGTCTTTAAATTATGTATTCTCGTCTTGAATAAATTAATCGTGTTCTTCCGCTGCGAGTAAACTATGAATTTTAAATTAATTTCGTAATGCATGAAAAGTGTAATTTTAAATTAAACACACGTAACCCCTTAAATTGTTTAGTTAGGGATTAAATTACTCGGTATATTTTTATACTGATAAACCCGTTGTTATTTTTCTTTTACAGAGTATGTCGAGTGATGCATGCTCATGCATTGGGGGAAACTATTTCATAGACACTTTTATTTCTTGCACTTCAGTACTATTTTAAAACGGGCCTGTTAAACTCGAGTTTTGGCCATGTTGGCCGTGATTACTTTTCCGCTGCATTTACTCTATTTCGTGCATGGATGATTACTACTTCCGTATTTTGAATTATGTATTATTATTTTCCGGATTCAATATTGAAATGTTTTTAAATCTTTTACGTACCCATAAGCCTTACATTTCCTTAGTGAGCTCGGGAAGCCGTGTCTTGCTAGAGAGATGTGGCGGTGACATCCCGGCCTGGGTTATCAAATCCGGGGTGTTACATAGATAATCCAGGAAGGCACAAATTTCTCTATTTCTCTTTGGATATGGGTTTAGCACATGTAGAAGAAAAATTTACTAAAGTGGTAGTCTTCCTAGACCTCTCTTGATCAACTTCAAGTTCAACATACTCAAAGAACAAGTTGTATAATGCTTCCCTAACTGCCCTCACATTCGCTCGTGCTTCTAGCTCATTATATATATTATGGAAAGAAGCAAAATCAACCAACCTCATCTTGAATCTTGCGTCTAGTATCGCTCCAATGGCCATCAAAAGATTGCATTCATCCCAGTATTTGTCAAACTTTTCCTTCATCTTTTTTACCATCACTCTAATGAAATAATCAACATGGTTTTCTTTTTCATTTAACACATGCTTGACTCTCCAAATCACAGCAAGATAAACATTTGATGTAGGATGGTCAACTACATAAATAACATGAGTGGATTCGTAAAAAACCTCTAAAATATCAATAACATTTTTCACTTTTCCAATCATCAAGGCTAGGACAATGACAATAAAGAGGCTCACCTCCTTAAATATAGGGAATGCATCCTTAAATCTATAAGCTTTGACTAACATCTCATATGTAGAGTTTCAACGAGTCGGGCAATCAATAATCAACTTTTTCACTTGGATTCCCAAATGATGCTCAACATCTGAAAATTTTCTTAACCTACACTCCGATTGGTTAATGAATCGCACATTCTTTTTCACATAATCGATAATGCTTTCAATTTCTGAAAGTCCATCTTGAACCACGAGAGTCAATATATGATTTGTGCAATGTACATGAAACAGCTTACGTTCTAAGGGTAACTTACGAATCTTAGAAATTGTCCTTTAGCAATTCGAATTGTTGCATCGTTGATCGAAGCATTATCCACAAAGATGGTGAAAACTTTATGCTCTATTCCCCATTCTTTTGTACATTTCATTAGCCCATTAAAAATATCATGACCCGAGACATACAAATAATCATACTAAATTACCAACAATAACTAAAAATTTAAGAAAAGCTTTATACTTAAAAATTAAATTATCAGCATGGGGAGGAGGTAGTGGTATGAAGCTAAGAAGTCGCTTATGAAGTTGCCAATTAGAATCAACACAATGATCAGTGACACACATGTAAGAAATCTTTTGCACCTTTGACTTCCATATATGGGTGGTCAAAGAAATCTTATTGATGTCTCTCAATGCATTTTGCAGTTTTTTCTTCTCTATGTCATATACACTAATGACATCTTTCCTCACAGTGGTATGAGAAACCTTCTCATATTGTGGTTGGTTAATACTTAACATGAAAGTAAAACTAATACTTTCCACAACATTAAACGGTTGCTCATTCCTTAAAACCCAATGAGAAATTGCCTCTCTTTGCTTCATTTGATCATACATACCGCCTGATAAAGGATTCGTCTCAAACTTCGAATTGATGGGCTGAAGTTGCAATGTCTTTTGCTTTTGATTGTGCATTTTCTTTTGCACACACCTCTTCAAGTGATTCCAAAGATGACTTGTTGTACCAGTAGTTGGTTTAGAAATGAGACTTTTGCAATGTATGCATTGATACTTTGAAGTCCCATCATTTCCAGTTATTTCAATGAAATCAACATGAGCTTTCGAGACCTTCTTTCTCTTTTTCCTCTCAAAACTTCCCTTATCTTCCTCGCCTTCATTTTCTTTTCCATCTACTACATTATCTTCATCCTTGTCTTTCTTCACATCAACATTGAAATCTTCAATTCGCAAGTCACCACCATCTTCATCATCGTGTATCTTGCTTGTAGTTTCATCCTCCTGCCATGACAAATATGAAATTACCATTAAAAATATTGAAAAGTATATTTATATTCCAAATGATAGGTAAACTTAATAGTCATATACTATAGAATATTTACCTCATGGGCTTCCGGTATAATTTCATCTTCTTGAGTTGTTTGCTCTAATGAATTTACGTAATCCATAATCTACAAGAAAAGGGAATAGAAATTAGAAACCATGAATTAAGAATCAATAATTACAGAAATACAAATTGCATTTTCGAATTGTGTAAGCCAGTAAGGTAAGAATTGGTAGTTCGGTCAAACATCTCTTCATGTTGCTTTTCAATCATTTACTAATTACTAACAAGTAGCAAACAAGAACCAAGGATTACAGAAACAAGAACTGCCTCAAACAATATTTCTTATCTATAAAAAATGGTTCAAAAAGTAACTAGAGTTTTAAGCCAAACAAACTCAAAAAGTTTCATCAGAATAGCACATTAAGCCAACCCAAGCAAGCAACAATAGATTCATATATTAATAGTAATTTCCTAATTGTAATGTTGTACTGTAGTGTGTTTTGAGCAAAATTTTGCGGTTTTTTATCCTAGAAGTTGAAAGCTTTATACGTTTTGAACGAATTGACCTGCACTAAATATCATAGTATTTCATAATTATAGCAAGACACAATGTTCTGCTTCCTACTCTGGCAGAAGAGCTCTGATGTTGTAAGATAACACTAATGAATTAAAATACTCATGGGAACCACAAAAATAATCCCAACAATGTGTCTCTGTTACGTCCGCTCAGTGTAATTCATAAATGTTTGTAATACTAACCAAGAGATCATTGCAGATGTCGTCGGAGAGGGACTAATACGATAACGCCATCGCGGTCATTGGAGCTTGGAAGGGATGAGCGGTGCTATCAGAGATGAAGTTTGGAAGCCGAGAGGGAAGGCCAGAAGCCGGATACAGGAAAGGATTAGTGGATGGAAGTTGGAAGGGGACGGACAAAAGCGGTGTTCAGACTTCGAGTTGGAGGCATTTGAAATTAACCTTAGATCTAAATCCGATTTGATAATTTTTGTAGTTTATTTATTTTGTTGTAAAAAATAATAATTGATCACTTCTTGTCACTTGGCTCACTTCTTATTTATTTTGTATTTATTTGAGCCCACTTGTCACTTGGGCTCAATAATAAATTAATATATTTGGGTTTGGTCCAACTAAATTTTTTTATTATATAAATATAATAATATACATTATTCCATTAAATATAATATATATTTAATCGACTACTAACGAATATCGAATCGCATATTGAGATTTTGTATTCGTATTTGCTTACATATCGAATCGAATCGAATTTGAATCATAAAATTCCGAATACAAATACCAAAATTTCGAATCGAATCACGAATTGAATCAAAATTATTTGATCCGTTTGCAACCCTACTTTCAAGGATTGGACAATGGATGTAATTGGTCGGATCACTCCTCCTTCCAGTAAGCGTCATGCGTACATCCTAGTGCCAACGGATTATTTTACCAAATGGGTGGAAGCTACCCACTCAAAACGGTAAATTAGGATGCGATAATTAATTTTATCGATAAACACATCGTACACCGATTCGGGAAATTGCATTCTATCCTAACGGATCAAGGGATAGTGTTCGTCGGAAATTGAATAGCCGAATACAAAGATGAATTAGGGGTCCTATTGTTGCATTTCTCACCATATTATCATCAAGCCAATAGGAAGATGATAAAGGATAATCCGAAGAAATGGCATGACCTCTTATCCGAAGCCCTATGGGTTATTAGGAATTCCAAGAGTAATGCTACGGGTTTCACTCCTTATCAATTGACTTAAGGTCAAGAGGCAGTTTTGCCTGTCGAGATATCAGTCCCTAGTCCGCATATCATCGTCCAAGCATCAGTTTCCGATGATCAATATCAAGAAGAAATGATGCAACAGTTGAAGCAAGCGGACACAACCTAACTAAACACGATTGACAATCCTACTCGGGAAGCCCAAAAAAGGGCTCGTTATTATAACAAATTTGTGAAAGAATTAACTTTCAAAGAAGGTAATCTTGTTTGGAAGACAATATTGCCGATGGTTAAGGATAACGAGTTTGGAAAATGGTCCCCCAATTAAAGAAATATTATCCTTCTGCTTGGGATAATACTTTACATTCTGAGTAGGAAATACGGGGAAAAATGATCTACAAAATGGGCCTAATCATAACTATACATTATGTAACATCTGGTCTATTTTGGAAGGATCTTCATGTTGATGACAACTCCTGAAGTCTGAATCAACAAAGCTAGAGTTCCTCGGAATTTCAGAGCCCAGATTAGGGCTTGATCCCAAGGGTTGAGCTCCAAACCCTGTACACCTTCTAGCGGAAGATTCCTTGCAGAAATACTGAGAAGCCGTCGCTTAGTGCAAGAGTCATCCTCCTCGATACGAGAGCCAAGGGCTCTTTAACCGGATCCACAGCTGCACCAAGATATAGAGAATCCTCTTGGGGTCTCACAGTGTCCAAAGCAGTGCTCTCCAGGTTACAATGGGGGACCTCATATGCAAGGGCAGGATCCTTGTTTGTGATGATACAAAAGATCCGCTCTCTGGCACCCCCTTCTAGAACGCCGATACATGTAAATCAATGCCCCCGGAGGTTAAGAAAAGTATGTTTCCGGGTTTCCCGGATTTTAAGATGAAGTAGCCCATGTAAGGGAGGTAATATCATCGAAACTAGGGTTAGAAGAGGGTCACAAGACCCATGATCCGTAATAACTAAGTAACCTGGAGTTACAAAGGATACTTTTCAAAAAACATTCGAGAGCCAAAAGACGGGATGAACGGAGGTTTTGGAAGAAAACAAGGATCACAAGCAGAAAAAGCCATGTTTTGAGTAGACAAGGCATGACCCTTGTTGGTATTTATAGCCAGAAAATGGCCTGTATCGCCAAAAAATGGAGAAGATGTTATAGCCATTAATGGCACGTAACTCCCGCCGCTCGCAGTGAATGGTCAAATCGCCTCTCTGCATAAAAATACCTCGGAAAGGCACATTTTAGCGGTTATCAAGAATGGATAGATACGAATATGCGTATCCCAAGGAACGTCCATTCACAATCACCTAGAATGACGAGCGTCATCATTAGCTAACATCCCGAGCGAAGGAGAGTTATGACTTTTTCAGCGGATAAGGCCAAAGGCTTGGCTGAGCATTTCACTAGAAAATGGGGGGCTATTTGTTAACACATAAAAAAATGTGTTAATACAGCCATATACATATCCAGGTCCAATTTGCATAAGGGCCCAATTATCAGGCTTGAGCGGAGAAAGATAACCACCAGCCCATGGACCCTGAGGGAGTGTCGTCCCCAACGGGCCACTTATCCAAATAGAGGCGCAATCCGGAGAAAGCAAAGACCCGAGCATGATAACTGCCCAAGTACCACGAGCCGCAGGAAACAATTCTGAAGCGTTGCGAGTGACGTCATCCCGAGCAACATAACATTTCTCATCCTCGTAGAAACCTTATCCTCGCCACAACAAGAATAAAGACGGGGAAGACCTAGTTTAAATTTCGAATTTTATCCTTCCCCCCAACCAGTGCCTCTTCACGAACAGGCACCAAACATTATATAAAATGGCTTTTATATAGAAGGAAAGCGTTGTCTTTCTATGCAAATATGCATGGAAGGAACAAGCACCAAACATTTTCAATAAAGAAATAAATTTGCATAGAAGGAATAGGCACCAAACAAAATTTGTATTCTTGTACTGCAGAATACACCAAACATTATTGAAAAATCAAGATGTAATCTAGGTTTCTCCACCACTCCAAATTTTATAAAATGTCTTTTAATTTCAGTACTTTACTTTTCTTTATCGCTTTATTTAATGCTTTCTTTATTGCTTTTCCTACTTTTACTTTCCTTTATTTTTCGCAATGCTCTAGTTTCTAGCATTCCTTGGGACTGTCCTCATCCCACCTTCCGTCTTGAAGGCTCCATCTACTAGATTAAGCGTTATTCCAAAACGCCAGTAACACCATGAAAACAAGGACAAAATATAAAGTAAAAACTCACGACAAACTCAATGTCCAAAAGAAAATGGAACTTCAAGAATCTCTAAGTCTCCAGCAACGTCTCTCTTCTCCAGGCCAGAAGTCGAGCTCTCCAGTAACCAAGACCAACCTCATAATAGCAGCAACAAAATGATTTTATCTCTGTCCAGTCCTTAATTTTCGTCCATCAGCATCCAGCAAGAGGAAAGGCAACAAATTAACCAATACGCCTGCTAGCTCGTCGCAAAGCTGCTGTCCGGTAAAATAAGTGGTGAATGATGGTTGAGAATTGTGAAATTTTGCTGAAGAGAATGATAGGAAATTTGAGAGCATGAGCCGACTTAAATCTTGAAGAAATCTGGTAATCTCCTCGTCTGAAATCTCTCCCCCAAGTTAGGTAGAAGTTGTTTCTTTTATTGCTCCACAGACCGATCTTTCTCTCCCCCATGTGTAACACCCCGGATTTGATAACCCAGGCCGGGATGCCACCGCCACACCTCCCTAGAAAGACACGGATTCTCTGAACTTGCTAAAGAGATGCAATGCTATGGGTATTGAAAAGAGTTCTAAAACAAGTTCGGAATTTATTTAAAAATAATGATGTAGTCTCATCCACATATAATAGTAATAATAATATGTCGCAGCGGAAATAATGAGAAATGGGCCGACATGACCAAAACTCGGGTTATACAGGCCCGATATACAAGTATCATAAAAACGACAATTTAATATTTTAAATGTGTCCCCCAAATGCACATGCTTATGCATTCTCTCCGTACTCTGGAAAAAAGGAAACAACAATTTTATCAGTATTATAAAATACTGAGTAAGTCGATCCTAACATAGCAATAAAGGGGTTTAATTTAATAATTAAAATTTTACTCCTAAGCATGCATACAAGACACTCCATTTATCAAATTAAAAATAAGAATTTAATTTGTATTCTTAAACATGCATGTAAATTTCATAAATAATAAATTAAATATGGTATAAAATTTAAGACATAATTTAAATGCATAATTAAAGACTTAAATAAATAAAAACATAAAGGAAAAGGGATTAAGTCTCTTAATTTCTCCCGTTACGTCACCATCTCAAAAATATTTAGTTTAGCCGGTAGTCGGGTGGCCGCAGCCGTTTCGTAAGTTTCTTGTATAGCCGGTCATCCGGAGGCCGCAGCCGTATCCGCCATACCCAGCAACACTCCGGAGCCTCGGTAAACCCATACGGAAACTCCCAAGAGTGTAGGCCATATATCTCAAGCCGTTTTGGCGTAGTTTTTCATTCAAGTATCTTACGTCCATTATAGGCACGCCGAAAAGGCTAGAGGGACACCCTGCAGAGCACTCACCCCCTACCTAAGTATCCGATATCGTTTCAACTTAGTGTAATGGGATTTTTGAAAATATAACTTTAACGTATTTCAAGGTTTCAATCGTTTGTTTCGAAATTTCAAAATCTCATCGATTTAAAATCGTTTGACGTCACAGTTTACGCCTTTTTAATTTGAAAATTAATTTCAATCCGAAAAATCTGAAATTTTTACAGTGTATCGAAAACACCCTAACGAACAAATTTCGTGTTTTAATGATTTTGAAATAAGGTGAGGAAACATGCCAAAAATCGAGTTTACTACACAACCAATGCACTGTCAGGATTCAGTTTTGACAGAGTTCAGAAATTTGACTTTTTAACATATCAAAATGGACTCCAAAAATTCTGAAATTTTATACACACATACTAGACATGATTATCTACAACTTTCGTTTACATTGTAAAGATTAATTCGGACTAAAAATTATAGAAACATGCTCATAAAGTTCGCACATATGTACTGTCAGTTTTTCCAAAAAGTTTAAAAATACAGTTTATGTTTGATGCGATTTGAGGTAGCAAACGTTGATGAAAATCTCTGAAATTTTTAGACAACATAGCTTAAGGTGTTAATATCAAAATTCTAGTTTTTAGTTTTTCAGTTTGAACTCTCGAAATAGGGGTTTTAAACGGATTTCAGAAAACGCGCAAGTTGGGGTTTTTAAGTTCGATTTTTACGCTTCGTTACAAAGTCACTAATTCGGACGCCCCTAAACCACCCGTATTGATATGAAAGGTATCAACTTACTTGAATCTCATCCTAGACTGTCTCGGGGCCGTTCGGGCTCTAAGATTTGACACGAACGGATCTCCTCAACGCAAAGCTTCCAACTTTGGCCACGAATTCAAATCGAAAGAAGAAATCCAACGTTAGATCGAGTTTTCGGGTTTGAAAACTTAAACGAAAACCTATGAACGACTTACCACAATCTAGAACACTAGAGATCTTGTATTCCACGCCTCCTTCGTCGATTTTCGTCGCCGGAAAGTGATCGGAAAGTTCGAAGTTGGTGATTTTGGGTGTTGGAAGAACTTTGGAGAATTTGGAGAGAAGAGAGGCTGCTAGGGTTTGCTTTGGACGAAAATTATGAGTTCTAAGACTCAAGATCCGTCCATATATCATTCCCGTTGCCTAAGATCAAGTTACCAAAGCCGGGGGTCGAAAATAAGGTAAGAAATCATCGAAAAGAGAAACTTGATCGCACACTGCCTTCCCACGCGGTCTTGGCGCGATAGCGCGCGGACAGCGCGCGGCACCGGTCTGGACTGCGGTCCGGACCGGGTCGTGCGATTCGTCGGGTTTTTTCCTCCTCTCTTTCGGACTTCTATCCTTCCATGTTTTCGGGCTCGATTTTCCGGGTCACTCTCGGATTACGATTCCTATCCAAGATTTATTCCGACATAAATTGATTTCATGTTTGAAATCTTAAGTCCGTCGGTTTTGGATTCGTCGGCTTCCAAATCGTCGTCTTTTGATTTCCGTGCATTTCCGATTTTACGGGTTCTCGGAAACAAACCTCTTTTCTCATCGGATTAAATTCTATTTTATATCCTAAAAATTATGGGTATTACAGTCTACCCTCCTTAAGAATCAACTTCATCCTCGAAGTTGCGCTTTATCATCTCGCGAGTTCGGGAATTGTTTGATCGAGTGATCGTATTATTGTGTGTTGTTTTTTGTTATCATTTGACTGAACCCGGAATTGAAATTTCCAAGTTGCCTACGTACCCCGTGAAGGGATCAAGTCATTACGTAGTTTAAAACAATTTGAATTTGTTTAATTGGGATACAGTGATTTTCGAACAAAAATACTCGGGTCGTTACATCCTCCCCCTCTTAAGATTACAATTATGTCCCCATAACTGTGGTTGCATCGTCTTGGAATAGGGTTGGGTAATGCTCCCTCTTGTCTGCTTCCAATTCCCATGTTGCCATCTCAGTTTCATGGTTCGACCAAAGAACCTTAACCATTTTGACGGTGTTATTCCTTGTCACTCTCTCCTTGAAGTCAAGAATTTTCACCGGAACTTCCTCGTAGCTTAAATCATCGTCCAATTCAATTTCCTCCGGTTGGAGTACATGGGTCGATTCGTGCACATACTTCTTCAATTGTGATACGTGGAACACATTGTGGACACGAGCCAATTGTGGCGGTAAAGCTAGTCGGTATGCTAGATTACCGACTCTTTCTAGAATCTCATAAGGTCCTATGTATCGAGGACTTAGCTTTCCTCGTTTGCCAAAGCGCATCACCCCCTTTATAGGTGATATCTTCAGCATGACCTTATCCCTAATTTGAAATTCTAGGTCTTGCCGTCTCACGTCGGCATAGCTCTTCTGTCGATCTTGTGCGGCTCTCATCTTTCCTTGGATTATCTTGATTTGTTGAGCCATGTCCTCAACAAGTTGTGGTCCAACTACCACAGTCCTATCGTTTTCTTCCCAACTCAATGGGCTTCGGCACCTTCGTCCATACTGTGTCTCGAAAGGTGTCATGCCGATGCTAGAATGGTAACTATTGTTGTAGGAAAATTCAATTAAGGGTAAATGATTTTCCCAAATTCCCTTAAACTCTAGGACACATGCCCTTAGCATGTCCTCCAACGTTTGGATCGTTCTTTCCATCTGTCCATCCGTCATGGGGTGGAACGCGGTACTCATCTTTATTTTCGTTCCTAGGGCTTCTTGCAGTTTTGTCCAAAAATGAGAGACAAATCTACTGTCTCTGTCCGAGATGATGTCATGTGGTACTCCATGCCGTCGTACGACATTATCGATGTCGGCTCGGGCCAATTAGATTGTGTGGGATAATTAGTCATATCGAAATCATTGAAATAGAAATAACACAATAAAAAAAAAGGAACTCCTGCTTCCGCGCGGTGCGGGTTAATTCCGCGTCGGGAACCGCACGGCCGCGGCAGTCCGAAAAAAGGACTCGCGTGCAGCGCGTCAATCATTCTTTCCCCCTTGTTTCCGAGACAACACCCCAACTTTCTCCCAATTCGGCGACTTACTTCCCCGTTCACTTTATTTCGGCTTCAATTTCACTTACCAAGGTATGAGTCTATCCTTATGACTTGCTAATTTCAATTCTTACTTGTTAGTTTACTCGATTTTTGGGTGGATTTCGGGATTAGGGTTTAGGCAAAAATTTGGGGGTTTTGCTAGTTTTAAGCCCATTTTGCATAAATTAGCAAACTTATGCCATGGATCAAGATTAGACACAATATTCAAAGATTCAACAATGGTGGAATGGATGAAAAACAAGATGAACACTAAATAAAATAAAAGGGGATAAGGTTTGAGATTACCAGTCCGAAGACTAACTTTGGATCAAACAACAATCGAGCCATCAAAGGAATCTTAATCAAGTTGGGTAAAATTCAAGGAGAAAGCTCGGGTGACCTTTCAAAGAGAATACTCATTTATTCGATCATTCAAAAGGTGGGCAACATTGTTTGGGGATAACATATATATAGGCCATCCTCAATTTCAGAGTTTATATATGCTATACAAAAGATAATAATGAAAAAAAAAATTGAATTTTGTCCTTGTGCGATGGGCATAGGGATCGCACAAAGGGGTGAATTGGATTGCACAGGGGTAGGCATTCCTTCGAAAGTCCTAGATGCCAATTTGGGGCCTTGTGCGATGGAGAAGTCTAAGGGGAAACTCCGTCGCACAAGGTTCCACGCGTCGCACCAACCTCCAATCTTCACTTTTTGGTGTTTTGTGGGATGGGTATCTTTTGCGATGGGGTGGTCCGTCGCACAAGAGTGGGACTCGTCGCACAAGGCACTGACTTTTGCACAAGGAAGCATTTCATTTATACGTTGACATTTGTGTGTGATGGGCGAGTTCGCTCTCACAAGAGACGATTGCACACAAGTGTCCTGGAACAAGCTGGACCTGGACTTCCTCCATTGTTGGGTTGCCTTGCCCACCTTCATTTGGCCCGACTTCTTGGTTAAATAAACTGGGCTTAGGTTCATGGACCAAATTAATTAGAAGTCTTGCTCCTTTATCGGCGTGGCCCTATTCCTATTCCCACTTTTCATATTTATCTGTAAGAATTTTGGAGACGACCTTGATAAATTTTTTGGTGCACTGTCTAGAGCAAGGGCCTTCAAGAATGCTGAATGTTGTTGTTCTGGCTCCCATTCCATTTTTGGTACAGTAGAGACGTTACGTTGGATGACGAAAGGAGAGGTTGGGTTTTTTGTCCAAAATGTTCTTCGTTCTGTGGCCACCCTTAAGCAAATGTCTTCGCAAGTTTTCTGATATAGAAATATGGTTGAGACGACAATGCCAAGAAATGAACGACGAGTGGGTGTTTAGGTTTGTCATCCAAAATTACTTCGTTGTCCAGACTTCTGTTTGGGATTTTGGGTTTTTTCTTGCTAAGCAGCCGCCAACTAGTTCCCTTTTTAACAAACTTGAAAATGATGGGTTGAGTTGGATTTCCCGAAACATCCTTAACTTATGCCCTTATCGATTCAACTAAATCAAGCTTAAGATCTTCACGAGGAATTTATGATGATCTTTGATGAAAAAACATAAATCTTTAAAAACTTAACCTATTGTTGAATGACCCAAACTCTCGAAAACCTTTCCTCTCAGTCGAAAATTGTCAAAGATCGTCGACTTAATGATAAAAACCAATAATCAAACCAAATAGGAGATGAGGGCTAACCCAAGTGGCCAAGTCAATACTTTCCAACCAAAGTGTTGGGGGTTCGATTCCCCATCCGGTCCCCTATCCCTCCCCTTTATTTCCCTTTATAATTTATGTGGGATGAACTCCCACCACCCTTTCTCTGGCTTTGGCTCCTAAAAAAAATATTAAATCCACACTAAGATTGAAAATAGTGAAACCAGAAAATGGAACAGCGAAGAAGATGGTAAATAGTAAATTGATGATTTCTTCATTCCTCAACCAAACTGGACAAATGATATACGAATTTGAAGCTCGTGAAACGAAGATTAAAAAATCCAATCTCAGATTTTTCAGAAATGGTGAACAGATCAAACATAAAATAATCAAATAGTTTGAAATGAATATTTTTCAGGTTTTCGATTTTAAAAGGTTGCAACAAGATCCAAGGTGGGCTCTTGTGTGCCTGTTGATCAGAATTTGGACTTGGAGAAATTGCATCCGGATCTAGGTTATTGAAAATAGGTTTCCAACTGTAGAAATTTGAACTGATACGTTTTGATATCCCTGTCATTAGGAAATCGGGAACAATCAGATTAGTCAAGCCAAGTCTTCAAAAGACCCTGAACCCTGCCAAATACACAATAAATTGCCAACACATAAAAGTGATTATGGGAAGGATAACCGTACTTATCGTTATTACTTCTTAAAGGTGGGAGGAGCTTATTTATATTGAGTTAAAATAAAACACTAACCTCATGAGTCAGGCCCACAATCAATGGGCCAAAAACATCCCAACAGTTGGTATGGAGTGGGAATCGTTACGGACAACGGTATACATATGGTTGATTCAGGTTATAAGTGGTTAACTCGGCATGATACTCTGGCTGATGAATCATGGACTTGGGTAAGGATTGTCCTTACTACCTAAGGTTTGCTTTCTTCTTTTAAGATGGTTTGCATGAAGGACTCGCCGTTTATAGTGTTAGTTGGAGGCATAGACGTGGAAGACGTGGCTTGGAAAGTGAGAATGTGAGGCATGCTTTTGTTTTTAGCAATCTTGTTATCATGGACTTGTGGACTCATTTTCAAGTGCATGTGCCTGTTGATCAAGATTATAATGATTTCCTGAGCTGGGGTAAGGAGGATGCAATGAAGGGGTGTGGTCGTGGAGCAGTTTTTATGGCATGTTTGTGGCTGGCTTGGCTTGCTCGTAACAATAAGATTTCTAAGGATGATGTCATGTATCTATATTCTTTGGTTACGTTCATTCATAATTTTGAAACCGTGTGGACCAAATTATTCTTTAAAGCGACAAAGCAGTGCCCCAGTAGATCTATATATTACGAGATGCCTTGATTGGAGAATCCATAATGCACAAAACTTTATGCTCTTGGATGGGAAAATTAAACCCCAATTTAGCCAATTCGATTTCCATGGAAAATATATATATAACTTGTTTCTCTGACTCGGCAAATGCCATTCATTTAATTATTGCACCTCGGCACCTAGGTGTTGAGTCTTCTTATATTCACTTGTGGCACATCCATCACGGTGGAAATCAAGTACCTAATTTCATGGCCTAGCTAGGAGGGCTCGAGGAAACTATATTTTGGTCAAATTTTCAGTTTGTTCACTTGCCGTATGCTATAGCAAGTGCGGTTTGATGGTGATGATTGTAGAGTTCCTTATCAACGTTTGTAATTGTTTCGTCGATTAAAAAAACATAGTAATAATAAAACATAAAATTAAAAAAAATAAAAATAAAAACATTATGGTAATATTTTGTGGTTGAATATTCCCCATTGAGGAACCGCAGGTTTGCCACAAAAATGGATATTCACCGGTTTGTTGTATGTTATAAATAAAATATATGCATATTACGTATGTAGTAGATAAAATATATGCATATTACATAGTAGTAAATGACAGCAACATTGCAACAGTAGTCGTTTATTTATTTGTTTTTTCTTCCTTCCTTTGTTCTTTCTCTTTTTATTCTTTAGAAAACAAGAATTTCATACGTATACTTATTGGAATAAATGCCCAATTATTCCTTTTTTTTTTCCTTTTTGGCCAGATCAGTCCTTTATCTATTTTTATACCCAATTAGTCCTCTACATTTTGCCTTAATGTCCAATTTAATCCTTTTTTTATAAAATAATCTCCACTTGACACTATTTTATATTAAATTGACCACCAACCATTTAAACTATTTCATTTTAGCCCCAAAACTTTAAATAGTGATATTTATTAATCCATACATCAAATAAATGCCCAACATGCTTCCGTAAGAAAAATTAAACAAAAACCTCATACCTCGGGTTTGACCGCCTTGTTGCCGGGTCTTCCGAGCTCTGGGATTTTACGGACTCCTTCCAACCACACGACCGCAGCCAATGGTTCACCAGCTCTGGGCTCCTTCAGCAACAGTCAACATAGTCCTATTTCGTTTCCTACCTTAGGACGTAGCGAGGTTTGGGGCAAAATAGTTTAATTCTAATTTTGGAGGATTATAGATATAGGAAGCCTGGATTTTATTTAAGAAATATTAAAAATATTATTCAAACATAATTTCTCCTAATGGAGAAGACAAACACTTAGCTCCTCATGGCAGAGGATACTAGACTCTCGGGGATGTACCCCATACTATTACAGACACAAAGGAAATTTTTGCAGAAAGAAAATATTACAAATATATTGAAGAGTTGGGAGGATTTTCGATGCCTTCCATCTGCTTCAAATGTCTCTATTTATAGGCGCCCGCGGACTTCAATTGCGGATTCCAAATTTTCTCTAATGCATTGTGACGTCAGTGCGTTCGTTACATGCTTTGGATTCAAGTTGGTTACATTATTGCTGAATTATTAATCTTGGGTGGCATCTTTTGTCAACTTTCCACCTTCCTTTGTCGGCCACTAACTGCCAACTACTCTAGACTTGCTTTGTCGGCCTTTAATTATTGTATGTTGCCGACACCTCTTTTTCTCTTACATCCAGCTGTTCTCACTTTGGCTTGTGAAAGTTTTTTGGACGTTTCTTCCCCTTTTCTTGTTCGGATCTGGATTTCTTCTGAGTTACCCAATCTTTGTGCCGAATAGGGGTTTTTCCTGTTCTGCGCAATATGGGCATATGCGGTTCTCCCATTGGCCAACATGCATCATATTGCATGCCTTTCTTCTGGTTGACTCAGTTGCTGGCAACTTATTTTTCCAGATGAGTAGCCTCTTCTTTTCGAAAGAGGTTTCCACAAACTCCGTACTTTTCCCTGTTAAACAATTAACCAGGAACGATCTATTTAAATTATTGAAAAAGATTTTAAATGGATATTTGACCTTTTCCATCTCTTTGAGACAGACCCAAAATCCCCATGCTCGTCTGGTGTAGATTTCATCTTCACTGATGGAAGATATCAATGGTGCCTTGTCATCAATGGACTTGACTCTGTTGAATCATATCATATTAGGTCTTTGCAATTTAATAAAATGAAAGTCTGGGTATGAACCTTTTCCAACGATTTCTGGTGCTGCTGAAATAAACTTAAGCTCCAGAATATCTCCTCTTTGGAGGTGCGGGTTGTTCTGCCATGATTCATGCACCGCGCTGCTTATCCATCCTTGAAGTTTTTCTATTTCCGGGAACCCTGGTGAGGTAGTATGAACAGATGCTAATGATCCAAAATCATACCACTTTCGAACCTCTTCTGGCTTCGATCCCTCGAGCATCCAGACCCTGCTGTATCTTCCGGATGTTTCAATCACCGTCTTGTTGGGGTTAATTCCCTTTTTGGAAACCAGTTGTTCCCATTTTCCTTGGTAGTCCAGTCAGGCTATAGAAAGGACCTTTTTTTCTGAATTAACCTTAGAGGTGCCTGTCATTGGCATAAGGTTAATTTCTTCCTCTTTTACCCCAGAGGCAGTGGGTTGACTTGAACTTTCGGAAATATGACTTTCCTCTTGCTCAACATTTTTGTCGGTATCCGACAATGGTTCCTTAGAAGCAGTGCTTGAATCTGCTTCTTCATATGTGACCACCTTAGTTTTTTGGGCACATTTCTCTTTGTTTACCAGGGAGGCTGACGCCTTCCTGATTAGCTCTGATGCTGTTTCCCATAGCACTGTCATTGCTATATGGGAGGTTCGTATATTGTTGCGGACCATGTCCACATCGCATTGTTGTATTTGGCCAGCTGCTCGTGCATTGATCTCGAGCTATCCAAAATGCTTTGATAGCTCCTCTAGGTTTTCTCTGAGGTGCCTGAATCTCGTTATGATGGAATCTGCTTCAAATGCTTCCATCTCTCGTCAAGAAATCTGCAAGAATATTTTCATGAGATTTTATAACATCAATATCATAAGTATAATATTGACATTCAGCCTGCCATCTGATAATACGAGCTTTTTCAATTTTTGATTCAAGTTTATTTTTTTAGAAAAGCTCTAACATTGGTATTATCAACCTTTAAAATAAATTTCTTTGCAAGTAAGAATAAAGGCCATTTTTAAATGTTTTCCATACTGCAAAGAATTTCTTTTCGTTAATGTGCCAAAGTTTGGCTTGTTGTTCAGTGAACAACCCTCCAATGTATCTACAGGGTTTTTGACCCGTAGTAGTTTTTCTCATGAGCATTCCTGCCCATCGAAAGTCATTACCGTCTGTATAGACTACCAACTCATCCTCATCTTGAGGTATCGCGAGTTTCGGCAAACTATTACAGACTTGCTTTAGTTTGCGAATTCTCTTTGTATGGATTTCTTCCCATTTCCATCTAGAGTTTTCAGTCTCTTTCAGGAGTGGTCTAAAATCCTTTCTATATTTTGCAAGGTCTTTTATAAACATACCTGCAAAATTTATAACTCCCAAGAAACTCTGAAGCTGTTTCTTGTCTTTTAATATGTCAGGAAAATTGCGGATTTTCTCCACAATGTGTTCCTGTAACTCTATCCCTGCTTCATCAATTTGAACTCCTAAGAATTCAATTTTGTTAGCAGCGATGGTAGCCTTTTTCTCAGAGAGAACAAGACCTTCCCTCTGACATGCATCTGAAAATATTTCAAGGTGTTTAATATGTTCTTTAATATTTCGAGATGCAATCAGAATGTCATCTATGTAGACGAACATAAACTCTAGATAATCCTTAAATAGATTATCCATCTTTCTTTGGAATATCTGAGGGGCATTAGAAAGCCCCATTGGCATAACATTCCAAATATATTTTCCTTGTGGGGTGGAGAATGCTGTGAATTTCTTCGATTCATTCTCCATCTTAATCTGATAGAAACCAGATTTGCAATCAAATTTAGAAAACACTTTAGTACCTTTGATGCAACCGATTAAGTGTTCTCTACTCGGAATGTAATAACCATCAAATTGTATTATTTTATTAATACCTTGATAGTTTATTACCAACCTGAATTTACCTCTTTTTATTTCACCGTGGTTTCTTACCAAGAATCCAGGGCTACTATAAGATGAGACTCCAGGCTCGATGAGTTTAAGATCGATATGCTCCTTGATAATTTGCTTCATATTTTTCTTATCCTGCATATTCATTAAGATGGGTTTGTATCGAACATACTCATATTTATATTGTTCTTTTACCTGTAGAGTAGCTTCGATCTTGTTTTTATCCCACCATGCCAGAGGATCCTCGTTAAAGTTTCTCTGGATAAGTCTTTTGACATTTTCGATGGACAATTTAGTTTCCCCATCAATGTCTAATGAAGTTATATTTAATGACTTCATTTCCTGCATTGCTTCTTTGATGTTTATAATTTCCTCAATAGAAGCTTCATCGAATCCTTGCTGTCTAAAAGACAACAAAGCCTTACCAACTTTCTTTTATCCTGCATTTTTGGATGGGTTAGTTTGGCATCATTATCACCACGTTTGCTGCGAAATACTATAGGCATTAACCTGTTGAATGCCTTTTCTCTGTGCAACACCTGTATCTCATTTCCACAACTTGTGGTAAATATTAACAAATTTCTTTTGTTATCTTGAACATATTTTGTAAAGGATTGTATGAAATTATTTCCTAACAAAATATATGCTCCTGTATCATGAAAGTAAATAGGAGGCGTTTTTACCTTATACCGAGGTGTACCAAATGCTCCTCCAATCATGATGTTGGCCTGTCGAATACCCTTATTTAGTACTAAGAATTTTTGGGAAAAATCTTTTCCTGCAATAATGGGTAATGATTCCATAGCTTCGCTAGGAAAACTCCTGGTTTTGCCGTGCAAATACCTGATCCTGAATCAATATAAGCTGCAAAATATTCTGACTTATATTGTTCATATATTATTCCTACAGAGATATAAATGGAAAATGGACTTGTCATTTAATTCTGATGGTGTGACCCTTCAGATTAAATTCTATACCATTATCCTTTCTTACCCATGGTTTATGATTTTCGAGAAAACTTAATCCCAAAATCATAACCCCACTGTCTTTTCCGGCGGTGCCTAAGACTCTGATCTCGTGTCTTGCAATTTCAATCCTGGCTGTCTCTGCACCCCTACCTCCTTTATCACTGAGCGATCATTTAGGGGCCTTAGCTGGTGATCCGGGCTCCTTCATAGGTTCCAGTTGATGGTTGCTGCAAGTAGTATAAGTCATCACATGGAAAACGGTTAATCTTTTCAGCGATGTCAAATATTACTCGTATTTCTTTCCACCCTTCAGGGCATTTAATTTTTATATTATCTACCCCAATGGATTGAGGAGTTAGATCTTTGACGAACTCCTTTCCTTTATATGTCATAATTCTGTCTTCCGAAAAAGACACTCGGCTTGCATACTCAATTCTAGCACTCGTTGATCTGTCTAGAATTGGATGATCTCTTATCTGTATGTCTACTCCTCCTAACCTTGGAATCTGGGTAGGATTTGGAGTCATGACTTTAGCAAATTCTTTGAAAATTCTAGGAATTTCTATATATTCTTTTCTGAGAAATAAGTTAGAATGATAACTATTGGAAAGTGCATAAGAGATTCTATAAGTTATAGAATATGGCCTGTTCCCTTCTTTCATCAGATCTTTTCTTTTGAAATCCTGATGAAGGGTTAGAACTTTGCTAAAATCTTGGTCAGCTAAGTTATAGGAAATTCTGGGATGTATGTCAAACATCAATTTCCCAGCATATAAATTTCCTACCATAGTACCAAGAAGACCATCTCTATGGTTATTGATTCTTCTATAAGTGACTGATAGATGTAATTCAGAATCAATGCCTTCTTTGAAGGTTGCCTTAATTACTACTTCGATGGCCCCTATGTGAATCCATTTAATAGTAATGGCAATTTCCTCCTTCATTCTACTTAATTCCTCAAGAATTTCTTCTTTAGGAATTAATTGCATATCCATAACATTACAAGTAAGTTCCATAGGAATTGCAAACTCACCTGCACTTACCTTGTAGATGATGTTATGTCTTCTCTGGTTGAGTCCCATCTAGTTAAGAACTCGTCCAATCCCGCCAATTCTGAATCCGTCATATGGGCTGAGGTTGGAATCTTGTCGCATTATTCTTTCCATGGTTCGATTCGATATCGTCATCCTTGAAAAGAATCCAGACAGGTTTTCAGTGGTCTGAATCCTGTCCTCTTCAGTCAGACTCGGTTGAAGATCCATCTGAATATGAGTCCGAGTCACTTCTTAATTCTTCCTCATAGATGCT
Source organism: Hygrophila difformis (assembly GCA_030278955.1). Lineage (NCBI taxonomy): Eukaryota > Viridiplantae > Streptophyta > Magnoliopsida > Lamiales > Acanthaceae > Hygrophila > Hygrophila difformis. Next base: position 16,674 of record JAOANR010000239.1, on the reverse strand, counting down.
TTCATCCAAGGGGATGTCTTCAAACTGATAGACTGGTGCCAGCTTTCCATGGTAGACCGCTTCCACGATGTCCTCCGTGGCTTCGTACATTCGTATCTCATGATTCTGGGGGCAATCGGGTGAGATATGACCTTTGGCTCCACACTTCCAACAGTTGCAGTCCTTGAAACTTTCGTTGGCTCGGGTATGGGCTCGTCTGAACGTTCTCTTGGACGTCGTTCTCCCCGTGCTCCTTGTTGCTGAGCTAGTTGAGCCTTGGGATGAACTCTTCGTCGTTCCCGTTCTTTGTTCAGTTTTGTATGTTCTAGCCTTGCTCTGGGACCACCATGCTTTTCTTCTTCGGAATGGAGGTCTTCTGAAACTCTTACTGTATGAGCCTTGACTCTTCTTCTTTCTTCTCTTTTCGTCTGATTCTCCTATAATTGTTGGAAAATCGTTATTTTCACAGAAAAGAGGGGTTCTTTTTATTTTACCTCTTAGTCTCTTGATGTTCTTTTGGGCTGCTGCCTGTTGACACCATTCTCTGAGCTTCTCCATTAAGAAGGACATTCTTCGGACTATTGAATCTACTGTACCAGGGGGTACTGTGTACGATTCGATCAACATCTCTCGCCATGGGCTGCAGATCTTTGCAAAGAACATGAGACTTGCTACTTCTGCTGTCATCTTACTCCGAAAATAGTATTTACGAAACCAGTAGATATATTCATCTACTGCGCAAATACTTCTTAACTCCATACCCAATAGTGCTTGGGTATAGACCTTGATTTTTTCGGTTCTCTGTTCTTCAAAATAACCATCTTCTATTAATTGGGTTTTGAATAAGAGGCCAAATCTTTCGCAGATTGTGCTTTTGGATTCTCCTTCGAGTATTTGCTCCTTTAAAGCCGCCGTGGAGTTTTTCCAGCCCAGCTTTGCCGATCCTTCGAGACTTAGCTCTATTAATCTGACAAAGTTTTATTTATCGAGATCCAGGGTGATTGCTGCAATCTTCATTGAAGCTACCCATTCGTCGATCAGATCTTCGATGTTTCGGAAGTCGATAACATCGAGGTTCAGTGTTATGCCATATGGATTTAGTGGTTGTAACATCGTCTTGGCCCATGGTGTGGATTCTGGTGCTCTACTTGGGTTCCGTCCTGGGTTTCGTCTTGCATTGAGATGCACCTCAGGATACCTGTTCATGTGGAAGTCTGTGCTTTCCTTCATTGGGACATCAGGCGGTCCATCGTGGGTTATGTTGGATCCTGATTCTTCCGCATAACCCAATTGAAGAACTTCATTAGGTTTTACATTAACTAGATCCATAATCCCAAGTTGGGAAAATGATTCTGCTAATTCTTGTAGATCTGATAGATCTGCCATAGAAATACTCATTCGACTGTTTTTAGGAGATCGATCATAAGCTCTTCTTGTGATTTCTGCTTTGGAACCATAGTTGCTTTACCTTTTTGATTGTACGGGTCCGAATACATTTCTAATATTGGCTTGGTTATTCTTGGAAGATCCAACAATATCCTTTTGCCTTTTCTTGATATCCGAAATATCAAATTTAGATTTAAAATCTCTTTCTTTAGATCTTGAAATAATTCAAGATCTCTTTTTTTGATTGATTCAAGTTATCTATTTTTCCAAGTAAAATTAATACCCGGTTACCATAATCTTGAATCGTCGTTTGGATTTCTCTTAAGTCTTGTGAGAACTTAGAGCTATCAAGATCAATTTCTTTCCAGTCAGTTCCTCATTTTCATGAAAGAAATTACTTTTAATTAAATCTTGTCTTATAAACAAGTTCAAGAATTTCCTCTGGAAATTTCTATTTTTTATTTTCAAAATTTGGAAATAACTCGTTGGTTTCAATTAAATGATCCATTAAATAATTAGATCTTCACCATTATGAGATAAACTATTATAAATAATATAATTAATATGTTCTTCAATAAAACCTAGGCTCTGATACCAATTTTCATGCGGATCCAAAGTCATATGGACAATAAAATTATTAAAGTTTTGAAAGAGGACCTTTTGTACCAAGTCAAATCTTCCTAGAGCCTTAATGAAAGATTTTGAAAGTTTGGGGTTAAATATAAAAGTGGGATGTCCACTAGCCCATTTTAATAATACAAAAGGACTATTTTGGCCTTTTATGCATTTGTAGAGGATCATTTGGGTATTTTGAAACATAAAGGACTATTTTGGTTTTTTAGCAAAGATAAAGGGTCATTTATCTATATAATAAATTCTGAATACTTTTCGGTATGTTCAGACTGTATTGTCCTTATTAAATATACTTCATCCTTTTTAAATTTTAAGGGTTAAAAAGTAATTATGCCATAGGTTTCCACGTAGGCGCTGATTAATCATACAAAAAAATACAGTCATTCACACATCAGCACATAATCATCCTCATTGCCACGTCATCAACCTTTTAAATTCTTTATTTAGATACTAAATCTATTTATTAGTATATGAAAATCTTGATAAATCTTTTCATATATTTTACAAAGATATAATTTGGAAACAAATTATAATATATTTGATTTTTATGACAAATTTAGTAAAACCAATATATTATAAATCATTTAATTGAATATGTTATATTTTCAAATATATTATATTGATTATATGTAAATATGAGTCTAAAATATTATCCTCAATCAATAGAATAAATAAAAAATTAATCTATATAATAAATTTTGAATATTTTTTGGTCTGTGCAGACTCTTTTGTCCTTATTAAATTTAATTCATCCTTCTTAATTTTAAAGGATTAATCAGTCATTATATGCTCATTTATAGATAAACGGTTCTTAAGTTTATACGTAATCTGCTGACTAATTCCACGTCATCGGACACATCATCAAAACCTATATTTAGAAAATAAATCTACGTATTAATAATATAACAAAATCTTGATAAAATCTTTCTATATATTTTAAAAAGATATAATTGATTACGAATATATATATATATAAATTATTTGGTTATATACATAATATTTTTAAAAATATTAATACTATAATATTATTAAATAATTTAATTAGGTTACAAATTTATGTCTAAAAAATATATAATCATATATCAATATAAGGAATATCATAACTATATTTTAAATAAAATATTTCATTGAAAATATGGTGAAAACATTAAATTGACCCCAAAAATATTGATTAAAGTAAAATGAGTAATAACCTACAAAAATTTTTACCATTCTAAATAAATTCTACATATATTTTTTTCTTTAAAAGAAGAAAAGAAAGAAAAGGAAAAAAAGACTAAAACGCATTATAGTTTAATTATTAAACATAATATCCTTAATCCAATCATCTTCATCTATTTCAGTATAAAATAAAAAATATATATGAGATTTGGAGTAAATTGTTATACAATTTGTTTAAAATAATTTGTACTGTAAAAGAATATAAGGAGTATATCCCTAAGGCCGGGTATATTATGTCTCACAGTACTATTTTTTTTGCAAAAGAATAATACAGACCCATGTTTGATTCATTTGTAAGTTTGTACAGGTAATTTTAATGCGGATTTCAATGTATTATTTAATCCCGAAGTAAATGCGGGTTTAGGCTGTATATCACCATTTTTTTCTTTCTTCCTCTTTAATCCGACCTATCCTCTTCCCCAGACTTCCCTGCTCTGCGAATTCCTTAGACACAGCTATTCCCCATCCCATTGACTAATTAATTTATCTAAATTAGTTAAGAAAATAGTTAGATTAATTTTAATTTTTTTTTGGTAAATAGATTAATTTTAGTTTTTGAATAATATATTTTCTATGAATCATAAATATTTGAAAATATTAACATTGCAATATTTAAATAATTTAAACTATTCAATAATACCATAAAAATAATACAAGTACAATACAATATATTAGCATCAAACACTGCATAATTATAATACAGTGTTCCACCAAACACTGTATAACATTAATTTAATACAATACATCATAGTACGATATATCTACATTAAATAATACAATACACCTTAATACTATACACCGTGCCAAACATGCCCCAAAAAACTTGGTATCGGAGTATAAATTCGATTTTAAGGCTGATAATAATAATGAATTAAAAAATAATAAAAATTAATTAAATTAAATGAAAATAATAACTACCAATTTTTTTCGTAATCAATATGGAAAAGAAAAAATTGAGAAGATATTATCGAAAAAATAATATTTAAAAATTAACAGATAATCAAAACGTAATTATAATTAAAATTTATTTTATAAAATTATGGATTAGTCCATAAAAATTAATCACAACAAAAATTTAAAATACATTACATAATAAAATATAAATTTTAAATGATGAAAAGATAAGAAAAAGATATAAATAATATTTTTTCTAAAAAAAAAACCTTTAGTTGATAAAGCGGAGTAATTTTAGGTATCACTTTAATTTTAAATAATATTTAAGGTTTTTTTAAAAAGGTATAAATATAAGTTTTTTGGACACGGTATTTTAGGTATAATAGATTATTGTGATAAAGCGGAGTAATTAGTTGATGCGATGTTTTAGTTGATCTTTATGGAGTAAGTTTTTTTAAAAAGTGAAATGTGACATTGTAGTGGGACGGACCAAAAACGAAAATGAGACAGAATTAATGGAACGGATGGAGTAATTTTTTCTAATTTTGAATAATTAAGGGTATTTATTTTACACTTGCTCTCATCATTTTAGATACGAAAGAAAACTATATATATATGTATATATAATTTTTTAACAATAAAAAGAATCTATTTTATATTATTTCCACATGGGTTTGAATTTCCTTCATTTATCTTATTATATCTTTTATTTTTTTTAAATTTATCGTTGCATGCATTTCAACTACTATTTAAGCAAATGATTTTGAATATCATGTAATTCAAAAAAAATACTATATTCTCATTTTATATCGTCATATTAGTTTAACACCCGTGCGTAGCGGGCGAAAAAATCTAGTTCTTATTCAACCTGAATACATGGGACAAAATCTTGTGATTGAAATGTGAGATTTCATAGGATAGAGTCTAGTTGAAGATTTAAATATGTGCAAATCACAAAGAATTAAATTAATTTTTTCAGTAGGTTACCAGTCAACCCCTTCACATAAACAAAATCAGACTACACAACTGCACAAACAATATACTTCACTTCACAAAGCTCAAAACAATCAATGAATTATTAAATTTTGTCATCCACAACCAGCAATATGCCCTCGGTTACACTGCAACCATTACAAAACTTCCAAATTATAAGTTTATACTCAGTATACAACCTCGGAATATAATTGGAACCTTTAGGATGTAGAAGTATTACGTATGTATGCATATATCGTTCTACTATGAAATAATTTCCTATTTCTTCGATGAAAGTTATATTATACCATAATAACCTAAGAAATATTGAGATCCCATAGCAGAACTTTGGAGCAACCATCTGCTGGAATTCCCTTCAGCTTAGTTTCCTCTTCTAGAACACCATCTCTTACAAATTTCAGTGAACTCTGCACAATCACAAACACAAATCGAATTCAATTCCTCGAAGAAATTATTGGGTAAAAATTATCACAGATTTAATGAAAAATAAAAATGCACCATCGTGAATTGAGATGATCAGTGGTAAGAACCTGAGAAGTGTCTTGAGCAGACGATGTACGGCCCCATCGCTCAGGATCCCACAATATGGAGCTATTGAACGCAAAGCTTGAGATATGGATCCGAGGAGGTGTTTTAACATCTATGGCTGTGGAATTTTTCCTTCTCTTCAAATGCCACCCCAATACATTGGATGAATCACACAGTGGTCCTTCGATAATGACACTCTTTCTGTTGGCGGACAGCCTCGCCATTGGCCATGTTCCAAATGCCCTGTAAAATATTTATGGATTACCTCCTAAATAGGGACACAAATTTGGATTGGAATGTGGAAAGAATAGGATTTAAAGAATAATACTTACTCAATGCTTCTAATCTCTTCGAAGAAACTGAGGTCATAAACATTTGAGAGCCCAGCAAAGTGGACGATTCCACTCAGCCTATGGTGCTCAATGTGGTTAAGGGCGATGTTCCTCTGATGATCCATTTCAGAATTAATATCAGTGAAATTCTCCTTGAAAACGATATGCCTGTACATGATGCCGGTTTTTCTCAGTATCCCGGAGACCTCAGAATCATCGGATTTCTGTTCCACCACAATCCACAGCAGTGGTGGAGAAACCAACTTCAGTGTGTTAGCCATTCTTCTTAGCAACACCTTAAGGAGTTTGTCCATTGTACTGGTTGGTGTGACAACAATCACCAGTCTTCTCGGTGAAAACTCCTTTCTTTCCCTTGGGAGTTGCTCGTTGTCCTCTTCTTTCTCTTCATCCTCGATCACTGACTTTTTCTCATTGTGGCTCTGCACTGAAACAGGTTCTGTATCATCAAACGTACTCATGTTGAAGTTTTCAGTTCTTGGCTGATGAAAAACCTCGGCAGGCTGCGGAGAATAGCTGGTTGAGAGAGACATTGTCACATGACTCGAGAATATCGATGGCTTACTGGTTGGTGCAAAACCTGTGAAAAATCCCATAACAAAACACAACATGAAATGAACTATGGCTTTCTTCCACAGGTGTACCTTCTTCTTCGATCTCTCCTGAGATCCCATGATCCGAAAAATTGGATTCTAGAGCAGTCAGATGAAGATACAGATAATTCGATAGTAACAGTTCTGAATCATATAGCAGAATTTTAAAGAGAGCCCAGAATTCTAAAGAGAGCCCGAGAAAATGGCACATACAACAGATAATAAAAAATTCGTTCTTGGTGAACTCAATCATATAACACAAAACTCCTAGTTTGCTTCACAAAGCATTCACTTGAAACACAAGATAGGATAAAAATATAATATAGCTTTCTGCACCAAATAGTGGTTGAGATGTGTATTCATCCACCTAAAACTTTGAAAACAATAATCATTGAGAGTGAATTATTTCCGTGTTTTGTGTTTAAACATTGCCTTGATTAACACTAAACATCAATAACAGAAAAAAAAAAAAAAAAAAAACAAAAAAAAAACAAATAGAAGACCGATTGCTGAAGTGGTTTAATGCGGACCACAATAATGGGGAGAGATTTTTAGTTTTTTACACATGTTTTCTTGGAATTTTAGTACAAGAACGTCATCAATAGATTCTTTAGATTGTTGCTAAGTGCTAACCATGAGCTAAAAAATACTGAAAAGTAGAGTAGTTGCAACGACCAATGCAATTCAGTGATATCAAGAAGTTAACAACCATTAAATTTACTGCACACCAAAACAGGCCAATTAGATATATCACTCTGAAAGAAATAACAGCTTGCATTTTCTACAATCATAAAAGTACATTACACCGATAACCAATCAATCCCCCTGGCAAAAGTAACTCGATAGATGCATTAACAAAATTTGCAGACGAGGATGATTATAAACAAGAGCCTACCCATGAAAACATCCCTAAAACGACTTGGATTTCATTCCTTTTCTATTCATTAAGAACTTCCGCACAACTCACAAAATTCGGAGCACGCTACATTATCAATTAAACGAAGCTCCTCGGATGGTTCATTCCCTTAAAGCAGTCTTAGATTTCTTTTAGTTTTGATTCAATCAGAGGAGGTTAGCACAACTCACAGAATACAGAGCAAGTGACAATTATCAACCAAAAGAAGATCCTCGCATGGTTCAGAATGTTTATCGACTCTTATAGCCACTGGATGAATTTTTGCCTTCTTTAGAAGGTGGTAACTTGGATATTACCCAAGCAGGTGCATTCTTCATCCATAACACTCCATCCATCTCTTTGTGCCTAAAATCCGGATATTTTGAGGATCGCTTGTTTAATCTATTATCCCACCATTTCAACGGATTCTCCACCAGGTCCTTCCACAAATCATCATTTTTACATTCATTCTTTTTCCCACCAGTTCCCACTCTTCCCTGCACCCCACCAGATCCAGTGCCTCCCTGGACTGGATTTGATTTCATAAACTTAACATCAAAAACCAATTTTGTAATTCCATGCAACGCCCAACTGGGAGCCCTGTTAAGCCAGAGTGCCTCATTGGTCTCCTTGTGCTTAAAATCAGGGAATTTTTCTTTAACCAATCTCTTAGTCTTGTGTTCACGATAATCCCACCACTTCTGAGGATTTATCATAAGATCCCTCCATAATTCCTCCCCACTTTTCGTCTCCTTACCACTCTCTTCATCTCCTTTTTCTAATTTCGCTTCAACAACCGCAGAAGAGGATTCTGCCTCGGAACCCATTTTCAACTTATCTGGAGAAACAACCAATCCCTCAAAATTCTTTTGAACATCTAATCCCTTATCTTTCTTTGGAACACCGAATCCCCTATCAGTCTTCTGAACACCCAATACCTTATCATTCTTCATAATGCATAATCCCTTATCATTCTCTGGAATACTCAATCCATTATCATTCTTTGCCGCTGATAAATCCTTGACTTGATCCATCAACTGTTGAACAATCAAGCTCAGATCATTTTCCACCACTTTTCTCCCCTCCACAATTTTCTCGATGCCAGGCTTCCCAAATTCCCCTTCCATATTGTTACCAGAAACACTGCCCACAACATAGTTAAGATTCTCCGCCACCACATGTAATGTGCCATATCTCTCACTATACGCAAACCCCAAGGGTTCCGCACTCAAAGGCCCGGACACGAAAACAAAATCATTTTCCTTCACATGATACGCTACGACATGGGCTAAATCGCCTTCAAACAAAACAGGAATCAACAAGGACTCGTTCTTTCGACCGCCACTTTCGGGAGAAATTAAAACGGAGGTAAAGTGCTTCCCATCAGCCGCAGCCTCGAAACGAGATGGGGATTTCACGTATCCCATTAAATTGACAAAGTTAGCAATTTTGGCCTGGTATGGAATGCCTGATGGCTTGGGCCAAACAGTGAGCGCCCCAGTCTGCTCCTTGATTTTCTTACAAAAACTAGATGCTCCAGAGGATCTCCGTATTTTTGGCCTGGTTAACTGAACTGTTTTAGGAATGGAATCAGTCGTTTTTGTCGAATAGAAACAGAATTGATGGAGGGAAGCGATAGTTTGGAAGGCAAAGTGCCGATTCCCGACGGTTAAGATTCCTTTGCAATTGCAGAGTAAATTCATGGTGGATACGATGAAATGTGGGGGAAAAATGATTTTTTAGGGTTAATGAAAGCGTTTTAGCCTCTGGAAAGAACCATGATGTTCGGTAGGACGTAGTAACCTTACCCAATTGCGTATAGATCCGACCCGGTTCATCATTAACCTAGGTAGTACCGTAGTCTGTACGAATTTCAATTAAACGCAGGTTAATATTTTAACAAGACTAATAGTAGTATGATTTATAATTATATTACTCCCTCCGCCGCAAAGTTTGACACATTTCTTTTGGCCACCGTAATTTAGGTGGTGGATTTTAGTAGTTAAAGTGTTGTGAGGGTTTGTATTAAGAATCTAATAAATTTTGATACTGTTTATTATTTAACTTTGATTTAATGTTACCGTAATCATGTAATTAGATAAAAATTATCAAGTATAGTTTTGTTAGAATCGTCTAATCGTGTAGTTTTAGAATATTTTTTTATACAATTTTTATCTGTACCAATTTTGAAATATTAAGAATTAAAGAAATACAAGGGACTTTGTGTAGAAAAGTAAATTGCATTAGAATTTGTGCAGAATAGTAAAAGTGATTACTTTTAATGGAATTTGACAATAATTAAAATTCTAATCAAATTTATATTAGTTTGATTTACCTAAAAATGGAAAGGTGTCAAACTTCGTGGGACACCCAAAAAAAGAATAGGTGTCAAACTTCGTGGGACGGAGTGAGTATAAAATTAAATAATAAATAATGTTAAAAAATTAAGTAAATGTAATACTCTAGCCAGAACGAGAGACCGAAACCACGGAGCCCTGTCAGAACATGCAAAAAGCTTTTCTATCCCCACTTTTTAAAAGTTAACTTTTATGCATGAAATGCCAAAATAATCCTTCGATCGGCCCGACCGAAACATAAATAGCCGACCGATATGGGGTGGTTGATTAACGTAATTAAACATAATTAAGAGGCTTCGATATGACATTTTGGAGGTTCGATCGATCCATAAAACGACCGATCAGAGCTGTAAAAGTAACAATGAGCTTCGATCATCAATTTTTTTATTCGATCGGGCCGATGGAAGAGTGAAATAGCCGATCAAAGCTCAATTATTGGTAGACAGCTGAGGACAACTCAATTATTGGTGGACAACTCAAATAATATATTTTGCATCTCAGATCTAGATTCACAGAACGAAACTTCATCGCTTCTGTGCTCCACTGCTTCTTCAAATTGCATTTAGCTTTTATGCTTCTTGAAATTGCTACTGTGCTTCTTTGAATTCTCGGATCCGGTGTCATTTTGGATAACTCGTAAGTTTCTAAGTTTCTATTACGTAAGCTATGGTTGAATTATTTTTATAATTAAGAAATATTTATTTTTGTTTATGTTTTGAAATATACTTTAAAGCTTTATTTTAAGAAGTGTAGATGTGAATTTGTTGATATACTGTGCTGATAGATTTACCACTAACTTTAGTAAAGCTTTGTTTTTGCATTTTAATTAAATTTGTAGGTTAATTAAATTTAAATTTAGTATTATTAAATGGTGATTAATTTAATTTGTAATTAATTTTAAACTGTTTTTATTTATACTTAAAAGTTAAATAATTATAAGAATAATTTGTTAGTATAAATTATTTTATTTGATTTTTACATAAAAATGAGTGTAGGGACTTTGGTTTGTTAAAAATATTTCGTTATATTAAACATTTTGGGTATAATAAAATAACAAATGTATGAAGTTATTGTTAGATTATTGTGATTAAAAGCATTTTTTGTGGATAAAATTGATGACATAGGTATATTTTAGACGGAACAATGTCTTGGTTCGGTTCCGATGGCTTCAATTGGTTCGAGGGCGAGTCCACCACTGGTAATAGAGATCCGGAAGACATGAACTGTAAGTTTTTCTATATGTCTGAATTTTGATTATTTGGGAGGTTCCATTACATGTTAATGAATTTTAATACGTGTCGTCATTACATGTTAAATAATTATTTTAGGTATAGACGTTCCACAACCGTCTACGAATTATAACCAATAATTCCATTATCCATTCATGCCCACGATCCAGCCAGGAAGCATGACAGAGGTGATATTCGGGCAACAGCTGACGCATAATTTTTACGATTACTCGAATGTTGGTGCAAGCAACAGCGAGTTCTGGAATGGAGGGGAGAATTCGTATGGTGCAAGCAACATAGGAAATGTACCTGGATATACGAGTGGACACACATGATGGAGTAACATATATGGAGGTGAGTACGGGCAGGGGAATTTAGGGCAGGAAGGACACATCCTACCTCCGGAGTCCAATGAAGGGGAGCGCGGCGGAGAAGATGGCGCAGAAGAGGAGAATCAGTTAGAGGAGAGCGAAGAGGAAGAATGGTGATCTTCGATGGACGATGAGGAGGAAAACTCAGAGGAGGACGACTCGGACGACCCAGACTATAGCGAGGAAGAAGGGTTTCGGTTATTCAGTACGAGAGAGATTGAGAAATATGCCAAATTTTTTTGGGACATACACAACAAAAATCATGGGCGAAACACGTGTGGAGGGCGAGGGTTGCATGGAGAGCATGATCGATTTTGGCAACATACTGAAGAAGCGTTACGGTCCCCGACATGACCAGTGGAATGTGGAATCTGCCGCGACCGCCTTGTGATCTGCCCAAGCGAGACGTGGATCCATACATGGACGATTCGGTTGATAGAATCCTTGCGCGTGGGTCAATTTTGGAGACTAAAGCGAGGCTATAGGAGAAGCTTGTTCAGTATCTGGTAGAGCAGAGGGCTGGCTACGTGACCGATAAGTCGGGCAAGCACAGGTATTGGGTGCATTGTCCTGTGGATGGATGTGAATTCAAGCTGCGTGCACGAGACAGTGGATCGACGTGGGTTGTGTACATGTTGCTTCCACATACCTGCACAATGAATCTAGACTGTCCTAAAGGGACCACACTCCCATCCAAATATCTGGGTACCTACCTCGGAGATAAAATAGTGCTCGGTGTGAGCACACTGACACTTGCACAGATTCAGGCTACGTTGCAACGGAAGGGTGTCCATGTGTCAGTAGCCCTGGCTCGGAAAATAAGGGCACATGCAATAGCATCGCTGTTCGGGAACCACAACACCTCGTTCCAGATGGTTCCATCATTCCTGTACATGCTGAAGGAGCAGAACCCGAATATTGTTACAAATTACGTGTTGTACAGAAAGGGTAGTTTCAAATATGCTTTCTTCGCACTTGGTGCTTCCATTAAAGGATGGAATCATATGCGGCCGTTCATTGTAATACACGACACACACCTGAAGGGATCGTACAAGGGGATCTTATTTGTGGTCGTGGCGAAGGATGGGAACAATATGATATTCTCACAGGCTTTCGGTGTAGGGCCAGTCGAGTCAGTCTCATTTTGGACATGGTTTCTTCTGCAGTTGAGGCGGACACTTGATATTCCTGACGATCTACTGATTGTTTCCAATGGTTCTCCAGAAATAAGGAGCGCAATTTATGAAGCCATGCCAATGGCTCATCACTTTCTGTGTTCCGTGCACCTCGCAATGAAATAGTAAAGCACGGGGGGGAAGTCAGCGGTGGACGCATTCATGGTAGCAGCCTATGCCTTTAAGTACTCCGAGTATAAGCGACACATGAAGACGTTGAAAGACCATTATCCTGGCGCGTACCGCTACCTTGTGGACGTTATTGGATCAGCGAAGTGGGCTCGTGTGCGTTGTGTTGTTCGTCGCTACGACATGATGATGACAAATATCGTAGTTAGCATGAACCGGCGGCTCCGGTGGGCAAGGAGCTATCAACTCGATATTCTTCATCTGGGAGGTAGAAGTCGGTAAGTTGATTCCGTTTCCTATATTCGTCCTGAATCCTCTGCCTTTTAATTGACTACAATTGACCTATGATCTTGTGTCGTGTGACTGCCAGAATAGTAGAAACCCTCCTGGTGATTCATATTCAGTATCATAAATAATGAACAAGGCATTGGACATATAAAATATTAGAGCAGGGATACACGTATGGATCCTGATTTAATAAACCTCTTTGACATCAAATTTCCTACTTGTTTGTGTTAGTGCAGGACCTTCTTACGTGATGTTTAATTATGGGCAGGTTTGAGTTGTTCCTCCTGCCAATTTAATTGTGATGATAGTATTTCCTAATACGATTCATATGGCGACAGTGCGTTGTTTTTATTGTTTAAATGAGTTGTTGGTAAATAAAAAGAAAGTAAAAGATGTTTTATTTATATGTGGTTAAATTGGTATTGACGAGTGGATGCTTCTATGTGGATTATACGGATTGTGCGGTTGAGGGGTAGGACCGTGACGGGTCTGCAGTGACGAAACACGCCCGCTCTGTCAAAATTATTTAAAATAGGTTGACGAACCTAAATATGTGCGGTATTATGTGGTATTATGCGGTTGTGCATCCTCGTCAATATTAATTCGCCATTTTATTAAATATGATGATTTGTGGTTGTGTCAATTGTTTTGTTACATATTTGTAGTCATATGGAATTGGGATTAACTTACAAGTTTTTACTGATTTGTGTGTGCGTGTATTTTCTTTTTCTTTTTCAGGATTCGAAAATGAGACACCATGAGCATTGCACGCATTGGGGAAAGGGGACTTTGAAAGTTTATTTTGTTCAAATAAAAAATATATAATTATATATATATATATATAATGTGACTCATTTTGTAAAATATTTGTTTTGAACTATTTTGGATATTGTGCAACTCATGTTATTTTTCCTTTATGCATTGAGAAATATTTTGAACTAGCCTTAACATCTCTTGTTTATTATTCTTTTTACGCTAGAGTTATTTTTTTTATTCCCAAGAAATGTGGTGGTAGCATCCCCTTAAATATGAAAGTTGAGGGTGTTACACTAGTTCCGATCGGATCCAATAGAAAAACACCGATCTACTTCGAACTTAAAAGTTGTCATATTTTATTTAAGTTACACAGAATGCAGAAGCAACCAGAATAATTTTGGGGTTTAAACGTTGATGAAAATTCATGAAATTGTAGTTTTGACTTTTTCGTTTTGAACAATTGAGAAGGGCGTTTTACTCAGATTTCAAAAATCGCGCATAAGAGGAGTTTTTGGAACATATTTTAGTATGTTTTTTTAAAACTTACAATCCATTCGACTTAAGAGCACCAAAATTGATACGAGAGGGATCAACTTACTGTGTACGAGTTTTATGGTGATTAGGGATGGTCGGTGGCGCCTGGGATGCTACGGACGGATTGATTCGCAATGCTCACTTCCTCTTTTGGCCATGAAACGAAAACGCAAGAATAAACTCATAGTTAGACCGTAGGATCAACTTAAAAATTCGAAGAGTGAGTCTAAAATAATTCTTACCAACTGCCTATACTCTGAACCTTGCTCAACTCATCTCCCTTGGTCGGATTCCTTAGTCGGGTGGTCCTCCAAGCTTCAAACTTTAGGGTTTTCCGGTTGATGAAGGTGGAAGAGAGGTGTAGAAAGGTAATGGAGGATTCTTGGGCTGGATTGAGGGTATAAACTCAGTGCAAATTCGTCCACTAACTCCCCATCCCCTTCACAAGGTAAGTTTCCATCGTTGGGTCGCAAAATCGGGGCAAGAAATCCCTTGGATCGCGTCCTTCATAGCTGCTGCTCTGGTGGCGCATTTTTGGGCCAAAAACGCACGACGAGCGCGCGGCCTGGAAATATATGAACAGATTGGCGCGCGTCCTTATTTTTAAATTCATTTCGAACTCGAAATAATTTCGTATTCGAAATCTTGAATTCGTCGACTATTGGGTCCCGTGCAATAATTTATTTAATTAAATTATTTCGACTTCATGGGACTTATGGAATCTTAATTTTTTTTTTTAATCTTGAATTTAGTTCGATTTCTATTTAAGCGATTAAGATATGCGATCAAATTCGTGGGTATCACACTCAAGCCATTTAATTTTTTAATAATCAACTTTTAATTTTTAAACCCTAAATAATTTCTTCTTTAAAATTAACTTTAAAAAAATAATATTTACTTAATAATTTTTTTCATAATTTCTTTAAAGTAATTTATAACTAATATTCATAATTAATAATTTCGATCATAATTTTATTTTGAAACCCTACACCGACAAACCTAAAGCATAACTAGAATCATTTCCTATGTAGATATATATTCTTCCTATGTAGATATATATTCTTCCTATGTTAGATGCCTACAAAATGATCGACATTCTGTGTTTTACCAAATCTGCTATTCAAATTAATAATCTGCTAAAGCTTTGAATTGACCGATCAATCTGTATTATCTATTTTTAGCAATCTGGCATTAATTCTAATCTATCTGCATTTTAATATTATTAATTAAATCCAGTTTATCATGTTTTATTATTATTTTACCCTAATTGTTAAATTATTTACACTGTTCTGCATAATTAAATGTTAGAATCCAATTCTGTGATTTCTGTTTTGCTAAATCGGGAGATAAAAAGTAGAATTAATATTTTAGTACCGGAATTGGGAATAAATTACATTATAAATGGATTCTGGCATGTGCACAATGATTTGGGAAATGAAAAGTGCCTTTTAATTGCTATAGAAAAATTTGTATGCTTGGGAAAAACTCAAATTTAGGCCTAGAATAATGATTGCAGAATGTTAGATAATTTAATCAGCTTCCATGAAATCCGTTTAAGCATAATTTGAACTGTAGAAGATTACAATATTATTAATCTTTATAAAATAATTAATTTTAAGAAATTGATCTTTTTAGACATTGGAAAATGCTAAATCAATATGCAATTTCTATTTTATATAAAGATGGCAATATTTAAAATATTACAAGCATCTCCCATTTATATCTTTATTAATTATAATTTTAATTTGCTTTATTTTAAAATTTAATGTCACTATTTTTAATTTAATCACCATTAGAATTAGTCAAACTCTTTTTGAAAATATATAAAATATAATTAATGAACTTAAAAATAATTAAAATTTCTCCAGAATGAAATAATATTCTGAATTCCCTTGGGCTCGACCCGGTATTCACCGGTTTTTATTACTTGATGACAATCATCCGCTTGTGGTAAAATATGAGTAGTGAAAATCACTCATCACCTACTTCCAAGTTTAATTCAAATTCCAAAATCTAAATTCCAAAGAATCGCCCAAAGTAACTCAGCAATTGATAAGGAATTCCCAATTTCACGAATCTGCCAACAATCTCGCTGCATTCATGGAGTATTACCTCATATCCATTACCCAAGTGCAATAGTCAAGGTTATGACCTCTGGCAAGTACCAAATCTAATAGAATGGCAACAGCTATCTAAAACATACATTAAAGAATGTTGGGAATCAGGCTGTGACAAAAGCATGAGCATATCTGCAAAATTTCTTGCATTAACGTTTCAACAGCTAGGGGTAAAGGGAGGTGTCCCGCTGCGGCACACCCGTAGGAGCAGGCAAGACGCGCGGACACAACAATCACAGTCAACCC
>JAOANR010000238.1:0-50000 GCA_030278955.1 Hygrophila difformis | reverse complement strand
GAGGCACTTAGAAAACCCAAAATTTTGGCTTTCGTTTGAATTCCAAACCCAAAAACATTTTCCCTTTAGGATTAACCAATCTGAGCCTTTAAGCCTAATTTTTCTTTGAAGCCACTATATTATTCCTAGCCTTACAAAATGACCAAGAAAATCAACCCAAGTGTACATGAGCCATCCCATCAAGGCATTGTAATTTTTGATCATCAAATAGGTATCAATCGGTATGCTATAAACCGATTCAAAAAAAAAAAAAAATTTGTTGAGATCCATAAATTGCAAATGACAAAGCAAATGAGACAAAGTCTAATGTCGTGCAATAGAAAAGGAAAGAAAAACAAAAGAAAGATAGAAATAATGATGATCATAGATTCTACAACATGCCAAGTTATGGTGGAATGGTGTCATGTCACTTTTTAGCCCAATAATTCCCTTTCCTACCAAATGTTACAACCGTATGCCCCGTTATAACCTTGAATAAGACCTCGGGATCTCGATTTGAGGAAATGAGTAGGTGGCGAGTTGGTCCAGTTGCAAGCCTATGGGAGAATTTAATTGAATTTGATTTTGAGCGTTGATGATAAAAGCCAATCTTGAGAGTGAGTGAACTTTCCGATTCTACTATATGTGAGGCTCTGTTTCTATTAATCAAAGATCAGGTCATGCTTGAATTCAAGGATTAAGCCGATGGAATCTTCTAAACACCTATTCAAGAAGAATTAACAATAATGATTGGTTTGTATGTTCACTCAAGTGAGAAGTATCATTCCATTAAACACTGCAACCAAGAGAGTTTAATCCTTGTAATTTTAATTGTCTTATCCCAATATAAGAAGAATGTGTAATACCCGTAAATTTTAGAATATAAAATATAGGAATTAATCCAATAGGAGAGAAGGTTTCGTTTCCGAAAACCCGTAGACGCGAAAATGCTCGGAAGTCAAAAGACGACGAATTAGAACCCGACGGACCAAAACCGACGGTCTTAGGATTTCAAGCACGTAATCGAATTGAGACGGAATAAATTTATGATGAGAAGCATAATCCGGAAATGACCCGGAAAAATCGAGCGCGAAAACGGGGAAGGATAGAAGTCCGAAAGAGAGGAGAAAAGACCCGACGGATCGGATCGCACGGACCCGCCCGGACCGCAGTCCAGGCGAGTCTCGCGCGCTGGCCGGGCGGGGTTTGGCTAAAAGGCGCGCCAACCCCACGTGGCCCTGCAGGTTTTGGCAACTCGCGCGTTTTCGGCGATTTCTTACCATAATTCGACCTCCCGACTTTGGAAGGCGAATTTTGGACGGGGGAAGGGAATAAGGGCGACCTAGGGCTGCCTCCCTTGCCCATTCTTCAGTCACCAAGTCCCCAAGTCACTCTCAAACCCTCCCAAGCCAAAAAGCTCTCCCGACGAACTTCCGACGGACTTCCGACGACTTTCCGACCACCACCGACGACCGTAGGAACGAGTAGATCAAGGATCACAGTCCTTAGATCATTGGTAATAAGTCCTCATTCCCGTTTTTCCTCTCGAATCCCCAATCTAACTCTTGATTCGTTGAATTCAAATACGTTCGTGGCCAAAGTCGGGAACTTTGCACTTCGTAGATCCGTTCGTAGGATTTTGGACGAGCCGAGCGACCCTAGGACGACTCAAGAACTTCACTACTGTAAGTTGAGCCTTCCATATCAATACGGGTGATTTCGGGGCGTCCGGTATGGGCGTAATGTAACGAAACGTAAAAATCGAACTTAAAAACCCCATCTTGCGCAGTTTCTGTAATCGGCCTAAAACCCATATTTCGAGGATTCAATCCGAAAAACTCAAAACTAGACTTTTAATCCTAACACATAAATCTAGGTTGTGTAAAAATTTCAGCCATTTTCGTTAACGTTTGCTATTTTAAATCGCATCGAAAAGAGACTGCTTTGACAAAACGTGTGGAAATCTGTCTATGAATATGTTCGAACTTAGTGAATTTATTTCTATAGTTTCTAGTCCGATTTGATCTTTACAATCTAAATGAAAGTTGTAGATAATCATGTCTAGTATGTGCATATTAAATTTCAGAATTTTTGGAGTCCATTTGATATGTTAAAAAGTCGAGATTTTGAACTGTGACAAACCTGAGTTCGGACAGTTTTCTGATTGCATGATAAAATCGATTTTTGACATGTTTCCTCAACTTATTTCGAAAACGTTAAAACACGAAAGTTGTTCGTTAGGGTGTTTTGCATAAAGTGTGAAGATTTCAGAATTTTCGGGCTTGAAACGGATTTTTAAATGAGAAAGGCGCAAACTGTGACGCCAAGATACGTTTAAATCGAAGAGTTTTGAAATTTCGAAACAAACGGTCAAAGATTTGAAACACGATACATCTACACTTTTGAAAAACCCCGATACATTAAATCTAAACGATACATGAGATACTTGGTGGAGGGTGAGTGCTCTGCAGGGTGCCCCTCTAGCCTTTTCTCTTCGGGCCTATAATGGACGAGAGAATTTGATGAAATATTACGCCAGTTGGCGGGAGATACATGGCCTACTCTCTCGGGTTGTCCGTATGGATTTCTCGAGGCTCCGGAGTGTTACTGGGTATGGCAGATACGGCTGCGGCCGCCGGATCACCGGCTATACAAGATACTTACGACACGGCTGCGGCCGCCGGATCACCGGCTATACAAAACACTGAGAAATGGTTACGTAACGGGGGAAATAAAAGATTTAATATTTTTAAGTATTTATTTATTTTTGCATGTCTTAAATTATGCATTTAAATTATGTCTTTAAATTTCATGGCATGACTAAATTATTATTGTGGATTAGATGCATGTTTAAATACACAATTAAAATTATTATTTCCTTTAAATTTCGTGAATGCATGATAGGAGTGAAATTTTAAATTATCTAATTAAATCCCTTTATTGCTATGTTAGGATCGACTTACTCAGTATTTTATATACTGATAAAATTGTTGTTTTCTCTTTTCTTTCAGAGTACGGAGATAATGCATAGCATGTGCATTGGGGGATGGATTTATTAAACATTGTTTATTTGCTTTTTACAATACTTGCATAACGGGCATGTAAATCCCGAGTTTTGGCCATGTCGGCCCATTTTACATTTTTCCGCTGCGATACATTATTACTACTATGTGTGTGGATGATACTTATTATTTTTACATAGATTCCGGACTTGTTTTTAAATCTTTTTGCAATACCTATAGCCTTGCATCTCTTTAGCAAGCTCGGATAATCCGTGTCTTGCTAGAGAGATGTGGCGGTGACATCCCGGCCTGGGTTATCAAATCCGGGGTGTTACAAGTTGGTATCAGAGCCCGGAATATTTTGAAGCTACTACTATTTTTATTTTAAAATATTTTGAACTAAGTATTATTTTTAAATTTATTATTATCATTATTATTTTTAAGACTACTAGTATTATTATTTTAGCCCAAAATTTGAGCCCAAAAATTTTCTTACCCAAGTAGTATAATATTTTGAGCCCAAAAGAGGGTTAAATTATTTTGACCCAATATTTATAATTATTTATTTTAAGCCCAACCATTTCGACCCAATACCCATGTTTTTACTTTTTAAAGTCCAAACTATTATTGTGGCCCGATATAGGCCCAACTTTTTTTTTACCCATGATTAAATACACTAAGATCAATTTTTGGGGGGATTGCATGTGCATATTCATATAGATTTAAATTCCCGCATGTCATGATTTATATCCGAAACATACTCTAACTCTAACCTCCTTGTTGACACTAGATGGCCGAACCCAACATGAACATGGTCAACTTGATGGTGAAACTGACTAACGCATATTTAGAGTCCCAACAACATGTCAACTATTTCAAGACTCGAGTAGGACAACTAGAGGGCCAAGTGGCCCATCTGGGGCATCTTAGGGAGACCGATCATCATAACATAACCCAGCTGCAAAATCAAGTCGCCGAACTCCAAGCCCAAATGGCCCAACTCCAAGACAAGGGTGATGACTTGGAGGAACAAATAGGAAACGTAGCCTGGGAGTTGACTACCTTGGCCAATGAGATTGACGGGGGGGGTCCTTCAGAACCCGGGACCTCACCCTAATGCCGCAGCACCGATTGACGTATCCAGCGACGAGGACGACCCCATCGAGGATGTACCTGCCTAGTCACCCTATACTTAGGAGTCCATACTGATGCACTACTATCTATATTCTTTTTTTTTTAGTACCAGCACTACTATTTCTTTCCTGTTACGAATGCTTGTAATCAGCTGAAAAATTTTCTCTTGAGTAATAAATCTACAAGCATTTATTTTATACAATTACATTTAAAGTATTCCCTACACTTTAATTAACTTATTTCTCTCCAAATACCCTACTAAAACCCGATCAAACAAACGAACGAGTTAATAATAATCAATGACCTATAGATAACAACTAAACAAAAATACAAGTAGTAAATATATATAAATATACTTTGTATGGAGATAACGGACAAGGGTATCTCCAACCCTAAACCCTAAACCCTGAACCCTAGGGTCTGAAAAAAAAAAAAAAAAAAAAAAAAAAAAAAAAACCTGAACAGGTTACTGTTCACAGAAAAAAAAAAAAAAAACAAAACAAAACAAAAACAAAGCAGTAAGTAGAACCAACCCCGAGTAACAACAAACAATACGCTAAACCCCAACAACCTATACTAACAGGTTCCAACAGAACTGATACCTGTTAATATCGTCATTTATTTAGTCAAATTATTTCCTAAGTATTACATAATACTTCAACAAAAGAATCTAAACTCTCTTGTTCTTGCAACAGCATGGCACCGAGAGGAAGAGCACGCGCTCAGCCCACTACTCCAAACACCAACGAAACCCCTATGCAACCAGAAATGCCCATACCCGGCGAAGGGGTACACGCTCAAGAGGAGCCGGCAAACCCCATGCCAAACAACATGGACGCACGCCTACGGACTCTAGAAGAGGTTCTCATCGCGATAGGGAACGCGCATGTGAACCAAGGCCAGGCCGCTGCGGTACCTCCACCCGAGGCCCGCATTAATTACCTAGCTATGGTGAACTCGTATCGTCCGCCGAACTACGCCGGAGAAGAGGACCCGGCCAAACTTGAAGAATGGATCCGAACATTCGACAAGCTACTAAACGCGGTGAAGTGCCCAATTGACGAGAAGGTGCCTGTGGCATCGTACTATCTCGGAGGGGAGGCGGATGACTGGTGGCGTGCCATGCAAGAAAAGCTAACCGAGGACGAGGAACCCTATTCTTGGGAAGAATTCATGAGTCTGATCAGGGATCGCTTTTATCCCATGAGCACAAAGTCCGCCATGTACGAGGAGTTCTTATCTCTGAAGCAAGGAGGGCAAACAGTCCAAGAATATTACACCCGTTTCAAGGAGTTGGTGCGTTTCGCACCGAGACTCGTGCCGACAGACGTGGAGAAGGCACAGAAATTTGAAATGGGGCTAAACTTGGCTATACGAGAGGTGATCACTGGCGTCCCATACCCAGACCTACAATCGGTGTACGATCGTGCGGTAGCTGTTGCAAGGGTGCAACAACTGAAAAGGAAAGTGAGTGGAGAACCCAGCCGAGGATCTCAGGGTCAGGATAAGAGGGGTAGAGACAACCGTTCCGGAAACAATGCTGTAGGGAACAACTTTCGGGGAGATCTGAACAGACCCCCTCAAAACAACAACAGAGGATATGACGATAGAACCCTTTTCCGGGGTAACCCGGTACCACCTTGCTCGAGATGCGGCAGGCCTCATTTGGCCAGAGGGTGCCCCCAACAGGGCGCCTGCTACAGGTGTGGTCGCAACGGCCACATGGCGAATGAGTGCCGCACTCGACTGGAAAACATCACCAAGAGAGAGGATTTAGGCACGGGGCCACCTCAGCCTCGCAACCAGGATGGACGGAATGGAAACAACCAGGGGTATAGACCCCCTCAGAACCAGAATCTCAATCAGAATCAACGTCCCCCACAGAATCCAAATCAGCAACAGAATCAGAACCCGAACCGGGATCAGCAAGGCAACCCGGGACGTCCTATGGGGCGATTGAATGTCATCAATGAGGCAGATGTGCCTATGCAAGGGGACGTAATGGGAGGTACGTTCCATGTCTTAAGCACACCCCTTAGAGTTCTGTTTGACTCAGGAGCTAGTTGTTCGATAATATCATCTAGAGTCTTACCTGAACTAGATCTACCTAAGTGCGAATTGATTAACTTAGGGATTCAACTTCCATCGGGAGAGGTAGTATCATGCTCTAAGCGATATAACGGAATTCCGATAGTTATAAAGAACGTAGAGTTTTTCGCGAACCTAGTAGAATTCGAACTACAGGATTTTGACGTCATACTAGGAATGGATTGGCTAACCCAATATAAAGCCGTGATCGATTGCCAAAAACAAAAGATCACGTTGTCAAAGAGTCGGGGAAGGAGAGTCATCTTTTACTCCCAAACCCCTAAGAAGTCTACCAAGATAGTTAACGCCATGAAGCTATGTAGCTTAATGCGTAAAGGGTACGCGTTATATGCATGCTACATTCATAACCTTGAGGCCGAAGAGGTCAAGGTGGATAACATTCCGGTGGTGAGAGAATACCCGGATGTATTCCCGGAAGACGTTCCCGGCATGCCGCCTGAGAGAGATCTGGAATTCACTATAGATCTTATTCCGGGAACGGAGCCTGTCTCGAAGGCTCCTTACCGCATGGCGCCGCTGGAAATGAAGGAACTAAAAGAACAACTCGAGGAGTTGCTAGAAAAGGGCTACATAAGGCCGAGCACGTCCCCATGGGGAGCCCCGGTCTTATTCGTGAAGAAGAAAGATGGAGGTCTACGACTATGCATCGATTATAGAGGACTTAACCAAGTCACGGTCAAGAACAAGTACCCGTTGCCAAGAATCGAGGATTTGTTCGACCAACTGAAGGGAGCCTCAGTATTTTCAAAGATCGACCTACGATCCGGATATCACCAGTTAAGGATCGCCGAAAAAGATATCCCAAAGACGGCATTCAGAACTCGCTACGGGCATTACGAATTCACGGTGCTGTCATTCGGGCTGACGAACGCCCCAGCTATGTTCATGAATCTCATGAACAACGTGTTTCGAGAACTATTAGATCAATGCGTGGTGGTGTTCATAGATGACATCCTGATCTACTCGAAAAGCGAAGAAGAGCATTCCGAACACTTACACAAAGTGTTAGGGATCTTACGAGCCAATCAGCTGTATGGCAAGCTGTCCAAATGCGACTTCTGGCTAAAAGAAGTGGCATTTCTGGGACATATCGTATCCGCCAATGGAGTGGCAGTAGACCCAGCAAAGATTTCGGCAGTTACCGAATGGGCGCCACCGAAGAATCCAACCGAGATAAGAAGTTTTCTCGGATTGGCAGGGTACTACCGGAGGTTTGTAAAGGATTTCTCAAGGATCGCTCGCCCATTGACGCAGCTGTTAAAGAAAGGGGTGAAATACGACTGGACCAGTGAGTGTGATTCCGCATTCCAAGAATTGAAGAAACGGCTTACTACAGCACCGGTGTTGACATTACCATCGGAAGATGGAGACTTCGAGGTGTACAGCGACGCCTCGAAGGAAGGATTGGGATGCGTGCTAATGCAAGATCAAAGGGTTATAGCATATGCATCACGTCAACTAAAGCCACACGAAGAGAACTACCCGACGCACGACTTGGAGCTAGCCGCAGTCGTGTTCGCTCTAAAGATATGGAGGCATTACCTCTATGGGCGAAAGTGTCGGATGTTCACCGACCATAAGAGCCTCAAGTATATATTCACGCAAAAAGAGCTGAATTTGAGGCAAAGAAGGTGGTTGGAACTGATTAAGGATTACGACCTGGAAATCGCGTACCACGAAGGAAGGGCCAACGTCGTGGCCGATGCCTTGAGTCGAAAGACTCAACACGTGGTGAACTCACTCGTAGTACCGACCGAGTTGTACAGAGACTTGGCGAAATTAAGTCTGGAGTTGGTACACTCCGGCGAAGTAAGTGAGGTCGTCAACACGATGGTAGTAGGATCTACCATACTTGATGAGATACGACTAGCACAACAGGGTGATGAAAAGTTGGAGGAAATTAGGAGGAGCATTGCTGAAGGAAAGGCAATGGATTTTAAAATCCATGAGGACGGAAGCATCCGCTTCAAAGGAAGGTGGTGCATACCACGAAAATGCGAGGACCTGAAGCTAAGAGTAATGGAGGAAGGCCATAATACCCCATATTCGGTCCACCCCGGAGGCGAGAAGCTATACAAGGACATAAAGAAGAACTATTGGTGGCCGAACATGAAGAGAGAAATAGCCGAGTTTGTGGCGAGATGCCTTACCTGCCAGAAGGTCAAGGCCGTACGGCAGAAACCCTTAGGATTAATGCAGCCATTGGAAATCCCAAGTTGGAAATGGGATAGCATTTCAATGGACTTCGTTTCGGGGTTACCACGTTCACCGAAGGGGATGAATAAAATCTGGGTGATCGTGGATAGGTTGACAAAAGCTGCCATATTTATCCCCATGAAGGATACCTGGTCCATGGACCAATTGGCAAGGGCATATGTCGACAACGTGGTACGACGACATGGAGTACCACACGACATCATCTCGGACAGAGACAGTAGATTCGTCTCACATTTTTGGACGAAACTACAAGAAGCCCTCGGTACGAAGATAAAGATGAGTACCGCGTTCCACCCCATGACGGATGGACAAACGGAAAGGACGATCCAAACTTTGGAAGACATGCTGAGGGCATGCGTATTAGAGTTTAAGGGAAGTTGGGAAAATCACTTACCCTTGATCGAATTTTCCTACAACAACAGCTACCATGCTAGCATCGGCATGGCACCTTTCGAGGCACTGTATGGACGCAAATGCCGAAGCCCATTGAGCTGGGAAGAGGGCGAGAGGACTATGGTAATTGGACCGCAACTTGTTGAGGATATGGCTCAACAAGTCAAAATAATCCAAGGGAAGATGAGAGCCGCGCAAGACCGGCAAAAGAGCTATGCCGACGTGAGACGGCAAGATTTGGAATTCCAAATAGGCGATAAGGTCATGTTAAAGGTATCACCGATGAAGGGTGTGATGCGCTTTGGCAAGCGGGGAAAATTAAGCCCACGGTACATAGGACCCTACGAGATCCTAGAAAGAGTGGGGAATCTTGCATACCGATTGGCATTACCGCCGCAATTTGCTCGTGTCCACGACGTGTTCCGCGTCTCGCAACTGAAGAAATACGTCCATGATCCGACCCACGTACTCCAACCGGAGGAAATTGAGCTGGACGATGACTTAAGCTATGAAGAAATTCCGGTGCGAATACTCGACAAGAAGGAGAGGGTAACAAGGAATAAGACCGTGAGGATGGTTAAGGTTCTTTGGTCTAACCACGAAGCCGAGACGGCAACGTGGGAGCTGGAAGCAGACATGAGGGAGCGTTACCCAACCCTATTCCAAGACAGTGCAGCAACAGTTATGGGGACATAACTGTAATCTTAAGAGGGGGAGGATGTGACGACCCGAGTATTTCTGAATATTTTGAACGAATACTTTGTACCCCAAATAAACAAATTCAAATTGTTTTGAACTACGTAATGACTTGATCCCTTCACGGGGTACGTAGGCAACTCGGAAATTTCAATTCTGGGTTCAGTCAAATAATAACAAACAACGACACACAATAATACAATCGCTTAATCAAACAATTCCCGAACTCGCGAGAGGGGGAAGTACAACTTCGAGGACGAAGTTGGTTCTTAAGGGGGGTAGACTGTAATACCCGTAAATTTTAGAATATAAAATATAGGAATTAATCCAATAGGAGAGAAGGTTTCGTTTCCGAAAACCCGTAGACGCGAAAATGCTCGGAAGTCAAAAGACGACGAATTAGAACCCGACGGACCAAAACCGACGGTCTTAGGATTTCAAGCACGTAATCGAATTGAGACGGAATAAATTTATGATGAGAAGCATAATCCGGAAATGACCCGGAAAAATCGAGCGCGAAAACGGGGAAGGATAGAAGTCCGAAAGAGAGGAGAAAAGACCCGACGGATCGGATCGCACGGACCCGCCCGGACCGCAGTCCAGGCGAGTCTCGCGCGCTGGCCGGGCGGGGTTTGGCTAAAAGGCGCGCCAACCCCGCGTGGCCCTGCAGGTTTTGGCAACTCGCGCGTTTTCGGCGATTTCTTACCATAATTCGACCTCCCGACTTTGGAAGGCGAATTTTGGACGGGGGAAGGGAATAAGGGCGACCTAGGGCTGCCTCCCTTGCCCATTCTTCAGTCACCAAGTCCCCAAGTCACTCTCAAACCCTCCCAAGCCAAAAAGCTCTCCCGACGAACTTCCGACGGACTTCCGACGACTTTCCGACCACCACCGACGACCGTAGGAACGAGTAGATCAAGGATCACAGTCCTTAGATCATTGGTAAGTATTCTCTTAAGTCCTCATTCCCGTTTTTCCTCTCGAATCCCCAATCTAACTCTTGATTCGTTGAATTCAAATACGTTCGTGGCCAAAGTCGGGAACTTTGCACTTCGTAGATCCGTTCGTAGGATTTTGGACGAGCCGAGCGACCCTAGGACGACTCAAGAACTTCACTACTGTAAGTTGAGCCTTCCATATCAATACGGGTGATTTCGGGGCGTCCGGTATGGGCGTAATGTAACGAAACGTAAAAATCGAACTTAAAAACCCCATCTTGCGCAGTTTCTGTAATCGGCCTAAAACCCATATTTCGAGGATTCAATCCGAAAAACTCAAAACTAGACTTTTAATCCTAACACATAAATCTAGGTTGTGTAAAAATTTCAGCCATTTTCGTTAACGTTTGCTATTTTAAATCGCATCGAAAAGAGACTGCTTTGACAAAACGTGTGGAAATCTGTCTATGAATATGTTCGAACTTAGTGAATTTATTTCTATAGTTTCTAGTCCGATTTGATCTTTACAATCTAAATGAAAGTTGTAGATAATCATGTCTAGTATGTGCATATTAAATTTCAGAATTTTTGGAGTCCATTTGATATGTTAAAAAGTCGAGATTTTGAACTGTGACAAACCTGAGTTCGGACAGTTTTCTGATTGCATGATAAAATCGATTTTTGACATGTTTCCTCAACTTATTTCGAAAAAGTTAAAACACGAAAGTTGTTCGTTAGGGTGTTTTGCATAAAGTGTGAAGATTTCAGAATTTTCGGGCTTGAAACGGATTTTTAAATGAGAAAGGCGCAAACTGTGACGCCAAGATACGTTTAAATCGAAGAGTTTTGAAATTTCGAAACAAACGGTCAAAGATTTGAAACACGATACATCTACACTTTTGAAAAACCCCGATACATTAAATCTAAACGATACATGAGATACTTGGTGGAGGGTGAGTGCTCTGCAGGGTGCCCCTCTAGCCTTTTCTCTTCGGGCCTATAATGGACGAGAGAATTTGATGAAATATTACGCCAGTTGGCGGGAGATACATGGCCTACTCTCTCGGGTTGTCCGTATGGATTTCTCGAGGCTCCGGAGTGTTACTGGGTATGGCAGATACGGCTGCGGCCGCCGGATCACCGGCTATACAAGATACTTACGACACGGCTGCGGCCGCCGGATCACCGGCTATACAAAACACTGAGAAATGGTTACGTAACGGGGGAAATAAAAGATTTAATATTTTTAAGTATTTATTTATTTTTGCATGTCTTAAATTATGCATTTAAATTATGTCTTTAAATTTCATGGCATGACTAAATTATTATTGTGGATTAGATGCATGTTTAAATACACAATTAAAATTATTATTTCCTTTAAATTTCGTGAATGCATGATAGGAGTGAAATTTTAAATTATCTAATTAAATCCCTTTATTGCTATGTTAGGATCGACTTACTCAGTATTTTATATACTGATAAAATTGTTGTTTTCTCTTTTCTTTCAGAGTACGGAGATAATGCATAGCATGTGCATTGGGGGATGGATTTATTAAACATTGTTTATTTGCTTTTTACAATACTTGCATAACGGGCATGTAAATCCCGAGTTTTGGCCATGTCGGCCCATTTTACATTTTTCCGCTGCGATACATTATTACTACTATGTGTGTGGATGATACTTATTATTTTTACATAGATTCCGGACTTGTTTTTAAATCTTTTTGCAATACCTATAGCCTTGCATCTCTTTAGCAAGCTCGGATAATCCGTGTCTTGCTAGAGAGATGTGGCGGTGACATCCCGGCCTGGGTTATCAAATCCGGGGTGTTACAGAATGAAATTTCTGAGGCCACGCAAATGGATTGAATATGCAGAGTCCAAGCTCCTAGGAGCACTGACTCTAACTGCTCGGGGACGATCAGTATTAAATGTGAGGATGTTGATAATGGCCAAAATTGACCATTATTTTCAATCCATTTCCGTGTCTGAGACGGACATTTTGATCGTGTTTCCATCTTATTGTAATAAGAAAGCAGTTGAATTTGACAGATTAATGCTAGTTTGTAAAAACATCAAGCCGGTAATGAAAAGACACAAAATATGCAATTTTTAATTGTATTTGTGTTAGAAAAATCAAAAAAATGAAAAAAGGAAAAAGAAAAGAAAAAGGAATGAAAAGATGGGCAAAAGAATAAAAAAGCCCACAAAAATCCAAAAAGATGGGAAAAAGATTGAAAATCCCACAACTGAAATTTGGTTAAGTGTTGAAGCACAATTCGAATTGTGCAATTCGAATTAATTCGAATTGCACACAATTCGAATTGCTGAAGAGAACAAAGAAATGGTTAAGTGTTGGAAGGGATGCAGAAGCCTAATTCGAATTGTTCAAGTTCGAATTAATTCGAATTAGGGAATGAAGAGAGAAGAAACCCAAAGGCAAGAAGAAGATGCAATTCGAATTGTCCAATTCGAATTAATTCGAATTGGCACAAACAATTCGAATTGCCAACAAATGCAAGGAAGCCAAGCAGAAACCCTCATCCAATTCGAGAAAAGACCAATTCGAATTCTTCACAACAATTCGAATTGACAACTGAAGGCCACATTTCCAGCTCAAGGAGGAGACCTCACAATTCGAATTAATTCGAATTGATTGAATTAATTCGAACTTCACTCATTGAAGCTGTGGAGCATGAGCACAACAATTGGTGGGCCTAGGGTTTTGAAGTTTGTCTATAAAAGCAGACCTTCCACAACAGAATCAAGAGATCAAGAATTTTGCCAAAAAGCAGCTTGGGACAAAAAGAACAGCAGGAGGTTCCACACCCCTTAAGGGTTAGGTAGGTAGTTAGTTTAGTTTAGTTTATTTTTCTTGCAAGTAGTGTAATCTTTACATGCTTTGATCTTAGTTTAGTGTAGAAGCAGTTTGTGTAACCCTTAGAGTAGCCATTTCCAGAATTTTTACAAGCTTTCTAATTAGAATAAACCCTACCTTCAAGTTAATGATGGTTTTGGGTTCTTTGTTTTGCTTTCAAAGTGTCAATACAAGAAAAATTTCCAGAAATGGTGT
Source organism: Hygrophila difformis (assembly GCA_030278955.1). Classification (NCBI taxonomy): domain Eukaryota; kingdom Viridiplantae; phylum Streptophyta; class Magnoliopsida; order Lamiales; family Acanthaceae; genus Hygrophila; species Hygrophila difformis. The sequence goes on along the minus strand of JAOANR010000238.1, from coordinate 36,459 downwards.
TATTCATGTGTTTTGGCACTCTTAAATGCTTTCTTTAGAAATAAATGCTTAGTATGTTTGTTTGTTTCAACTAGGTTACATTTATTATGTCCTAGTTGACATTCAAACTTAATAAATGCATGTTTGGTGGGTTTTTGGCTTGATTTTGTGCCTTAGAGCTTCAAATAAGTGTTCTTAGATTTTAGATGTTTTTAGGTTTGTTATTATTTATCTTTATGCCTTATTTTCCCTGCCTTGATTTGTATTTTCTGCTTCCTTAGATAACTTGAGTGTTCTTAGTTTATTCATGCAGTTCTTAGATAACTAGATGTTTTAGGTTCTTTGATCTTTGATCCTTTGTTTGCAGAAATAGGGTTTAAATCTTGCCAATACCCACTGGACATGTGTTTGTTTATTTCTTGAAAATTTCACTAGGGTGGCTGTGAAATGACATTGATGTGAGATGAGGGATTTAGTAAATCTAAAACCATCATTACAGCACAGTGTTCACCTAACCCATACTTGTGAGAACAAAAATTGTTGTTGTTTGAAAATGTGTAATTCGAATTGAGGCAATTCGAATTATCTCGAATTGCCTAAGAAATTCGAATTGCATAACCAAAAATTTCCTTCATGTGGTTTTCAACCAATTCGAATTCTCTAATTCGAATTAATTCGAATTGGTTCAACAATTCGAATTGGGAAGGGAAACCACATTGTATTGCATACCACCCATTCATGCCTTAGTTTATTTTCCATCTCTTACCAATTCGAATTGTGCAATTCGAATTAATTCGAATTGCTGAATAATTCGAATTCACCCTCCTCTTGAGGTATATGCCTTAGTCAATTTTGAGCAATGAAAGGACTTCACCAATTCGAATTGTCCAATTCGAATTAATTCGAATTGCTTAACAATTCGAATTAGATGATATCTCATTTCTTTGCAAGGATTAATTGGTTATCATCATACTTCATTCTTCATGCATTCTCAATTCGAATTACCCCAATAATTCAAATTGAACTATCCTTCTATTTTGAAAACTCCAAAAATATTTTCTTTCATGATTTGTGTAAGTTGCATGGGTGTATTGGGCCTAGGCCCATTTCACCTAACTTTATCCATTACACATTTCAACCCATTAGTGTCTATTTATTGTGTGCTTAACACCCACACAATACCAAAAATACTTTCCTTATTTTCAAGTTTTCCTTTTCGTTGTGTGTATGAACAGATAATGAGAAACACCACAGATTAATGTTGGTGAAAGGTCCCTTCACAAGGATATCGACTAACCCGTCTTCTGTGTGTCAATTATTATCTGTTATTTTGCATGATCTGGTTAGTGGTTGGTGGAAGCTTCGGCGAGCGTTCTCTTCACTAAGAGTTTCGATTAGTCACTCAGCCAATTCCTAATCAGATACAGTTTTAATTTTCCTTATCTTAATTTCTCAACCTGAATTCAAGTTGCAATAGTATCAACTGATGTCGACCAACATCAGTTGAGAAATATTACAGCAAGAAATATGTGGGTTTTTCTTCCACTCACAGACAAAAGAAAACTAAATGACGGCGGTCACCGTTGTTTGGAATTCTTTCTGTCTAAAATCAATCATCTTGGATAATTGGGAACCGGACTACAGATGTTTGCAGTCCGGAAAACCCCAATTATCTCTGGCTCTTTTTAGCCGATTTCTTCTCATCTCAGGCTAATCCATCTTGTGTATCGCATTCTGTCTAACCCCACCATATATTTTGGGGTGTTTTATTTTCCTTTTCATATACTCGTATGCATGATACTATTATGTAGATGTTCTGGTCTTATTGCTATTTTGGGGATCCTTCCCCTTGGACACAGAAGTCTTGATTTAAATCAGATGTTGCATAATAAATTTCCAACAAAAACTCCTTTATAAAATCCGGATCTGAGCAAGGGATAAATTCAACAGTTATGACTAATTCATATTCTACTGGGGGTTGATTTTTAGAGCTTAGAAGCAGAGTCAGCGATTAGGTCTCATCTAGACTGAAAGGATCTGTGTTTTAATTGAGAGTCTAGTACCTGTCTAGGGAATGATTTTCAAATATTCATTTGCTTCTCAAAATTGCTGTGTGTTGGAAATCTGATATTAGATATCGCGTTAAGTCAATATCCACTTGGGTGAAGATGAGATGTGATAAATAATACTAGAGGAACAACATATAGGCCTTGGTGAATTTCTAAGGTAAGGTCGAGTATTCCTTCGACTACTATCTTCTTCTGCCAAAGTCTAGAATTGAGTCTTGAGTGAGTACATCCGGAATAGGTTCATTTATGGATCTATTTCATTTAGTTTGTATCTCATTACTACCCAGATGTTGTAAGCCCTGTGGCTTATTGATATCTCGGGGGTTCTTGATCTGCATCTGGTCACCAAGACCAGGGGCTCTTTTATACTAACGGAAAGAGACGTTTTTAACGATTCCGAGTGATAGATTTAAATGCTTTCTTTACAGCTTTCTTACTGCTTTCCTTTTAAATGCTTTCATAGAGGTCACTCGGAAGAATTAGGGGCTGTCCATCTGTTAAAAGGTTTGAGAGTTATGGAATGGTTTGGGGCTTGATTTGAAACTTTGGGTGTGACATGGAGGAATGATAGGAGTACTTGGCATGTCAACTAATGATATGTCAGGTGTTGCTTATCCACCACAAATGAATGATACGCCTTAGCATGGCCATGTGAGGGCAGTTGTGAGTCTGTAGTATCTTAGAAATTGAGGTCGTAAGAGCATGTAAATTCTCACCATAAGTACCTGTCTGTTAAAGGGAACATGGTGTAGAAAGCATGAGAGTTAGCTAACTAGAGGATTATCCCAAGCTAAGATCTGTGTATAAAAATGGAAATTTAATTGTGTTTAATCTGAATCTTGTCCAATTCTTATTATTTCCTCCCTGTCCCTTCTGTCATATTTAAACCTGCTTTCTAGATAGTGTAGCATAATTTTATAATGCTTTCGTAGTATAGATTTAATTGCTTTCTTCGATCTAGTTTACCATGCTTTGTAGAGTAATTTTTACTGCTTTCATGATCTGGTTTAATTTATGTCAAGTAGTTGTTAGAAACCCTTGCAAAACTTGAATCGAGTAACCGAGTGGAAAATCTTAGTAAACGACGTGGGCCCTGCTTCCATCGCACATCCTCTAGTGAACGATCCGGTACTTACTATAAATTACTGCAATTTTTGACCCGTGCGCTTTCGGGAGCACAGTTTCTTGACACGAGTAAATAAAAACACAACATTTTGGGAAAATACTCATACAGTGGGAAGATGTTCAAAAGCTTCATGGCAGGTGCTTCCGTGACATGAAATTATGAGAAGTATCATGGCGCAGATACCAGGGACTTTCAGGGTGACAGACTGAAGGTCAATCCCGGTTGCATCGTGATATTTGTCAAAAGTTTCATGGCGGGGAGGACCACAGCGCCGTTTGAGATTAAAACACCCCACATGAGTAATAAAAAGGGAAATCATAACATATCCTTAAACCCCTTCCCTACATCATAACTCTTTTCATTTAATAATCCAAACCTGATATTTCAGAAAATTACTCGTGTTCATGAATGGTCACTTGATTGAGTCCTCTATAGTCGATGCAAAGGCGTAGTCCTCCGTCCTTTTTTTTAACAAATAAGACCGGCGCTCCCCACGGGGACATACCTGGTCTTATGTATCCTTTCTCCAACAACTCTTTGAGTTGCTCCCTTAACTTTTTCATTTCCAGTGGCACCATGCGGTAAGGAGCCTTTGAAACAGGTTCCGTTCCCGGAATGAGATCTATGGTGAATTCAAGATCTCTCTCAGGTGGCATACCAGGGATGTCTTCAGGAAATACGTCCAGGTATTCTTTTACCACTGGGATGTTTTCGACCTTGTTCTCCTCCGCCTCTAGGTTGTGCGTAGCATGCATACAACGCGTATCCCTTACGCATTAAGCTACATAACTTGAGAGCGTTAACAACCTTGTTGCACCTCTTAGGGGGTTGAGAGTAAAAGATGACTCTCTTTCCCCTACTTTTTGACAGAGTGATTTTCTGCTTCTGACATTCAATCACTGCTTTATAGTGGGTCAACCAATCCATCCCCATTATAACGTCGAAGTCCCTTAAGTTAAAGTCTACCAAGTTCGCGAAGAATTCTACGTTCTTGATAACTATCGGAATTCTGTTATAACGTCTAGGGCATGATACTACTTCTCCTGAAGGTAGTTGCATTCCTAAGTTAATCAGCTCGCACTTAGGTAGATCTAGATCAGGTAAGACTCTTGATGATATAATCGAACAACTAGCTCCTGAGTCAAAAAAAACTTTAAGGGGTGTACTTAAGACATGGAACGTACCTGCCATCACGTCACCCTGCATAGGTACATCCGCTTGGTTGATAACATTTAACCGCCCCATTGGCCGTCCTTGATTGCCCTGCTGATCCCGGTTCAGGTTCTGATTCTGTTGCTGGTTGGGATTCTGTGGAGGGCATTGATTTTGGTTGGGATTTTGATTCTGAGGGGGTCTGTACCCTTGATGGTTGCCATTCCGCCCATTTTGATTACGAGGTTGCGCTGGCCCCGTAACCAAGTCCTCCCTCTTGGTGATGTTTTTAATTCAAGTGCGGCACTCATTCACCCGATGGCCAATTCGACCACACCGGTAGCATGCGCCCTGTTGGGGGGCATCCCCTAGTCAAGTGAGGTCTGCCACATCTTGGGCATGGTGGCATAGGGTTACCTTGGAAAAGGTTCTCCCATCATTTCCCCTATTGTTGTTCTGAGGGGGTCTGTTCAGGCCTCCCCGAAAGTTGTTTCCTCCAGAATTGTTACCGGCTCGGTTATCCATGTCCCTCTTATCTTGTCCCTGAGGTCCCCGGCTGGACTCTCTACTCACCTTCCTCTTCAATTGTTGCACCCTTACGACAGCCACCGCTCGATCATACACCGCTTGCAGGTCCGGGTAATGGACGCTAGTGATCACTTCCCGTATGGTCAAGTTCAACCCAATCTCGAATTTCTGCGCCTTTTCCACGTCTGTCGGCAGTAGTCTTGGTGCGAAACGCACCAACTCCTTAAATGGGCGTAGTATTCTTGGACTGTTTGTCCTCCTTGTTTCAATGATAGGAACTCCTCGTACATTGCCGCCTTTGTGCTCATGGGATAAAATCGACCCCTGAGTAGTTCCATGAACTCCTCCCACGAGTAGGGTTCTTCTCCCTCAGTTAACTTTCCCTGGGTGGCACGCCACCAGTCGTCCGCCTCACCTCCAAGGTAGTATGATGCCACGTGCACTTTCTTGCCATTCGGGCATTTCACGGCGTTTAGTAACTTGTCGAACGTCCGGATCCATTCCTCGAGCTTAGCTGGATCCTCCTCGACGGCGTAGTGCGGCGGGTGGAATGGGTTCACCATGGCTAGGTAATTAATGCGAGCCTGGGGTGGAGGTGCCGCAGCCGCTTGGCCCTGGTTCACCTGCGCGTTCCCTAGCGCAATGAGAACCTCCTCTAGAGTGCGTAGGCGATCGCCCATGTTGTTTGGTATAGGGTCTGCTGGCTCTTCCTGCGCATGTACACCCACGTTTGGTATCGGCATGTCGGGTTGCCTAGGTACTTCGTTGGTATTTGGTGAGACGGGCTCGTTACGTGGTCTGCCTCTCGGTGCCATTCTGTTACAAGCACAAGAGGTTAGATTCTTTTCTTGTAAAAGTATGATGTAATACTTGTAAAGTAATTTAATGAATAAAAGAGTGGTATTAACAGGTTTCAATCCACTGGAACCTGTTATTAGAAGTTGTTTGGAGTTTAATGTACTATTCGTTGTTATTGGGAGTTGTTTACTACTTGTTTTTTTTCGAACAGTAACATGTTCTGATTTTTTTTGAGACCCTAGGGTCTAGGGTTCAGGGTTTTTAGGGTTTCAGGGTTCAGGGTTCCCTTATTTGATTGTTATCTCTTTATTATATAAATATATATGTTGTTTATTTATTAATACCTTGTACCTTTGTTTGGTTGAGTCTCAACAAGGTATTTGAAAAAAATAATTTAATCAAATGTAAAGAATAATTTAAATATATTTATGTATAAAATAAATGATTGTAAATTTATTGCTCAATAGAAAACTTTATTTGGTTACAAGCAATAGGAACGAGAATAGTAGTGCTGACAAAGGTTTGAAAAGGGAAATATAACTAATAATAGTGCATCAGTATATCACTAAGTCTAGAACGAATATGTAGGCGCGTCCTCAATAGGATCCTCTTCGTCGCTTGATACGTCAATGGGTTCAGCAACATTGGGTGCAGGCCCCGAGTTCTGAAGGACCGCTCCATCAGCTTGATTGGCTAGGTTAGTCATCTCCCAACCCAGGTCCCCTACTTGTTCCTCCAAGTCATCACTCTTGCCTTGGAGCAGCTACTTGGGCTTGGAGCTGCGTGACTTGATTTTGCAGCTGGGTTATGTTCTGATGGTCTGCCTCCCTAAGATGTCCCAAATGGGCCATGTTATCCTCAAACTGTCCTACTCGAGCCTTGAAGTGATTGATATGTTGTTGGGACTCGAGGTACGCGTTAATCAGTTTCATCCTAATGTTGATCATGTTCGTGTTTGGTTCGGTCATCTAGTGTCAACAAGGTAGGTTAGAGTATGCATATGCAAATCCCCCAAATAAAAATTTAATTTATCCATGTATTTTTAAAATAAAATTACTTCATGGATAATAATAAAAAGTTGGGCCTCTATATTGGACCAAAATTATAATAAATCTTGGGCTTAAAAATATTGAGCTAAGTAAGAAAAAAATTTGGGCTAAAAGTTTTGGGCTCAAAAATTTGGGATTTTTATAAAATATTAATAAGTATAGTGATTGGACCTAAAACTTGGGCTAAAAACAACTAGTGGTTTCAATAGTAAATTTAAAAATAATATTAGTTTTAAAAATAATGGTTTAAAAATAATAATAATAGCTTTAAAAATATTCCGGGCTCTGATACCAACTTGTAACACCCCGGATTTGATAACCTAGGCCGGGATGCCACCGCCACACCTCCCTAGCAAGACACGAATTCTCCGAGCTTGCTAAAGAGATGCAAGGCTATGGGTATTAAAAAGGGTTTAAAAACAAGTCTGGAATTATTTAAAAATAATAATATAATGTCATCCACACATGATAGTAATAATAAGTTGCAGCGGAAATTAAAATAAGGCCGACATGGCCAAAACTCGGGTTAAACAGGCCCGATATGCATGTCTCATAAAATAATAAAATAATATTCCAAAGAGTTCCCCCCAAATGCACATGCTTATGCATTCTCGTCGTACTCTGAAAAGAAAAGGAAAACAATAGTCTTATCAGTATTATAAAATACTGAGTAAATCAATCCTAACATAACAATAAAGGGGTTTAATTTAATCGCTAAGATTATACTTTTAATCATGCATATAAATAATTTCATTTACCAATTTAAAAATAATAATTTAATTTACATACTTTAAAGACACATTTGAATTCATTATTAATAATTTAAGCATGGGCATAAATTTAAAAACATGAATTGAATGCATGAATAATGACATAAATAAATAAATAAAATCTAAGCCTTTTAATTTTCCCTGTTACACCACCATCTCAACAATATTTCATTTAGCCGGCGATCCGGCGGCCGCAGCCAATTTCGTAATTTTTCATTTAACCGGTAGCCCGGCGGCCGCAGCCTATCCGCCATACCCAGTACCACTCTGGAGCCTCGGGGAACCCATAAGGATATTCCCGAGAGTGTAGGCCCAAATACATTGCCGTTTTGGCATAATTTTTCATTCAAGTTTCTCTCGTTCATTATAGGCATGCAGAGAAAAGGCTAGAGGGGCACCCTGCAGAGCACTCACCCTCTACCTATGTAACCGATATCGTTTTAACTTTAGTGTATTGGGAATTTCGAAAATATAGCTTTATCAAATAATGAGGTTTCGATCGTTTGTTTAGAAATTTCAAATCTCACAAGTTAAAACCATTCGTTGTCACAGTTTACGCCTTTTTAGTCTAAAAATTCAATGCAAAGGCGATTGATCTGAAACTTTCACAGTATATCAAAAACATCCTAACGAACAACTTTTATGTTTCGAGTTTTTCGGAATAAAGAGGGGAAACATGTCCAAAATCAAGTTTTCTACACAAACAATATGCTGTCAGGATTCAGGTTCGACACAGCGTTCAAAATCCGATTTTTCGACTCATTAAATGGACTCCAAAAATTCTGATATTTTGTGGAAACATACTAGACATGATTATCTACAACTTTTATTTACATTACAAAGATTAGTTTGGACTGGAAGTAATAGAAACATGCTCATCAAGTTCGATTAAGTGCACTGTCAGTTTTTCGCAAGTTCTTAAAATCACAGAAAATATCCGACACGAATTGGGGTATCAAAACTCGATGAAAATATCTGAAATTTTTACACAGTGTAGCTTAAGATCTTAGGATCAAAATCTTAGTTTTGAGTTTTTCGGTTTGAACACTTGAAGTAGGGGTTTTGGTCGGATTTCAGAAAACACGCAGATCAGGGTTTTTAGGTTTGATTTTAATATTTTGTTTCAAATCCAAAGTTTCGGACGCCCCTAAACCACCCATATTGGAATGAAAGGTATTGAATTACTGTAAGTGAGTTCTTGAACATCCCAGGGTCGATCGAATCGTCCAAAATTGCCACGAACGGATCTACGCTACACGTTCTCCTTCTCCTTTGGCCACGAATGTGTTTGCAAGTAAAAATCCGTAAGTTAGAATGATGGTAATGATTTCAAATGATGAAGGAACATAATCTAAACCTTACCAACAATCTGAATCCTGAAATCCTTGATCTACACACTCCCTCGGTCGGTTTTGGTTGCCGGAAAGTCGTCGGAAAGTCGTCGGTGAACAAGAACTTTGTGCTTTTGGTTTTGGGGGAGAGTTTGGGATGACACAAGGGTGTTGATGGCTGACAATGAGGTGAGAGGTCAGTCATATTTCGGCCTTAATGCCTATCCCTCAACTGGGATCGGGTTTCCTTAGTCGGGGTCGAAAATTTTGGCAAGAAATCGTCGAAATCACGCGAGTTGGCAGCTGTCTGCTGCCTGGCGCGGTACCACGCGGAGACCGCGCGGCTCCGGTCTGAAGTGCGGTCCGGACCGGGCCTTGCGATCCGTCGGGTCTTCTCTCCCCTCCTACGAACTTCTATCCTTCTACATTTTCGGGCTCGATTTTCCGGGTCATTCTCGGATTACGATTCCTATCTTAAATTTGTTTCAACTTAAATTGATTTCGTGTTTGAAATCTTAAGTCCGTCGGTTTTGGATTCTTCGGCTTCTAATTCGTCGTCCTTTGACTCCCGTGCATTTCCGACTTTACGGGTTGCATCTACATCTGGCCTTGGAGTTCTATTAAGCAGATTTCCACTAGTTCTTGTAAATGTTCCTCAATAGTCAGTTCAGCTTGCACATCATGTTCCTTATCACCACCGTTACCTCCATTATTACCCCTGTTATTTTCATTATTTTCTGCCATGCTTAGCCTATTGAACTGAGCAACTAATTGATTAGTTTGTACTGTTGAAACTCCAGTCGCTGGAGAATAGTCTTCATCATCAGAGGATGAGTTAATTGATATTTCCAACTGGGCTGGTCTCCTACGTTTTCCTAACCTGATTGCTCTTAGGGTACGTTCAATTTCAGGATCATAAGCTATCTATGCTTGCTTGCTTCGCCCTGCAAATTTAAATAAAATAGAAATAAAATAGGTACTAGTTAAATTAATGTTTAACTTATTTAAATTTAATATAATAAACTAAAAACAACTAAAAATTCACAATAAATTCTCCGGCAACGGCGCCAAAAACTTGATGAGTGATTTCTACTACTCATTATTTTAACACAAGCGGATGGTTGTCATCAAGTAATAAAATCGGTGAATAACCGAGTCGAACCCAAAGGAATTTCAGAATATTATTTCATTCTGGAGAATATTTTAATTGTTTTTAAGTTTATTAAATATATTTTATATATTTTAAAAGAGTTTGTTTAATTCTAGAGTTGATTAAATTAAAAACAGTGACATTAAATTTAAAATTAAAGCAAGTTAAATTTTTAATTAATAAAAATATAGATGGGAGATGCTTGTAATATCTTAAATATTGTCATCTTTATATAAAATAGAAATTGATTGAGCATTTTCCAATGCCTAGAAATGTCAATTTCTTAAAATTTAAATATTTTATAAAGATTAAAAATATAGTAATTTTCTAAAATTCAAATTATGCTTAAACGGACTTCATGGAAGCTGATTAAATTATCTAACATTCTGCAATCATTATTCTAGGCCTAAATTTGAGTCTTTCCCAAGCATACAAATTTTCCTATAGCAATTAAAAGACACATTTCATTTCCCAAATAATTGAGCACATGCCAGAATCTATTTTTAATGTAATTTATTCCCAATTCCGGTACTAAAATATAAATTCTACTTTTTATCTCCCGATTTAGCAAAGCAGAAATAATAGAATTTAGATTCTAACATTCTGATTATGCAGAATAGTGTATAACAATTTAATAACATGGTAAGTCATCAATAAAAACATGGTAAAATGAATTATTTACTAATATTAGGATGCAGACAGATTAGGATTATGCCATATTACTGTAAATAATAAAATACAGAAGATCGATCAATTCAGAATTTAGCAGATTAATGATGTAAACATCAGATTAAAAGAAACACAGAATTATCGATCAAATTTGTGTAGCAAAACAGCAATCCTAATTCAGATTCTAACATCATTACAGATTAATCTAGATTTAAACACATAAACATCGATCGTATTTATTGCTTCCGAAAAAACATAGATTCGTATTTCAAAGTGATTCTGAACTCCCGTTCTAGATCACTCTTAACACGAACAACACAGAAATCCATCTACAAATTCGAAACACGATAGCAAATTACATTTAGAGGCAAATTCATAACATTACAAAGCAAGAAAAAGAAAGGCAACACCTAGAATAGGAAGAACACGCCCAGAACAGCGTTCTTGATACATCCCTCCGGCATGATTTTGTGTTTCCGGCCTTTTCCTCCCATTAGCAAATGTTTCTAGAGAGTTTCTGTCGAGTTTTTGCAGTCTGAATGTCGAAAATGAGGAAGAAACGGTGTTAAAAACCGAGTTCGGAAGGTTAGAAAACTGCCCAACCGCGACTGTGGCGCATAATGTGGCGCTCGGAAGCAATTTTAGGCACCACCAAGAAGGCTCGGCGCATCTTGACGATTTTCCACGATTTCAGAAGTCGGCGCCAAAAGTGGCGCTCGGAGGCTGTTTTAGGCGCCACCATGTACGTGCGGCGCATCCTGAAGCTTTTCCATATCTGAAATTTTTCTAAGTGTTGAAACGGCGCCTGGGTGGCGCTCCGAGGTCTTTTTGGGCGCCGCGATTCTAATGTGGCGCATCCTGGGCACATTCCAGTGTTGAAAAATCCGAATTTAACACTCTTTATCCTCCGAACATCTCCCTTTCTTCATTTTAATGCTTGAAACATCATTGCAATGTATTAGATTTGCCAAAGTCTTATTAAAAAGCATAAAACATGATAAATTGAGCTCAAATAAGCTTAATTTAACCATTATTATTAATATTTACAAATCACATGAAATTTAAACTAAAAACCCTAAAAATAAAGTAACATGCATGCAAATTAGACAATTTTAGCACCATTTAAGCTCATTTAAAATGTGGTTTCACAGGGTGCATCTATAATACCCATGAAATCAGTAAGGCAACTTCGAGGACGAAGTTGATTCTTAAGGAGGGTAGACTGTAATACCCGTGAAATCAGTCACCCCTAAATAAATAAATAAACACATAAATAAATAAATAAATAAATAAAATAAAAATAAAAATAATATAATTAAAATAATAATAATAATAATATAATTAAAATAATAATAATAGTAGTAGTAATAATAATAACCACAATAAAATAATATGTATATGGTAATCAAAACAAGATTTAGCATATCTTTAGTATATTGTTATAACCTTCGATGATAGCAAAATATTTGAAAATCAAATCTTGGATCCTAAGTCTCTAAATAAGCGCACTTTACTTCTTTTTAAATTTAATCTTTTTCATCTTCCTAATTTGCTAATCATATCATTCTACATACACAAAAAAAAAGAATTCTACGTACAAAAGAAAAAAGAAAGCGAAGAAGAAAAAAAAATACATCTTCCTCCACCTTTAAAATTCAAAGAAAACCCTAGATCTAGATCTTTGGAGGCAAGATGTTGAGAAGGAGGACGTTTTCCAGGCGAGTTCAAGAGTTCCCGGGCATAGGAGGACTGTGGAAAGGAGAAAGAAGGATCTCGGGAGACAAACGGTGAACGCAGAGGCCGTTGTCATCCAAATCGACGAGCCGGAACATCCATAGATCGGTAAGTTAATACTTACACGGTTTTGGGAGTAATTAAAACACGGAACCTAAAAGCTTAATCGAATCTTGCGAAAATCTGTCATTGAGTGTTTTCTACTGGCGCAACAGTTTTGATTAATTTTTCCGAACCTTAAAACGACTTCAAACGGAAAAACTTAAAACACAAAAAACGTTCTTAAGACATAGATCTATCTACTGTAAAAATTTCATAATTTTTCATCGTGTTTTGATATCCAAAAATGACCACGAACAGACCTGCCTTTGGTTTAGATCTTGAAACGGTGGTAGATTCTTAGTCCGAACTTGAGGTTGATTTTTGACTTAGATCTAGACCGATTCAGGATTGGTGCTAAACATAAGAGTTGTAGATCTATATGTTAAGAACACGTCCGTAAATTTTCAGAATTTTTGTGATGATTTGCTATATGAAATCCACCCGAAACCGAACTGCTAGGATGTGGATCTTGAAATTCTTGACAGAACTTAGGTCAGAACTTGACGACGTTTTTGACTAGGGTTCTAGGCCGATTTAGATCTTTAGCCGAACATGAAAGTTGTAGAAAAATGTCTTAAGATGATCTCTGTAAAATTTCATTAAGTTTGGAGTTGATTTGCTATGTTAGATCTTGATAATCTTGAACTTCTGTATACGAATTTCGGACAGATTTAGGTTATGACGAAAATTGATGTATTTGACCTATTTCAGTATCTCGGATTGAAAAAGTTAAAACACGAAAGTTGTTTATCTCGATGTTTCTGAGTCAGTGGTAAAATTTCAGAATTTTTGGACTTAAACTCGATTTTTTATGAATTTTGAAGTAAACGGTGGTTGACCGAGTCAAATCTTGAAAAATCTTGTTGAAAAGGATTTTAAATGATATCGGAGCGGATAGCGTCCTGAAATAATATATTTTGAGAAACTTACTAAATTTGAGCAATTGGCCTTTAAGGCTTAAATGAGTGGAAACTCCTTCGAGATAAAATACATGAACAAACATTTTTGAAATCCCGTTATAGTTAGTTTGAGCTTTCTACGTAGAGGGTGAGTGCTCCATCGGGTGCCCCTCTAGCTTTTTGCTTCGTGCCTTAACGGACGAGAGTGACCTATGTAGGGGGTGAGTGCTCTATGGGGTGCCCCTCTAGCTTTTTGCTTCGTGCCTAAACGGACGAGAGTAATCTACGTAGGGGGTGAGTGCTCTGCAGGGTGCCCTCCTAGCTTTGCACATCGTGCCTGATTGGACGATGGTGTTGAACATGAGAAACTGTGCCAAAACGGCGAGAGAAACTTGACTACAAATAAAAATCTTGATACTCGGCTAGGGATTAACGGGAAAAATTTAAAAGACTTATACTTCCCTTCGCTTATTTAAATTATGCTTTTAAGTTATGTTATGCAATTATTTACCTTGCAAGCAATACTGTGATGTTATGGAATCCCTGTCTATTTAATTTTGCAATTAAATTGTTGTTAGATAATAAATTAAATTATGGGGTATTGTGTACATGTTTTCTTAAAGTTTAAATAACGGCTTTGAAACCCCATGATCCTGTATGTGTTAACTTACTCAGCACGTAGTGCTGACCAAAACCATTACTTTCTTTTTCCTACAGAGTATGAAGAATATGCATCATCATATGCATGCATGGGATATTCGGGGAAGTATTATCTTCTTTTATTATTCTAGCCTTAGATATGAATTGCATGAACGGACATGTTTAACCCGTGATTAGGCCATGTTGGCCCTATATTTAAATTCCGCTGCAATATATATGTAAATATTATTTTTCGCTGCAACTTTGATGTATTATTTTTAAATTATATATGAATGGGTTGTTTGAATGTTTTAAATTTTGAAAAAAACCATAGCCGTGCATCTCTTTAGTGAGCTCGGAGAAACCGTGTCTTGCTAGAGAGGTGTGGCGGTGACATCCCGACCTGGGTGACCAAAAACCGGGGTGTTACAGCATCAACATCCTCACACTTAAACATTGCTCGTCCCTTGAGCAATGAAATCAATTAACATAACAACATGCCAATCTAGATAATAAGGATGAAGTCACTATAGTTCTGCCAAATTATAGATTTCAACAACTCAATGAGCAAAAAGGGTTCAAAGTTTAATGTGCTAGAACAAGGTAAATTGTCATGCATCAGCTGTCAAAACTAGGTATCCAAAGCACTTACAGTATAAAAGGCAGATCAATCACACATAGCAACTCGAAATGGGAGAGTGAATAATGTAAATATGCTTTTCTATTCCTGTCTTCAAATATGCTCAATTAATGACTCGTTTCACAATTATTCTAGACACTTTGACTGAGTTGTAGACGGTTGAATTCCAAAAGCTACTCATGTCTAAGAATACGCGCCAGTTATATAGCCAAGAGTTTATAATTATTCTGTTTAATACCCTTTTATTCATATAATTTTTTTTTGATCTTGCATTTTCTAATTTTTCTTTTCTTTTCTTTTTGCAAGATTTAATCGCAGATTTTTTTTATAGGGGTTTTACTCTGACTTTATTTGTAACTAAGCATTTAAGGAGACACGGAACGAGCATATTCATATATAAATAATGATAACTCTCCACATAACAAATAAACCAGTCTAATTAATCAAAAGGCTTTCTGCAAGGTAAGTAGAATCGTCACCAAAGTTCGAACAACTAGCATGACCGTTTAACAAAGTCTAGTATTTTAAACTAAGAAACCTAATACTCATTAAGTTGTAAAATCTGATCTAAGCAGAATATTTAGAATTATTTTGATTTTCTCCAGATTGGCAGTGATGTGAGAATTCAAATAGTAGCACCACTGTTAAAACACAATTTCAATCTAACATAATTAACATACCCAACGTGATGCATTTATTACATTTATTTAAAGCATAAAAAATATTAAAATGAAACTAAGCTCTTACCAAAGTACCTCATGCGAATTGGTAAGCATAAAATATGAAAATATCATACCTGGAGTATTTAGACTTTAGAATTTCACTTCATCATCATGGACGTCCCCTTTTGCTTCTTCGTTGGCATATCATGCTTCTTAATATATTTATATGGTATTCACTCAACAAAAGATGATCATTAGTGCACATGGTAAATTTCAAATTAAATTAAACAATTAAATTCCATCCATAATTTATTTAAATTCAGATTTTTTTTTAGCAATTTTCACCAATTAAATAAATATGGACAGATTTTATAAACTATCAAATTTATAAATTTACCAAAAGCAAAATACCACAAATTCTAAGCAACTTTTACATAAAGATGCCAATATAAAGTAAGCAAAATACCACCAAAATTAATCTAATCATGACAAATTTAACGAAAGAGATTGCTCCTATCTAACTAAACATCTAGAACTCCAAGGATTCATCCGAAGTGCTCGGATCATCATGAGGGACATACTGATCACCTAAATTCTCAGACATGAAGTGCTCAAGTTTGGAAGAAAGTAGTGCAAGCTGTGTCTGTGTATTATCCTCCTTTCTCTTCATCTTGGCCCTAAGCTGATGAATCTCATAAGTCATCCTATTAAATGCCACCTCTGTATGCTCTACACTAGTGCCAGATGTACTAGGTATATCGGCATGATGAGTGGGTGCTCTACGAGGTGAAGTCGGGTAAGCTAGCTCTGCACATCTCACTCCAGGCTTGTGATTGAATCTCTTGAAAGAGATAGGAGGCTTCCTCGCCAAGTCACGAGCATAGGCTCCTAAATCCACTCCAGCTCTCTCACAGAGTTTCCAAATAAGTGCAGGGAACCCGAGTGTAGACCTCGCAGCATCAGACCCTATACTATCCAGCTCACTTGCTATCAACTCACCAATGTCAATAGGCAATCCATTCTTCACACAATACACAAAGTAAGTCTTCTGCATTAGGTTGGGCAATGTGTGAAGTAGGATAGATCCTATGCTTATAGAGCAAATAAATCTAGTACAGTGGAGCATCCATCAAAGTAGCAACGACCCGCTCATTATTTGAACCCTCTATATAGGCAACTTTCTTTTGTTTCCTAAACATCTCCTTTAGGATCTTCATCTCCAACTCCGGTCCTCCTTTTTCTTCATAAATAGGCTCATAAAAATTTTGTTTCTTTGTAGCTGAACAAGAAACATCAACAGTGCCATAGAGCCGATTGATTGTGGCAGGATCATAAGGTACAGGCACTCCCCGAATCCATGAAATAAAAGATCCATACCGGGCTTTGGCCAGAAACTGCCTAGTAAGCTCCCACGAATATATTCCATCTGGATGCTCAGCAAATTTCATCCATCCTCGGCTTCTCAGGGCATCATGAACCAAAACCCGCTCCATGTCATCTTCAATAAATCCTTTATCTTGGATAATCCAACTTTCCACCATCCTTTGATAATCTGAATATGCCTTTTGATTTATAAAGACCGCCGGATTGAAGATGTTTCCGGTTAGTTCCTGCAAGGGAGGTGTATCATCCTTCCTATTATGACTCCTCTTCTTTGCTTTAGAACCACGTGAACGTTTGGTTCCCTCCGGTGAAACTTCTTCTGGAGATTCAGCTACATCCTCTTCCTGTTGTGGATCATCCTCTTCCTGTTGAGCAGAATAGAATGGGACTTCTTCTTCCTCCACAGAATCAGCAGCCAACATGTCATTCACAAACTGATTTTCATTATTGACAGCTGTAGGCTCTGGATCAGGTTCTCTAATGACAAGTGTCTGTGATGGAGAAGGTTCCCTGGCTTTCTGCTTCTTTCCAGTATTGTTTCTTTTGTTCCCTTGGGTTGATTTCTTCTTAGGTCTCATGGTTACTGAATTTAACAGTGATTTGGAGGATGAAAACTGGTATTAGGAAGCAAATTAAGATTATGAGAGAAGGAGATAAACTGATCGAGCAAACGGGGAAGGAGACCGATCGGTTTCTTTGCTTTAAAAGAGGGGTAATCTTGATTTCATTGGGATATGGAGAAATTATTTGAATCTAAGTCCAAATATACACTAAATATATCATTTGGAGTTAGTATAATGCTGTTTTGGACTTTAAAAATCGATTGGATATGATTTGGATATTTTGATTCGCGGATTTTTTCAAAAATTCGCGTCAGATGCGCCATGGTGGCGCTCAGGAGCTGATTTAGGCGCCAATGTGTGGCGCTGGAAGATGGATTTGGGCGCCGCACAGTGGATGCGGCGCCTCCTGGAAAAACATGAAAAATTTTCTAAGTGTTCCAGGCGCCAGTGTGGCGCTGGAGCCATTTTAGGCACCGCACAGTACGTGTGGCGCATCCTGAAGCAGGCTTGGAAAATCCCCAATTTGTGGCGCCCAATGTGGTGCTGAGAGCACTCTTTAGGCGCCATACAGTGTGTGTGGCGCATTCTGTGCACATTCGGGCAGAAAGTGTTTTTCCTAATTCAGTCCCCATGATATCCAATCTCTCCATATCATTCAACAGTACCAATCCTTCCTCTTCTACTTCTCAATCATGTCCAAACACACTTCATTGATCTATTAAACAGTTAAAAACGACTCAATCCCACATGATATCAGTAAGAGCTACTTTATTGAATTTAAAAGCAACTAGTAACATTATAAGCTAAATAAGAACTTTTATTTTATCTTAAACTTCAAAACACTTGAAACTAAATGGAAAACATAGTTAAATCCATAGACTTGCAGTAATATAGACTTGCAGTAATAGGGTTTTGTAGCAATAACAATCTAAAAAGAGACCAACTAACATGTAGCAAAACGAAGACAATAAAGACAAATCCATAGGCCTATCAATACATGTCATCTATAACGATCAAAGCCTGTCTATCACTCGTCTCTCAATCAGAATCATCGTCCTCATCATCCTCATTATCTCCCGCTTCCTCTGATCCATCCCCAGCAGCATCATCCTCACCATCATCGTCATTACAATCCTCATCTCCTCATCATCATCCTCATCATCCTCAGAAGGTGTCTGAGGGGCAACGTACCTCTGCCCCAAGGTCTGGGACATAAAGTACTCCAGTCGGGCAGCGTGGTAGGCCTGGGCTCGCACATTCTTTGCTATCTGATCACTCAAAAGGTCATGCTTCTGAGCTGCCAGACTCATCTGCTCAGTCATAGTGTTCATCCAATTTTGTTGGTTTGTCATCATGGTTTGCTGGTTCATCAGCAATGTCCTAGCCCACTCGGGCTCTGTCTGGTACTGTTGTGACTGAGTCCTCCCTCGCCCCCTGCACCTGCCACCTTGAGTACCTCGAGTGGACTGTGAAGGAGCCTCAAAATGCTCCTGGCTGCCCTGTGATGGAGCAGGTGGTGTTGACTGCCTCGGTAACTGTCTGGGAAGCATCATAGGTTGGCATCTTGAAATTCTTGCCAAAAGGAATCGGAGGTCTCATCTCCCAATCTCTCTCAAACTGATCCATGTCACCCCTGACTTGGCACAAAGAAGCCAAATCAAGCTGGGGAACATAAGTACTGACCTCTTCGAGACTCTAGGTGTCTGTCTCAACCCTAATGATATCAGCTCACCAACGTTGACCGGGCTCCCCATCTTGATACAATAAGGCACATATAGATCCAAAGCAGATGGTCCCGAAGTTTGAGTAGAGGGACTCATCTTGGACCTAAAGAGCATCAATAGCTGGTATATCGGGGCATCCATCTGAGGCCCATCCACCTTGCTCGGGTCATCACCATAAAGAAGGACATCCTCCTGTCCCTCGAATATGGACATCAATACCATCTTCTTGTAATCCTCCCTGTCCTCAGCTCTCATCACTGGCTCCCAGAAATCCCTGCCATACGGTACATCAACCACTCCATATACCTGATTAATATGCTGAGGAGTGATGGGAACTGTAACTCCAAAGATCCATGAATCCTCCTCCTCAGCGTTGGCTAAGAACAGCCTGGTCAACTCCCAAGAAAATGTGCCCACAGTATGTCTCACAAACCTCTCCTAGCCTAGGGACTAAATGGAATCTCTCAACAGGGGGTGCTGCAAATCCTTCTCAGAGAATCCTCTGTCCGGGATGATCCTCTTCTTATGAAATCTCTTGTACAAATCATAGGCCCTAGCACTCCTGAATACAGTGGCATCGAAGATGCTCTCTCTGACATAATGCAAGTCAGGCACATAGGTCCTGGGATCATACCGTTTCTGTCTTCCCTGTGCTGTCTGCTCCTATTGTTCCTCCTGCTCCACCTCAACCTCATGCTCCTCATCACCTACAGCCTCAGGAACAGGCTCTTGAATGGCTAGTGCAGCAGATCTCCCTCTCCTAGGCCGAGAGAAAGTAGAACTAGTAGCAGCTGCCTTTCCCCTAGCAGCTCTAGAGGGGGCCTGAGAGTGGTCTGATGTCTCGGGCTGAATAGGCTGAGTGACCTCCTGCTGGTCATCAGCAGGTGCAGCAGTGTGTCTCGACGAAGCACTCTTGGACTTGCTCTTCCTAAAGTAGGAAAGAAGTCCCTTGGATTTCGAGCCACCTCCTGAACCCTGTGGATGATCCATTTGACTCAAATGTTTGGTGCGAAGTCCCAATTGAAGTTTTGAAGTACTTTTGAGAGGAATCCCCAAACTTTGATAAACTAGGGTTGAAGAACCTAGAGTGGCGCGTGGTGGCGGATTGGTGGCGCTCGGTCGATGGAAATGAAGAGGAAGAACAGAATAAGATGTCGATCGAATGAGAGGGGAAAGAAATGATTTGGGATTAAATCCCGATCCAGACCCGGGTCTGGGACCCAAACCCGCCGGGTCGAGCGCCACATTGGCGCTTCAAGGCCGATTTTGGTGCCGCACAGTTGATGCGGCGCCAGGTCTGTTCGAAGAAATTTCCAAGTCCGATCGTGGCGCCTCGGTTGGCGTTGGGAGGCTCCTGCATCCGCCACACAGTATGTGTGGCGCCAAAACTGACTTGGCCAAATTCCAGGTTCAAAGATGGCGCTACTGTTGGCGCTGGAGGATTGTTTTAGGCGCCACATGGTTGTGGTGGCGCCTGGGTTGCCTTCGGCCACTGCTATATCCAAAGTTGGCGCATCTACTGGCGCTTGGGACTCATTTTCGGCGCCACAATTAATATGTGGCGCGTTAACTAAGTTTACTTAGTCAGATTCATTGTCAATACTCTACCCAAAATTAGTAGGTCAAAATTTGCATATCCAACCTCCCTAGACCTCCCGGATCATTGTTCTCCTCAGTTAAACACAACCATTCAATATAGATTTCCCTCTTCAATAGTTTCACCAAGTTCATGTGCGCATTTAAGCTCAATTACCAAGCACACTCACTTATACCATTTCTCATCATTTTGCTACTTGATATTATTTCATCTCATTACTCCATTTGCTACATTTCTAATTTATTGGTGATGCCTTGTTCAAATTACTAAACTCATGCAATTAAGGTAACTTAAAATCCAAACAACATCATTAAACTAAGGCATTCTTAAGCTAACATAACACAAGTAATATCATGCCGAGACAATTTAAACTAAAATTTAAGAAAATAAACGTAATTGAAACATGAAACATAAAGAACATAAAAAATAAAATCTAATTTTTTTTTGTTTTTCTTTCATTTTATAATTTTTATTCATTTTTTTATAATCTTAATTAAATAAAAACCTATAACTTATATAAAATGCAATGCACTAATTCCAATAAGCAGATTTAAATAACCAAAGGTTTAACATTAATTTGTTCGATGAATTTTACTTCATCTCCAAAATAATGTTTGTCTCTGGCCATTTAGAGTGAATTTCCTTTCATCTTCAGCTTTTAAAACAACCGCACCATTATCTAACACTTTCACAATCTTAAACGACCCTGACCATTTTGTTTTTTAATTTACCGGGAAACACTTTAAATCTAGAATTATATAAAAGCACTAATTGACTAGCTTCAAACACCTTAGGCCGGAGTAACTTGTCATGATAAAGTTTAATCCTTTCCTTATAAATCAGAGCATTGTCATATGCATGACGTCTAATTTCTTTTAACTCATTAAGATCAACCTTTCTTTTCTCTTGAGCTTCTTTAAATTCAAATTTTAATTTCTTCATTGCCCATAATGATTTAAACTCAAGTTCGAAAGGTAAGTGACAAGCTTTACTTTTTGACAAGCTTTACCATAAATTAATTTGAAAGGGGCCATACTGATAAGTGTCTTAAATGCTGTCCTATAAGCCCATAGTGCTTCATCTAACTTAAAAGCCCAATCTTTTCTAGATTTTCCTACAGTGGCTTCCAAAAGCTTTTTGATTTCACGACTAGTGACTTCTACCTGACCATTGGCTTGGGGATGATAGGGTGTTGTTATCCTATGATAAACATGAAACCTAGATAGCAATTAATTAACAACCCTATTAACAAAATGAGACCCACCATCACTAATGATCGCTTTAGGCACACCAAAACGAGTAAAGATTTGCTTTTTTAGAAATTTAATCACTTGTTTAGAATCATTCAAAGCACATGCTTCAGCTTCTACCCATTTTGACACATAATCTACAGCGACTAGAATATATAATTTACCATTAGATGGTGAAAATGGACCCATAAAATCAATTCCCCACAAATCTAACAACTCAATAGGCATTATTCCTTTTAAAGGCATTTCATCTCTTTTAGTAATATTACCGGCCCTTTGACATACATCACATTTTTGGACAAATGATCTAGCATCACGATAAATATTACGCCAATATAAACCACCTTCGAGTACCTTATGAGCTGTCCTATTCGGTCCAATATGTCCTCCTCCAAGTCCTTCGTGGCATGTTTTCAAAACTTTCTCAAAATCCTCATCCGGGATGCATCTCCTTATGATTTGATCTGCACACAATCTAAATAAATAAGGCTCATCCCAAATAAAATATTTTGCATCGGTTTTAAATTTTTGCCTTTGACTATGCCATTTTAAATGATCAGGAATTACACCACATGCTAAATAATTTACAAAATCAGCAAACTATGTATCAGAGGAAATATTATTAATTAAATATAAATTCTCATCAGGAAATGAATCATTTCTTAATTTTTCTTCCCCTTTTTCATGCTCCAGTCTCGACAAGTGATCAGCTACAGGATTTTCATCGCCTTTTCTATCCTTAATTTCCAAATCAAATTCCTGCAATAATAACACCCATCGAGTTAACCGAGGTTTTGCATCTTTCTTTGTAAATAAATACTTAATAGCAGCATGATCAGTATAAACTACAGTCTTAGAGCCAATCAGATATGGTCTAAATTTTTCACATGCATACACAACAGATAATAATTCTTTTTCAGTAGTAGCATAATTTCGTTGTGCAGAATTTAAAGCCTGACTAGCATAATAAATAACATGTAGCTTTTTATCCTTTCGTTGAGCCAACACTGCTCCAACGGCGAAGTCACTAGCATCACTCATGATTTCAAACTGCAGGCTCCAGTCAGGTGGCTGAATAATCGGTGCAGTCACCAATGCTTCTTTGATCCTATTGAACGCTTCAACAAACTCATCAGTAAAATCAAATTCAACATCTTTACATAGCAGTTTAAACAGAGGAAATGCAATTTTAGAAAAATCTTTTATAAACCTTCTACAGAATCCAGCATGTCCCAGAAAACTCCTCAAAGTTTTTAAATTATTAGGAGGTGGAATTTTAGCAATCACTTCTACCTTAGCCCTATCAACTTCAATGCCATTTTTAGAAATTCTACGTCCTAAGACAATGCCTTCATTAACCATAAAATGATATTTTTTCCAATTAAGAACCAAATTTGACTCTTCACATCTAATCAACACTTTCTCAAGATTAATTAAACATTTTTCAAAGTCAGACCCAAATACAGAAAAATCATCCATAAATACTTCAATGCATGTCTCAATTAAATAAGAAAATATAGACATCATGCATCTTTGAAACGTAGCTGGTGCATTACACAAACCAAATGGCATTCTCCTATATGCAGATGTACCATAGGGACATGTAAATGTAGTTTTATCTTGATCCTCAGGTGCAATTGGAACTTGATTATAACCAGAATAGCCATCTAAAAAGCAATAAAATTCATGACCAGCTAAACGTTCTAACATTTGATCAATAAAAGGCAGTGGAAAATGATGTTTCCTAGTTTTATCATTCAATCTTCTATAATTAATGCAAACACGCCATCCAGTAGTACGTCTAGTAGGCACTAATTTACCATGTTCATTTCTAATCACAGTCATACCTTCCTTTTTAGGCACTACTTGCACTGGACTCACCCACTGACTATCAGAGATATGATAGATAATACCTACATCGAGTAGTTTGATTACCTCTGCCCTTACAGCTTCTTGTAAATAGGGATTCAGTCTCCTTTGGGGCTGTCTCACTGGCTTGTCATCCTCCTCCATGTAGATCCGGTGTGTGCATAATGCTGGACTCAGTCCCTTGATATCAGCTATCGTCCAACCTATTGCTCTAACATGCTTACTCAACACTTGGGTTAATGCATTTAATTGATCACCATTTAATTTATTACTTGCAATAACAGGTAAAATATCATTTTCACCAAGAAAAACATACCTCAAGTGTGATGGCAGCTCTTTCAAAGTCAATATAGGTGGCTTTTCAACAGATGGGACTAATTTAGACTCTTCTATCGCACATGCTACTTGCACAGGTAATCCTCTCTAACACTTACTTTCAGCTAAGTACTCACAACTCTCCTCTAACTGCTCAAATTTCCTATAGGGATCATGCCTAGCAAAGAACTCTCTCTCAATCACTTCATCCTCCTGATAGATAGCTGTCACTCTATTACATGGGTAGGTATCAGAACTAGCGTGTTGTGTTTTAGTTGTTTTAGAAATATCAAATGACACTTGTTCATTACCTACTTTATGTGTAATTTTACCATCATCCATATCAACCATAGCCCTCCCAGTTTGCAGAAATGGTCTACCTAAAATCAGAGGAATATCCATGTCTTTCTCCATATCAAGGACCACAAAGTCAACAGGGAAAATGAAGCTCTCTACTTGAACATGAACATCCTCTACAATGCCTAATGGTGTCCTAATAGATCTATCAGCAAGTTGTAGCTGCATTCTAGTAGGCTTTACAACTCCTACTCCAAGTTCCCTAAAAACATGCAAAGGCATCAAATTAATACTAGAGCCAAGGTCACACAGGGCTTTACTAAATTCTTTAGTGCCAATAATGCACAGAATAGTGTAACTCCCTGGATCTTTTTGTTTAGTAGGTTGCCTTCTTTGTATGATTGCACTACACTCCCCTATCAGTGTCACTTTCTCTTCATCATCAACACTTCTCTTTTTTGATAGGATTTCTTTTAAGAATTTAGCATAAACGGGCATTTGTGCTATAGCATCAGAAAAAGGAATGTCAATTGTTAAATTTTTAAACACTTCTAAAAATTTAGCAAAGTTTTTATCCTCCTTAGCCTTTTTAAGACGTTGTGGATATGGAATCGGTGGCTGATATGACTTGATTGGCACAGTAGACTTTCCCTTATCCTTATTCTTGTAAACACTAAGTCTCTCACTCTCCTTAGGCTCCTCAGTATTTTTCTGCTGACTTTCTTCCTCTGCATCCTCAACTTGATCGTCTAGAGTATCAGCTAAAACCTCTGGGTCATCTAAGGTAGGGTAAGGATTTGGTAGTTCCTTTTTGTTCCTTAAAGTGATAGCTTTACACTGTTCCTTTGGATTAGGGTCAGGCAATACTTGGTAGTGTTCCTTGCTGTCTATTTGAAGTATCCCTAGCAATTTGACCAACTTGAACTTCCAAATTTCTCATTGAGGCTTGCATTTGTTGAATTGTTTGTTGTTGAGACACAATTATGTTCATTAACTCTTTTAAGTTGACCTCATCTCCTTCTTGTTTATGTTGCAACTGTTGTTGAGGTTGAAAGTTTCTTGGCTGTTGGTTTGGGTAAAAGGATTGATTTTGATTTCTATTTTGATTAAAGGTTTGATTTTGATTTTGGTTTTGGTTTTGGAAATTTTGATTTTGGTTTTGTGGGTAAGATGGACGGTTATTTTGTGGGTAAGGGTTTTGCTGAAATTGAGAGTTTTGATTCGGGTAAAAGTTTGGATTTTGAGGTCGGTTTTGGTTGTAGTTTTGCTGCCTATTTCCCATGTAATTCACATCTTCCACTTGCTCCTCAGTCCCCTCACACTGCATAGTCTCTTGAAGTCCTCGATCGAGCAGGTGACAGGCTGATGATTCATGAGGTCCATGACAAATATCGCATCTCACAACTTTATTTTGACCTTTCTTCAGTGAAGCAACCTCTCTCATCGGAGCATCTAACTTCAAATCCATAGCAACGATCTTTTCTACCTCATATAACCCCGTTTTTGATTTGTTTCTAGCATTTTTCTTACCAGGAAATTTTTTCATATTAGATATTTTTTTCTCAATTATTTCCTTAGCTCTAGATGGTCCTATGGATATAAAAGAATCTCCAGCTGCTGCATCCAACAGGTTCCTCCAATGATCCAACAATCCATTGTAGAAAAAGTGCATCTGCTGCCAATCTTCAAAGCCATGATTTGGACATCTCACCAGTAAGGTGTTGTATCTATCCCATGCTTCAAGTAAACTCTCGTCCTCATCTTGCACATATTCTTTAATCTTTTCTTGAAACTCTAAAACCTTAGAAGGTGGGAAGAACTGCTCTAAGAAAGCTTCTAACATCTTATCCCAAGTAATAACATCCCTTAATTGAAGTGAGTTATACCAAGTTTTAGCTTTATCCCTAAGTGAAAATGAGAACAATCTTAACTTAATTTCATCACTAGTAACACCATTTATCTTCACTGTGTCACATAATCCAGGAAATTTCTTATGTGTTCTACTGCATCATTAGTAGGAGCTCCATTATATTGATTTGCCTGAACCATTGTGATTAAAGCTGGCTGAAGTGTGAAACTTAAGGCATCTACATCTGGCCTTGGAGTTCTATTAAGCAGATTTCCACTAGTTCTTGTAAATGTTCCTCAATAGTCATTTCAGCTTGCTCATCATGTTCCACATCACCACCGTTACCTCCATTATTACCCCTGTTATTTTCATTATTTTCTGCCATGCTTAGCCTATTGAACTGAGCAACTAATTGATTAATTTGTACTGTTGAAACTCCAGTCGTTGGAGAATAGTCTTCTTTATTAGAGGATGAGTTAATTGATATTTCCAACTGGGCTGGTCTCCTACGTTTTCCTAACCTAATTGCTCTTAGGGTACGCTCAATTTCAGGATCATATTGCTTGCTTCGCACTGCAAATTTAAATAAAATAGAAATAAAATAAGTACTAGTTTTTTTTTTTTTAGGAAAAAGCTGTATATCATATTGAGATGCACCAGCCTTCGCCCAACGATCCGCCTCATTGTTTCTCTCTCTCAAAATGTCTTAAAATAACCTATTTAAATTTAATAGAAGTATAATAAAATAAAAACAACTAAAAATTCACAATAAATTCCCCGGCAACGGCGCCAAAAACTTGATGAGTGATTTTTACGACTCATTATTTTACCACAAGCGGATGGTTGTCATCAAGTAATAAAATCGGTGAATAACCGAGTCGAACCCAAAGGAATTTCAGAATATTATTTCATTCTGGAGAATATTTTAATTGTTTTTAAGTTTATTAAATATATTTTATATATTTCAAAAGAGTTTGTTTAATTCTAGAGTTGATTAAATTAAAAACAGTGACATTAAATTTAAAATTAAAGCAAGTTAAATTTTTAATTAATAAAAATATAGATGGGAGATGCTTGTAATATTTTAAATATTGTCATCTTTATATAAAATAGAAATTGCATATTGATTGAGCATTTTCCAATGCCTAAAAAGATCAATTTCTTAAAGTTTAAATATTTTATAAAGATTAAAAATATAGTAAGTTTTTAAAATTCAAATTATGCTTAAACGGACTTCATGGAAGCTGATTAAATTATCTAACATTCTGCAATCATTATTCTAGGTCTAAATTTAAGTCTTTCCCAAGCATACAAATTTTCCTATAGCAATTAAAAGACACATTTCATTTCCCAAATCATTGTGCACATGCCAGAATCTATTTTTAATGTAATTTATTTCCAATTCCGGTACTAAAATATAAATTCTACCTTTTATCTCCCGATTTAGCAAAGCAGAAATAATAGAATTTAGATTCTAACATTTTGATTATGCAGAATAGTGTAGAGCAATTTAATAACATGGTAAGTCATCAATAAAAACATGGTTAAATGGATTATTTACTAATATTAGGATGCAAACAGATTAGGATTATGCCAGATTATTATAAATAATAAAATACAGAAGATCGATCAATTCAGAATTTAGCAGATTAATGATGTAAACATCATATTAAAAGAAACACAGAATTATCGATCAAATTTGTGCAGCAAAACAACAATCCTAATTCAGATTCTAACATCATTACAGATTAATCTAGATTTAAACATATAAACATCGATCATATTTATTGCTTCCATAAAAACATAGATTCGTACTTCAAAGTGATTCTGAACTCACGTTCTAGATCACTCTTAACACGAACAATACAGAAATCCGTCTATAAATTCGAAACATGATAGCTGATTACATTTAGAGGCAAATTCATAACATTACAAAGCAAGAAAAAGAAAGGCAACACCTAGAATAGGAAAGCATGGCCAGAACAGTGTTTTTGATGCATCCCTCCGGCATGATTTGTATTTCCGGCCTTTTTCTCCCATTAGCAAATGTTTCCAGAGAGTTTCTGTCGAGTTTTTGCAGTGTGAATGTCGAAAATGAGGAAGAAACGGTGTTAAAAACCGAGTTCGGGAGGTTAGAAAACTGTCCAACCGCGACTGTGGCGCATATTGTGGCGCTCGGAAGCAATTTTAGGTGCCACCAAGAAGGCTCAGCGCATCCTGACGATTTCCACGATTTCATAAGTCGGCGCCAAAAGTGGCGCTCGGAGGCTGTTTTAGGCGCCGCCATGTACGTGCGGCGCATCCTGAAGCTTTTTTATCTCTGAAAGTTTTCTAAGTGTTGAAACGGCACCTGGGTGGCACTCCGAGGTCTTTTTGGGCGCCGCCATGCTAATGTGGCGCATCCTGGGCATATTCCAGTGTTGAAAAATCTGAATTTGACACTCTTTATCCTCCGAACATCTTCCTTTCTTCGTTTTAATGCCTAAAACATCATTGTAATGTATTAGATTTGCCAAAGTCTTATTAAAAAGCATAAAACATGGTAAATTGAGCTCAAATAAGCTTAATTTAACCATGATTATTAATATTAATAAATCACATGAAATATAAACTAAAAACCCTAAAAATAAAGTAACATGCATGCAAATTAGACATATTTTAGCACCATTTAAGCTCATTTAAATGTGGTTTCACAGGGTGAATCAATTCCGCTGCTATATAACTATTACTGCATGTGATTACTCTGATATTTTCAAATTATATTACAATTGGTTGTTTTTAAATGTTTTAAATATTTTAAATCATGATTACCTAGCCTTGCATCACTTTATCAAGCTCGAAGAAGTCGTGTCTTGCTGGGGAGGTGTGGCGGTGACATCCTGGCCTGGGTTATCAAAATCGGGGTGTTACAAAGACTCTCCATGGAATCCACATAACAAGCTCTTAATGTCACTCCCAGTTCAACCGCTAACACAAGACCATGTTTAAGAGCAAGAAGCTCAACTTCAAGAATAGTCCTCGCTCCGGTAGTACCACTACAAGCCCCTATCCATTGCCTACGAATTATAGCACCAAATCCAGACCTTCTCTCATCCATCAAAACGCATCCGTCCGTGTGGAACACCATGCCTGACATACGATCCTCAATCCGGGAAATGGAGCGCACCAGCCTCCTACCACCAGCACACTCAACATGGCGCGGCATGCTACGCTAAAACGCATCAGCTTTGGCCACCACCTTATGTCGCGCAAAAACAACATCCTTAAACATTCTCCCATTGCGATGAAACCAAACCTCCCAAAGAACAACTAAAAATTGTGCGCCCCATATCCTCCAGGCCCATTCACACGAATTTCGACAAGGCTCAATATCAACTCCAGATAATATATTTATGAAAAAGAAGCCCGCCTATGCCAAACTTGCTCAGTCCATCCACACAGAAATGATGCGTGTTTCCAATCCTCCTTCTCGTCTCCACATATGGAACAAAGGAGAGATGTTGCGAGACCTCTATGGAACCTAAGAACATTCGTAGGCAGCGTGCCATGACCAAGAAGCCATAGCAGCACCCCCAACTTCTCCGGAATACCAGGTCGTCATAACTAGTCCAACCAGCACTTTGGACGCCCTCAGAAACGCATCCATCTATAACCCGAGCTAACACTATAAATTCCCTTGGCATCACTATGCCAATACAAGATGTCAAGAGTCGCCTCATTTAAACACGGAGCCGGAGTACCGGTGATTGCTATCCTCAGTGAGCCAAGAATTGAGAGAGGCATTTTCCTTCCCAGTTCCCACCAAGGCACATACCAAAGCGAGCTCTCCCCATTACCAACACGAACCCCATAAAAGCCTGGTGAAAAGATTCTCCAATCTTAACCAGAGTTTTCCAAACCTTACAATTTCGATAATGAGCTTTAGGACACATACCGACCTCCACTCCATATTTCTCTCAGAACACAAGAACCCATAACTTGTCAACATCCATAATAAAATTCCACAAATGCTTACCCAATAAAGCCAAATTCATTGTTCTACTTTGTCTATTGCCAAGTCCACCAGATTTCCTAGATCGTGTAACGACATCACAATTTATCAAATGTAGGCCACGATTATTGTTGGATTATTGGCATCGTAGAACCCGAGTATTGTGATTTTGAGACAAGTAATGTTTTTGTTGCACATGGATTATTTCCGCTTGTACGCTTGTTACACACCCATAGTTTAGGGAGTTTACTATTCTACCTTTCAAGTTTTTGCGTGAACGAACAATGGAGGATTCTGCATTGTCACTGTTTAATCCTGCAATTGTTGACCTTCCTGATGCTCCTCCTCTTGATGCAAATCTTACTCCCCGTTAAAAGTCCAATACAAGCATCCAGTTAGGATTGTGTGCTTACTCAAACATGTTTTGAATTATTAAGTATAATTATTAGGGATACTAGAACTTCCCCAGTCCGTGTGGATGGGATATGATAACTATATGCAAAATGATGAATTGTATCGTTACTCCTATGATGATTACGAAATAGCATAATGTGGTGAGAATGTAGTTCATTTTTTCAATCTAGATTATTATGTTCAAAATATATAAACATTAAAGTACTATTGAAATATAGATAGTTTAACACAGTAAAATAGATAATGTAGTGGTTAATATAAATTGATTAACATATATTATTTATTAAATAAAGACACTTGAAAATTTAGTAGATAATAAATAGAATTTTTTATTTATTATCAAATATAGATAATGTGTCTAAAAAATTAATTTTTTCAATAATTAACCATTCTACGTAATTATTCTTATTATACCCTTTTAAGGCAAATAATTCAAAATATAGTTAGACCAAATACTGCATTATGCTCAACATTATATATATAAATTAAACTGAAAAATAAATTTAATAATAGATCAGTTATTTATGAAGAGGAATTGTTTAAATATAACTAATTGATATATCGAAAATATATATATAGGTAACTAATTGATATACTAACCAATGTATACAAATTTAGGTGGATTATTAAGCCCAAAAAATAATCTAAATTCAATAAACAATCTCTCTTACACAAAATTATCAACATTTCAAAGAAATATATAAAAATTTTGGGATTAAATAGACCACAGATATAAAAATAGTTATAACCATATTAAATTCATCAAAATAAATCAATATTTTGAATAAATTAAAATAAAGAATGAGATCCAATATTATTTATAAATGAAAATTTTTAATTTTTAATCATGAAGATTGCATTTTTTAATGAGCTATTTTAAAGTTATTATCATCCTTAAGGTATAATTGTATTTATAAATGGAAAACTTATTATCCAAGTAAATAAAATACCACAAAGGTATAATTGTATTTAACTATTGTAAATGAGATATCACAAAGGTACTTATTATCCAAGGAAAACTTATTGCCCAAGTAAAATACTTATTGTACAAGATAATCACTTGGTGCCGATTGTGTCCTAAGTGGATCAATTACAAATGTGGAAAATGAATCTCTTCATGCCCAAAGTACGGTAAATCATCCGGTTTCAAAGATAAAAATACTCGAGGTTTACAAATTTAAAAAATTATTAAAACATTATCTAGAAAATACTAGCAAATAGCTCCAAAGAAGCATGACCCTTAAAAAGAAAGAGAACTCAATAAATTGTTACAAAGAAAAATATTTGGAATCCAGATAAAATTTATATAGCAAACCTAAATCGGTTGTTGAATGCCTGCTAAAGAAAATATTGTCTTTATGTGTGATTCCTTTCAATGGAAAAAACACTTGGACTATAAGTCCAAATACCAAAAAATGGTATGAAAATTGTGGGATGTAAATAGCTTTTCAAAAACTAAGTCTTTATCATGATAAAATGCTTGAAGCATCTGAATCAAAGCCTAATGAATTATATTCTGATGGATTTGGTCTTGGAGCTGAATCAGCATGTTCTGGAGTGTTGAATGAGTCATTTGTAAGTGCTGCTGAAGGGATGCTTTGTATGTGCTGAGTATTTTTATAAAGCACAGACACCATTATATACCCAACACACATTATTAATACCCACCACATACATCTAATCGAGTCGGCACGCACTCATTCAACACCATATCTTAACCATATTCTAATTGTGTGAAAGTCAAACAAGCTTAAAAAATATAACTGATTGGGCAAAAAGAAAAAAGGGATGTTATTCAGCCTTATATTACAAAAAATATGAAGCTTATTAGCATAAATAGGTGTTTGTAGGACAAAAAATGAAAATATGAAAAGGCTTGAAAGCCTAAGGATTTTCTCACAAACTGTGAACTGAATTTGAGAAAATATATTACACAGCCATAGGCGGATAATATTTTTTTGGCATAGCAGCCTATACAGGCTAGGAAAAGTGAAAAAAAAAGAAAGGAAAAAATAAAAGGAAGATAATCAATGGGCACGAGGGAACCACGTGCCCGCCGCATCAGCCGCCAAGAGAGGTTTGAGTCTGTCCGGCGGAAAAGCCCACGTGGTGAAGAAGAGTTCCTCTTCAGCTCCTAATTTCGCAAGAGAGTCAGCAACGCCATTACCCTCTCTCAATATGTGGTTGAAGCTGCAAACTTGGAATTGGCTAACCAAGTCATCAATTCGCGCAAGATATGGCGCAAGCCAGTGTGTGATAGACCGAGGAGCAGAAATAAGTCGAAGGGCCTCCTTCGAATCACAAGCGCAGTATACTTCCATAATGTCATGTTGAATTGCAAGTTGAAGGCCATGCATCAACCCCGCAAGTTCAGCATGGACAATCGAGACGTCCCCAAGTTGCCCCGAGACTCCTCCAATCCAATTGCCATCGACATTCCTCAGATCATCTCCGTAGCCAGCGCGGCCTCGGTTGTCCAGGCGTGAACCATCCGAGTGGAGAAAAACCCCCGTCCATGATCCCATATTCCAACAAATCAGCCGCGGCACAGACATAATATCAACTGGTTTTGCCAGAGATGAGTGAATAGTATCCCCGAAGTGAAGAATAGTGCGGAGAAGTTTATGATGTGGGGTAGAGGTACCCCGGAAGACCCTTGTGCATCTTTCCTTCCATATGAGCCAAAGAGTCGCAAGAAATAAAGGCCCATACCACCGAGACATGCCACAAAGCCATGCTCGGACATCAGGACGATCTAGGGTGTCCAGATCCACAGAGATATCAATCTGAAGAGCATTCCACAAAGCAGCTGCCCAAGAGCATTGAAATAAACAGTGCTTCCAATCTTCATCCATGTCGCCACATATTTGGCATAAGGGAGTATTGGCTAATTGTCTTCTATATCTGAGAGCATTACAAGGAAGAGCCTCCCAAGAGAGTAGCCAGAGGAAGAAACAAATGCGCTCCGGAAGTCGTGAATCCCAAATCCACCTCCAAGCATGCAGACCGAGCGGGGCAGTAATAAGGGAAGCGTAGCCAGTGCGAGTAGTGTAGCGGCCATCAATACTCCCTGCCCAGCTCCAACCATCCTTCCCATCCTGGTGTAAGCAGGGTGGCGGCATCTCCAGGATGGAACCTTTAACAGGATCAGGAATGATAGTGTATAAGCAAGAGAAATCCCACCCGTTATTACTAACAATGTCTTTCACAGACTTATCAAGATCATGTGTCTCGACGAACGGCACCAGGGGACCAAGCTGGCTGCCATGAAGCCATGTTGTAAACCACAGAGAGGAATGTCCATTACCAAGCCGAAACTTAAAGCTTCCCTGAAGGTGGACTGCCGCTTTTCGAATGCTCCTCCAGTTACAAGAGCCGCGAGTTGGCATGGAGGAAATGGATCCTCCCGATGGCCAATATTTCGATTGTAATTCCTTGCACCAAAGTTTATCGCTTCCAGTCACAACATCAGAGACCAACTTCCCAAGGAGCGCAATATTAGCATGGCGAGCCGACCGAAACCCTAACCCGCCTTTGGATCTAGGGAGAGCCATGCGGTCCCAACCGATGAGGTTTAGCCCACGGCCACTATTATCTTTCCACACAAAGTTACGAATTTTCCGGTCAATGCACTGACAGGTGGTTTCAGGAAGCCAACAAATTTGCATGCAATATGCGGGGATTGCCGAGAGCACATGTCGTGCTAAGGTAGCACGACCCGGCTTGTTGAGAAGACGCATAGCCCAACAAGACATCCGTTTATCCATTCGTTCAAGGAGGTGATCATATGCTTGGCAACCAATTCTGCCCATGTGAATTGGGAACCCGAGGTACTTACCCAATTGATTCGTAAATGGAATTGGGGTAGCATCCGAGAACCAACTCCTCTCCACAGGAGTGATGCTAGCCGAGGCGAACGCACGAGATTTCAGATTATTGATTTTAAGGCCTGAGAGCTTACCAAAGCGCTGGAGTGTCGAGGTCAAGCAATTGATGCTGTTAATCGTTGCCTTAGTACAAAGGATTAAGTCGTCGCGAAGAGTAAATGAGATATACCAGAGCCACCCCGAGACAATTTAACAGGAAGCCATGCTTTATCTTTGACAGCCCGATCAATGGTAATAGAAAGCCTTTCCATGACAATATTGAACAAATAAGGGGAGAGGGGATCTCCCTGTCGAAGACCACGCTGCGGAAGAAATCCTTCAATAGGCGTACCATTCCACAGGATCTGATATGAGGGGGAAGTCAAGCAACTCATAATAATATTACAAAGTACAGTTGGCAAATTCATTTGCATCAAGCATTCTTTCAAAAAGGACCATTTAACAGTGTCGTAGGCCTTTTCGAGATCGATCTTAACAAGGATAGCCATGGTGCAGGGGTTGGATCGATTAAGGGTGTAAATAAGCTCTTGTAGAAGAATGGCGTTATCAATGGTCCCTCGTCCAGGTAGAAAAGCCGACTGAAGAGGGGAGATGTAGTTAGCCAAGATGGGGCGGAGCCGGTTGACAAGGACCTTCGAAATAAACTTTTATGCAACATTGCATAGTGTGATGGGGCGAAATTGTCTTATGGAGCTCGGGACACTGATTTTAGGAATAAGACAAATATAAGCTTTAGCTAATATTGTGTCGACTTGTCCCGTGAGAAAGGCATTTTGAACCATGGTGGTGATGTGCGAACCAACCGAATCCCAATGCTTTTTGTAAAAACCCGCAGGAAAGCCATCAGGGTCGGGCGCGGCATAAGACTTGAATTGAGACAGGGCCAACGAGACCTCCTCAGCTGTTACTGGACCTGCTTCCAGGGCACCATGCTGGTCAGCAAGTGGAGGAAGGGGAGGAAGAGGCTCTTCGGACGGAGTGGAATCATCATCAGAGAAAAGATGTATATAGAAGTCCCGAACAGAATGCTTCAGAGTGTGGGTGTCAGTACACCAAGAACCATCCTCCAATTGAAGTCCAGAAATTTGTTGTTTATGATGGCGAAATTTGGCCGGGGCGTGGAAGAACTTGGTATTGCGATCACCAAGGCGAATCCAATCCTCCCTAGCCCTTTGATACCAAAAAAGCTCCTCCTGTTCCAAAATAGCTTTGTAGTCCTGTTGGAGCTTCCTCTCTATCATGATGAGACGAGCAGAGTCCACAAAGGATAGGCAGCGATCAAGTCCTTGAAGACGTCTCATAAGTTTTTTCTTCCTGTTACGCAACTTGTTGCGTTCATGCATACAGTGTTGGATGGAGAGAGACTTTAGACGTTCCAAATGAGAGGATAGGGTTCTGAGGGCTCAGAACAAGCCTCAATCACAAGTTGATTGTAGAGGGGGCGATGACTCCAGAAGGCTTCCCATCGGAAGGGTTTGCCATGGGACAGACCTTGGGGCAGTCCACATTGCATGAGCAAGGGGGCGTGATC
The DNA here is from genome assembly GCA_030278955.1 of Hygrophila difformis. NCBI lineage: Eukaryota > Viridiplantae > Streptophyta > Magnoliopsida > Lamiales > Acanthaceae > Hygrophila > Hygrophila difformis. The sequence continues at coordinate 492 of JAOANR010000238.1, read as the reverse complement.
AGATCCGAGGCGGGGCAGAATACTTATATTAGCAGTCGGAAATAAGTCGATCCAGACTAGGGAGGTGATAATGGCCAAAATTGTCCATGATTTTCAATCCATTTCCGTGTCTGAGACGGACATTTTGATCGTAATTCCATCTTATTTCAATAAGAAAGCAGTTGAATTTGACAGATTAATGCGAGTTTGTAAAAACATCGAGCCGGTAACAAAAAGACACAAAATATGCAATTTTAATTGCATTTGTGCTAGAAAAATCCAAAAACATGAAAAAAGGAAAAAGAAAAGAAAAAGGAATGAAAAGATGGGCAAAAGAATAAAAGAGCCCACAAAAATCCAAAAAGATGGGAAAAAGATAGAAAATCCCACAACTGAAATTTGGTTAAGTGTTGAAGCATAGTTCGAATTGTGCAATTCGAATTAATTCGAATTGCACAACAATTCGAATTGCTAAAGAGAGCAAAGAAATGGTTAAGTGTTGGAAGGAATGCA
>JAOANR010000237.1:0-103924 GCA_030278955.1 Hygrophila difformis | reverse complement strand
GACGTGAAATCGTAGTAAGGAAAAAGTGTTAGAATCCGAGTTTTGGAGACTTATGGACGGATGGAACACTACATTAAGACTTACCAAGGTTCTATGAGGCAGTGGCTCAGTCCCGTTCGCCTCTTCGTCGCCGGAATGTTCGCCGGAAAGTGAGTTCGGAGAGGTTTCGACTTTGGGAGGAGTTGGAGAGAATGTGAGGAGAAGAGGCTGCTCTAGGGTTGTAGTTTTCGAATTTAGGGTTAGGGAGCAGTCTATGGTCGTCCCCTATATCCTTCCATAGCCCGGGATTGAGTTTCCATCGTCGGGGGTCGAAAATATGGCAAGAAAATCGTCGGGACGCGTTGTTGCCGAATTCTGGGGGTGTCACGCGCCCTTGGCGCGCACCTAGGCCAAACACCGCGCGGCCAGCGCGCGGCCTCCGCCTGGACCTCGGTCCGGGCGGGTCCGTGCGATCCGATCGGGCCTTTTCTCCTCTCTTTCGGACTTCTGTGCTCCTACGTTTCGGGCTCGATTTTTCGGGTCATTCTCGGATTATAAATTCTTATCTTAAATCAATCTCGTCTCGAGTTAATCCCGTACTTGAAATCTTGAGTCCGTTGCATTTGGATTCGTCGGCTTCTAATTCGTCGTCTTTTGACTCCCGTGCAACAATTTATCTAATTAATTTATTTCCAACTTCACGGGTTCCTGGAATTAAAATTCTTTTCTTTCTTGAATTTAGTTTCAATTCTTTTGACTCGATTTCATGGAATGTCTTCGGGCTTCCTTTCCCTCCTTTATTCCATTTTGAATTTTTGAATCTATCGGCGTTTCATTTCCGAGCAATAATTTATTGTGATAAATTATTTTCTTCTTCTCGGAGATATTTCAACCTTGATTTGATTAAGAAATAAATTTTATTCCTTTGGACGCCGATAAAAATCCCGGGTATTACAGTCTACCCCCCTTAAGAATCAACTTCGTCCCCGAAGTTGCGCCCTCACTTTCTTTTGGGCTCAATTTAATGTTGGGGTATCTCCATCTACTTTCCTTAAGGATAAACGTCTTCCACAAGAAATTAATTCCATTCCTTTGAATGTGAATTAAATTTCTCGGGTGTTACACACGGATTTTGTTTGATGCTCAAACAAAGCCATATTTTCAATGTATCAGGTTTTGTGTTGGGAAAACATTAACATAGCACCATAAAACCAATCCAACCTTCAAAAACAAACTATACAACTCCAACTTCACATACAATGAACAACCACCTCACTGGGAAATTGAAATCAGTTTAAAAAAATAATGAAGCACATCAAATTGAGCAACATATAGAGCACATTACCACAACCACACAACCATCGTTGCACACCCCCTCAACATTATTGCTCGAAAACAAAGAAAAACCATAACACAACAAATTGTTTTAGTACAAGCTTAATCAAGGCAGAAATCAGGGTTTCGGACAACACATTGGCAACCCTAAAATATCCAACACCCCTCCGAACAAACAAAGCGGAGAATCCGCGCATCAAACAAATTGGACGCGGAATGTGGCCGGAAAATTTAAGAAATGCAAGTGAGGGTATCGGGGACAGAAAATCGCTACCCAAATCTAACAACCTTGAAAATGAAATGTGCTTAAAATTGTTTTCATTCTTCAACTCAAACTCGAGCAGACGGTGGCGAACAAAAAGGAACAAAATCGCTACCCAAATCGTTCTTGTGCTTAAACTTAAAACAACAAACGCGAAATCAACTCACCCGGCTGATAAATCGAACAATCAGCAGACGGCGGCGAACGAAAAGGAAGTTCAACGACGGCGATAGGACGGTGATGGGAGGCTGGTGATTTCGTTCTTCAAAGAGAGAACCGATATGGTGTTTTGATGGGGCCTGCAATGCTCTGTCAGTTTTTTTAAAATAGGGATGTTTTACAACTACAAAAGGGGTGATATGGTGTAAGTCCCAATGTGGTCCAAACGTATAAGACAAAAAAATCCATAACACAATCTGGTAATAATTTTAATAAAATCTCCGCATCCCAAAAGATTTGAATATTACACGTGTGTGTGTGACAGTAATATTTCTCCACAATCAGTGGCCACGAAATCCGGTAATAAAATTAGTCAAAAATACGAGATCAATTGCAGCAATGTTAATAAGGAAACACAATAATTGATTACACTACCATATGTAGGACTTACAAAAAAGCAGCACTAACATATCATGGTGAGAACACGTCTGCATATGCAGACTCTGCATAGGAACCCGTTCGCAAGTTGAATACTGGTACTACTTTTTTATCTTTATTATAGTATAAAGTAAGCTTTTTTCTACACACATTCCCGCCTAAATTACATTTCTTCTCACAAATCTATTCAATTTTTACTCTCTTACACACACTCCAAAATTACGAGCTCACTATTTTATATTTTTCTAGATCTTTGGGAAACCGCATACCACCCCAACCCACATTTATTGCTCTACCCATAATCATTCTTCAATATTTTCTTTTGTGTATCCCTTTCATTTCCCTTCAAAATTACCAATTTAAATTATTTTCATCCATTAATATATATATATATATATATATTTATATCAATATTATTATATAAAATATAAAATATATAGTCAACTATCTCAATTTCACGTTCATTTCCCCAAATAAAAACCATTTTTGTTAATTCCGTATTCTTCAATCTGTTGTGTAATATTTATTTATATAATAAGTGCTAATGGAGGAATAAGATATTTGATATAAAAATATATGTATATCTCTGTGTATATATGGAATTGAAAATGTATTAGAGAAAGAAAATAGAGAAACGTTGGGACAGATAGAGTGGAAAATGGATTCATGTATTCTCAACCACTCATTTAATGTAAAACTGATGGTTTATATGGACAACCTATTACATAATTAGTCATCAACTTGGATCTTCCATTAAGTGCCACATAAGTGTCATTTGTCTCTTTGATAAACATCTAATGGACATGCACTGTAATACCCGTGAATTTTCCATCATTAAATAAAACAATAGTTAAATAAATAAATAATAAATAAAATAAATACCATAAATAAATAAATGAATCCAGCAAATAAAGAAATAAATAAAGATAAGGAAATGAGAAATGAGATTTTTACTTAAAAAGGAATTTAATTAAATAAAAGGATGGATTAAAGGTAAATAAATTATACACCGAAACCCGACACTAATGAACTCGAGGATTCGAGTCCAAAACATCCAATTAGACCCGAGAATAAATTTAGAGAGAAAGTAGGAACCCGAAGATACCCCGGAAATCGGAATTCGGGAGCATAGAGGGATAGAAACCCGAAAGAGAGGCGGAAAAGCACGACGGATCGCACGACCCGCCCGGACCGAAGTCCAGGCGAGAGTCGCGCGGTGGCCGCGCGGTGAAGTGGGATTAGCGCGCCACGACCGCGCCACTCTGGCAGCAACAAACCAAGCGAGATTTTCTCGCCCGAACGCGGATTTTTCGACTTTCGGTTGAACATCTCTCGACCCAAGACCTTTAGGTCAGATGTTAGACGCCCTAGGGATTGAGAAATCTATAAATAAGCCCCTTGGGAGCCCCAAACAAGTTTACAAAACCCTACAACCTTCCATACGTTCGAAACCCTAAATTCGGAGTCAACGGAAAGCACCAAACGGAAGCAGCAGCTTTGGACGAAAATCCAAGGATCTCCAAACGTTGTGGTAAGCTCTAGTCCGATAAATCTTTTCACGTTTCAATCCGAAAACGGATTCTAACTTCGGTTCTTCTCTTTCTACACCCCGTATTGGATCTAGATCGTAGAACCCGACGAACGGAGAGGAGAAACGGTGATCTGGAAGCCACGCCTCCGAATTAGACATCCCCGACGTTCATAAACTCAGTAAGTTAACGCTTACTTTGGTTTTGGGTTGTTAAAAGATTCGAACATATAGATCGAATGGAACCCTATCTAAAATCTGTCTACACCGGCGCAGTGTTTTTGTTGAATTTATTCGAACCCCTTAAAACGTTCAAACGAGGAAACGTAAAACATGAAAAACATTCTAAGACACTGACCTAGGTTGTGTAAAAATTTCATAATTTTTTATCATGTTTTGGTATGCAAAACCGATCGTAAACGAGCCTGCGTTAGATTTAGATCTTGAAACGATGATACCTTCTTTATTCGAACTTGTTGGTGATTTCTACCTTAGATCTAGACCGATCTAGGCTTGGCGTTGAACATAAGAGTTGTAGATCTATATGTTATGAGTACCTCCGTAAAATTTAAGAATCTTTCGTGATGATTTGATATATGAAATCCACTCCAAACTGAACTGGTTTAAAATCGGATCTTGAAACTGGACCGAACATAGATCAGAACTTGTTGACGCTTTTGACTATCGTTCTAGGCCGAATTAGATCTTTAGCCGAACATGAAAGTTGTAGATAATTGTCTTAAGATGATCTCTGTAAAATTTCATTAAATTTGGAGTTGAATTGCTATGGTAGAATTCGAAATCTTTAAACTGAGTTATATGAAATTCGGACAGAACAGTACTTCTGTGAAAATTAGTGTTTTTGACCTATTTAGGTATTTCGGATTGAAAAAGTTAAAACACGAAAGTTGTAGATCTCGACGTTTTGGAGTCAGTCGTGAAATTTCGGAATTTTTGAAATTAAATCTGATTTTAGACAATTTTTAGAGTAAACTGTGGTTGACCGAGTCAAAACTTGAAATCTTGTGGAAACGGTGAAATTAACCTTTGAGGTTGAAACGGGTAGAAATACTTTGAAATACGATACACGAAACAAGAAGATTAAAATATTGCGGGTTATGACTAAGCTAGATACTGTCAATGTTCTCTGCGGCTTGGGACATAAGAGCCCAAGTGTATGTCTAGGTTGACGTAAGAGCCCTAGCGAAACACTGATCGTATGACTAGCGGACGGATTAACTCTAATTAAAAGATCGACCATGATACCTGTGGACATAAGAGCCCAGGCGTAAGGCTGGCGGACATAAGAGCCCTAGCGGTGGTGATCTGTAAAAGATATGAAACGAGAAGTTTGCGAGAATTCCAAATTAAATCTGTATTAAATTGTGCTGTTAAATTTATGGCAACTTATTTAATTACGTTGCAAGCTATATGAAGATCTTATGAATCCGTATTTCTAAATTATGCGATTACATGAATTATTTAAATTATGCACATGTTTTCATTAAATTTAATTAAAGGCTTTGAAACCTCATAATTTTGTACGTGTTAACTTACTCAGCACGTAGTGCTGACCAAACCATTTTTATTTCTTTTTCTTCCAGAGTTGAGAATTATGCATCGCCATATGCATACACGGGAAGCTTGGGATGATATATTATATTTGAATTTTTGTATTAGACTAGATCTTGCATGAACGGGCCTGTCTAACCCGTGATTAGGCCATGTTGGCCCTATATTTAAATTCCGCTGCGATACATATATGTAAATATTATTTTTCCGCTGCAACTTTGATGTATTATTTTTAAATTATATATGAATGGGCTGTTTGAATATTTTAAATTCTAAAAAACCATAGCCTTGCATCTCTTTAGTGAGCTCGGAGAAACTGTGTCTCGCTAGGGAGGTGTGGCGGTGACACCTCGACCTGGGTGACCAAAAACCGGGGGTGTTACAAGGTGGTATCAGAGCCCAGACTATTTTAAAGCTATTTATTTTAAAGAAAATATCTGATACCAAAGTGGTATCAGAGCCCAGAATAATTTAAAGCTATTTATTTTAAAGAAAATATCTGATACCAGAGTGGTATCAAAGCCCGGCTATTTTTAAACTATTATTTTTAAACTATTATTATTTTTAAACTATTATTATTTTTAAACTATTATTAATATTTTGACTATTATTTTAAATTTTAAAGTATTATTTCCATGGAGAAATTTTTATTTTAAAACCCATGGGAAAAATATATATATATAGTGCATAAATTAATTTTGGGGGGAAACTATCATTCGCATTTGCATATTGCATCTCTTTTATGTAGAGAACTTAGAATCTTGGCGAAGTTAACCTAGAATCTTGGCGAATATTAACTTAGATCTTTTGCTTGCACTAGATAACTTAGACGCTTGACATCAAATTAAGGAAGCTAACTAGAGACTGATCTTGCCTTAGTTCCAGATCGCGTTCATCTATGCGTTCGCCTAATCATAACAATCCTCGACCTTAGCCATTCCTACCCTTGTACAAATTAGAAAACTTCCTCATGGGGAACAATGAGAAAATCAAGTTTTATTAAAACACTCTTTATTCCAAAAATCTTGTTTGGATTTCCAAACAACAGACCCGAAAATTTGAGATTAGAAATTTACGAAACGTCTCATTCGAGCGATCTACCTAAACCAAGATAAGCTAATCTATACACGTGTAACAGAAAATGACGCCTAGGAGGAAACCAAGGAAGGTGAGTCCAAACGGCACTGACGCTAACCTTTCCAACACGCCCAACAACAGTGAAAGTCCTCAGAACCTAGGAGAGCAAGTGCCTCAAGCGCCCAATAATATGGAAGCACGTTTAAAATCTATAGAGGAACTCCTTGTAGCATTGGGAAATGCCGAGGTGCATAGGACACAAACAGTACCTCCGCCAGTAGCCCGAGTCAACTACTTGGCATTAGTGAACCCTTACAACCCACCCCATTATGACGGCCAAGAGGATCCGGCGAAGTTGGAAGGTTGGATCCGTACCTTTGATAAGCTCTTGAATGCTATCAAGTGCCCTGATGAGGAGAAGATACACGTAGTGACCTACTACCTAGGAGGCGAAGCCGATGAGTGGTGGCAAAATCTCCAAGCAAATTCAGTGGAAGACGAAGAAGCCTACACCTGGGAAGAACTTAAGGAAGCTTTGAGGGAAAGATTCTACCCACTGAGCACCAAGACTGCGAAGTACGAGGAATTCATCAACCTAAAGCAAGGTGCGCAAACAGTGCTAGAGTACTACAGCAAGTTCAAGGAGCTAGTACGATTCGCTGCGAGGATAGTACCAACCGACTCTGACAAGGCTCAGAAATTTGAGATGGGTCTGAACCTTAGTATCCGGGAGATACTTGCAGTAGGACAATTCACGAACCTGCAGACGATATATGATCGCGCCGTATCAATTGCTCGAATCCAGCAATTGAAGCGTAAGGAACATGGTGAGTCGAGCAAGGACTCGCAAGGACTTGAGAAGAAGGATCGGAAAGACAACAATAACAACTCTAGGAAAGACAATGGATCCCGAAGGAAAGGAAATAAAGGTCTCAACGATGGGGGAGACGACAACCGTGGTGCGTTTGTACCACGTTGCCCACGATGCAACCATGCACATCTGGTGCGCCAATGCCCGAAGCCTGGAACCTGCCGTAGGTGCGGCAAGCTTGGTCACAAGGCTAGTGGATGTCGAACGCCAGAGGAGGCGATCGAAAAGAGAGTAGATTTGGTGAACCTTCAGCAAGGAGAGAGTGAGAGGAACAAGACCAAAACCCGAACCCTCTTGAGAATAATGAATAGGCAGTTATGGGGACATAACTGAAGTCCTAAGGGGGAGAGGATGTGATACCCCGTAATAATTTGTTTTTGGAGTTCGACTCGATATCATGTACCCTAAATCATAAATAAACAAATTCAACTTGTTTTGAACTACGTTATGGCTTGATCCCTTTACCGGGTACGTAGGCAGCTTAGAAGTTTCAATTCTAAGTTCAGTCACAACATAATAAAACAAACACAAGACCTTAGCACGAGAAAAGCCGAAACACAACTTCGAGGACGAAGTTGATTCTTAAGGAGGGTAGACTGTAATACCCGTGAATTTTCCATCATTAAATAAAACAATAGTTAAATAAATAAATAATAAATAAAATAAATACCATAAATAAATAAATGAATCCAGCAAATAAAGAAATAAATAAAGATAAGGAAATGAGAAATGAGATTTTTACTTAAAAATGAATTTAATTAAATAAAAGGATGGATTAAAGGTAAATAAATTATACACCGAAACCCGACACTAATGAACTCGAGGATTCGAGTCCAAAACATCCAATTAGACCCGAGAATAAATTTAGAGAGAAAGTAGGAACCCGAAGATACCCCGGAAATCGGAATTCGGGAGCATAGAGGGATAGAAACCCGAAAGAGAGGCGGAAAAGCATGACGGATCGCACGACCCGCCCGGACCGAAGTCCAGGCGAGAGTCGCGCGGTGGCCGCGCGGTGAAGGGGGATTCACGACCGCGCCACTCTGGCAGCAACAAACCAAGCGAGATTTTCTCGCCCGAACGTGGATTTTTCGACTTTCGGTTGAACATCTCTCGACCCAAGACCTTTAGGTCAGATGTTGGACGCCCTAGGGATTGAGAAATCTATAAATAAGCCCCTTGGGAGCCCCAAACAAGTTTACAAAACCCTACAACCTTCCATACGTTCGAAACCCTAAATTCGGAGTCAACGGAAAGCACCAAACGGAGGCAGCAGCTTTGGACGAAAATCCAAGGATCTCCAAACGTTGTGGTAAGCTCTAGTCCGATAAATCTTTTCACGTTTCAATCCGAAAACGGATTCTAACTTCGGTTCTTCTCTTTCTACACCCCGTATTGGATCTAGATCGTAGAACCCGACGAACGGAGAGGAGAAACGGTGATCTGGAAGCCACGCCTCCGAATTAGACATCCCCGACGTTCATAAACTCAGTAAGTTAACGCTTACTTTGGTTTTGGGTTGTTAAAAGATTCGAACATATAGATCGAATGGAACCCTATCTAAAATCTGTCTACACCGGCGCAGTGTTTTTGTTGAATTTATTCGAACCCCTTAAAACGTTCAAACGAGGAAACGTAAAACACGAAAAACATTCCTAAGACACTGACCTAGGTTGTGTAAAAATTTCATAATTTTTCATCGTGTTTTGATATGCGAAACCGATCGTAAACGAGCCTGCGTTAGATTTAGATCTTGAAACGATGATACCTTCTTTATTCGAACTTGTTGGTGATTTCTACCTTAGATCTAGACCGATCTAGGCTTGGCGTTGAACATAAGAGTTGTAGATCTATATGTTATGAGTACCTCCGTAAAATTTAAGAATCTTTCGTGATGATTTGATATATGAAATCCACTCCAAACCGAACTGGTTTAAAATCGGATCTTGAAACTGGACCGAACATAGATCAAAACTTGTTGACGCTTTTGACTATGGTTCTAGGCCGAATTAGATCTTTAGCCGAACATGAAAGTTGTAGATAATTGTCTTAAGATGATCTCTGTAAAATTTCATTAAATTTGGAGTTGAATTGCTATGGTAGAATTCGAAATCTTTAAACTGAGTTATATGAAATTCGGACAGAACAGTACTTCTGTGAAAATTAGTGTTTTTGACCTATTTAGGTATCTCGGATTGAAAAAGTTAAAACACGAAAGTTGTAGATCGCGACGTTTTGGAGTCAGTCGTGAAATTTCGGAATTTTTGAAATTAAATCTGATTTTAGACAATTTTTAGAGTAAACTGTGGTTGACCGAGTCAAAACTTGAAATCTTGTGGAAACGGTGAAATTAACCTTTGAGGTTGAAACGGGTAGAAATACTTTGAAATACGATACACGAAACAAGAAGATTAAAATATTGCGGGTTATGACTAAGCTAGATACTGTCAATGTTCTCTGCGGCTTGGGACATAAGAGCCCAAGTGTATGTCTAGGTTGACGTAAGAGCCCTAGCGAAACACTGATCGTATGGCTAGCGGACGGATTAACTCTAATTAAAAGATCGACCATGATACCTGTGGACATAAGAGCCCAGGCGTAAGGCTGGCGGACATAAGAGCCCTAGCGGTGGTGATCTGTAAAAGATATGAAACGAGAAGTTTGCGAGAATTCCAAATTAAATCTGTATTAAATTGTGCTGTTAAATTTATGGCAACTTATTTAATTACGTTGCAAGCTATATGAAGATCTTATGAATCCGTATTTCTAAATTATGCGATTACATGAATTATTTAAATTATGCACATGTTTTCATTAAATTTAATTAAAGGCTTTGAAACCTCATAATCTTGTAAGTGTTAACTTACTCAGCACGTAGTGCTGACCAAACCATTTTTATTTCTTTTTCTTCCAGAGTTGAGAATTATGCATCGTCATATGCATACACGGGAAGCTTGGGATGATATATTATATTTGAATTTTTGTATTAGACTAGATCTTGCATGAACGGGCATGTCTAACCCGTGATTAGGCCATGTTGGCCCTATATTTAAATTCCGCTGCGATACATATATGTAAATATTACTTTTCTGCTGCAACTTTGATGTATTATTTTTAAATTATATATGAATGGGCTGTTTGAATATTTTAAATTCTGAAAAACCATAGCCTTGCATCTCTTTAGTGAGCTCGGAGAAACCGTGTCTCGCTAGGGAGGTGTGGTGGTGACACCTCGACCTGGGTGACCAAAAACCGGGGTGTTACATGCACTGTAAAAGATTTTGCCACATAACACTCCCCCTTGCATGTCCATTGCACAAAGAATATGCCTCGTTAAAACCTTACTAGGAAAAAACCCTGTGGGAAAAAATCCTAGTGAAGGAAAAAGAGTACAATATTCTCGTGTTGAATTCTCCCCCTGATTTCGACTTCATTTGAGATCTTTGGGTGTTTCTCCCCCTGACTTGAATTTCATGTGAGATCTTCCTTCGGGCCGATGCATGTCGATTTACTTTTGTAATTTCACAAAAGTTGCTATCGGCAATGCCTTGGTAATAAATCCGCTAAGATATAGTCCTTTTGGACAAAATATTTCTTTATTTTATTATTTTGATTTAAATGGATCCTTTATCGATTCATGAGCTCGGACGAGCATTAAGCATTTAGCGGATATCCCTTTTTCATTGGGAATTGTTTAACACCTTTTCAGGTAGTGGATGCACCCAATTTGCAAACCAAGGCAAAATTTGGTTTTACCAAATCATAGATCTCAAATTCATTTTTTCCCATTTCAGTAGTGCATATTAACTTCATAACGGATAATTTGGGAATATTTATCTTCCGGACGATACTGTAATTTATTTTTCTATCATATGAAGAATGTATATAATAAATCCAAGTCTATCGTCCTTTGAAGATAGTAAATTATATATTTCAATCTCAATGCCATTTATGTAGCCTTTTTTGTTAGGCTTTCACTGAGGCTAGTAAATAACATGCATTCAAATTGCACATAGAGCCAAGATTTTATTTTTCCGACATTCATCAACCGATTTAGGTTTGCAATATGGGTTCCAAATATCTTTGCTTGTGACGATTGATTGAGATCTCAATATTTTTAAGGTATGGGCCCTGCTCTTTTGGAGCAATTTGCTCTTTTGTAGAGCTTGTTTCAATAATTCGTCACTTTCTAAATTTTATAAACCTCGAGGATTTTTGTAGTTGGAACCAGATGATTTACCGTACTTCAAGCGTGCAAAATATTCATTTTTCACGTTTGTAATTGGTCCATTCAGGACATAATCGGAACCAAGTGATTATCTTGTGCCACAATTATTTTACTAGGGCAACAAGTTTTCCTTGGGTAATGCCGATATGCGGGATTTAGTAACTCTTTTAGAGTTATATGATACGCTTGTTTTGCAATTTATGCAATATAGTTTTTTTCAGTCACAATAATATATTTTCGGTTGATCAATAATATATTTTCGGTTGATCCATATCTCCCCCTAATGTCGGAAAATAATAATCTGCAAATCATATATAAAATCACCATACTTTGGTACCAAATATAATTTATAAATGGTGATTTATATCCGACATATGTCTACCCAATCGTCATTGGGATCCCAATTAGGGTGGCATAGTGGGGGACTTATATCGCACACCCAGATATACTTTAATTTACTAAACATTGGGCTTATGTCAATGTTAGTGAGAGAGAATTAATGACAATCGGTCGGCTTTATTTTCATAAGCGTTGCTAGATCGCATGTCCCCAAAATGATGTAGGTAACTTTGACCTTATCGTGCAATTTAAATATTACTTATTTTGGTATATATTTTGGCCAGGCCTGGCTTGCACGCGATTAAAATCCAATGACACTATCCAATCTTATTTTCTTTATTGGATGTCATTGTGCTCACAATTTAATTAAAAGCAACGCATATAGATTCATTTGATTTTGAATTTTCAATAATCCACCCCAGCATGATGCTCTTAGGAGGATGCCCAAACTGATTGTGCCAAGTAAGAAAATTATAAGTAGACTTCAGGTCTACCATATGATATATTTCAACGGTACTCAGCTTTAATTTGTATGGTATATGCCAGAGGATATTGATGTAATTTTTTTTTAATTTCTTTGCATCATAATCTGAGTAATCAAGAAATAATGTTATTGCCTCATTCTGTATTTCATAATGATATGAATTTTTTCGAATATCACTGAAGCTTAGTAAGCTCTTTCGAGATTTTCTCGAGAATAGTGCATATTCAAGCACAATTTTTCTTCTCCTTCAGGAGATATACAATGACTCTTCCAGAGTTCTTTTGAACTTTTACTGATTTTATTAGCAGTAAGCTTTTCCTTTTTCAGTTGGGATAATAGCTTTTGCTTTTCAATACAACGTGCATAGCTGCACCGTGGATGAGGCAGACATCATCCTCGGCTTCATTTTATTTTGGCATCCATTTATCTTTCAAAGAAGGCAGGCACGAGTGTATAATTTATATACACAAAATATTCAAATTGCAAGAGGGTTGTACTGGGGAGTAAAAACATGAATTTTCATTTCATTTGGCACCAATATGTGCGCAATAAATTTATTTAAGTCCACACACGTGATACATATTTCACTTTATTATCACATCAATCATCGTGGTCAATACGATTTGTTTCAACCTTAAGGCCTTTCATTTAAACAAGCCACATGTCTATCCAGATGTCATTTAAATGTTCAATGGCTTTTGATATCACAATGATATGATTTTATCATGATATGTACTTTCTGGTACAGTGGTAATAACCACGAATGGGATTTATAAGGCCTTTTGTGGTTATACCATATATTTAATTAATTCCGGGGAATTCATATTTTCATTTTGCCAATATATCTAACCCGGTTCAATTTTCGATTACGATTTCAATAATATGTTGCCTTTTGGCACATCATAATCACGCTCTGATATTTATATTTTGTCATATTTTCCTTTAGAGAGGGCAAGCATTTGTCGGCTTGAATTCGGAATATTTCAACAATATTTCATTGCTTTGTCTAATTAAGAAAACCAACATTCATTATTGACTATATAATTTTTCTCACAATTTATTGGACTTTCAATAGCCCTTTTCATATATAGGCGTAATAGCCATTTTATACCACTTTGGTATTTCAAAGGTCATCCGGTTTAACCGGGCACATATATTCTATCTTTTGGGGTTTCCCGTTTCCCTTGTTTTGGGGTTTTGGCAAAATTTTGTCTTTATACAATGACTTGATTCGTGCCACAATTCCTTTGATTCTAGGCAATAACTCAAATCTCTTCCTCAAGCCAAGTGTGATATATTTCAATCACAACAGTACCACTTTCTAAGGCTCATACATTTAGGCCAAATGCATTTGTGCATTACTCGTCCAATACATGGACACCAAATTCAATCCTGCAAAGTTAGTCGTAATAATAAAATTGAAATTAGTAAATTCATAAGTATACCTCCGATAATTTTGGTAGATTTAAATCTTCCTCCAACAGCACCTAGACAGAGCTACTCGGGCTGATAACGTGTTGTGTAATATTTATTTATATAATAGGTGCTAATGGAGGAATAATATATTTGATATAAAAATATATGTATATCTCTGTGTATATATGGAATTGGAAATGTATTAGAGAAAGAAAATAGAGAAACGTTGGGACAGATAGAGTGGAAAATGGATTCATGTATTCTCAACCACTCATTCAATGTAAAACTGATGGTTTATATGGACAACCTATTACATAATTAGTCAACTTGGATCTTCCATTAAGTGCCACATAAGTGCCATTTGTCTCTTTGATAAACATCTAATGGACATGCACTGTAAAATATTTTGCCACATAACACTCCCCCTTGCATGTCCATTGCACAAAGAATATGCCTCGTTAAAACCTTACTAGGAAAAAACCATGTGGGAAAATAATCCTATTGAAGGAAAAAGAGTACAATATTCTCGTGTTGAATTCTCCCCCTGATTTCGACTTCATTTGAGATCTTTGGGTGTTTCTCCCCCTGACTTGAATTTCATGTGAGATCTTCCTTCGGGCCGATGCATGTCGATTTACTTTTGTAATTTCACAAAAGTTGCTATCGGCAATGCCTTGGTAATAAATCCGCTAAAATATAGTCCTTTTGGACAAAATATTTCTTTATTTTATTATTTTGATTTAAATGGATCATTTATCGATTCATGAGCTCGGCCGAGCATTAAGCATTTAGCGGATATCCCTTTTTCATTGGGAAGTGTTTAACACCTTTTCAGGTAGTGGATGCACCCAATTTACAAATCAAGGCAAAATTTGGTTTTACCAAATCATAGATCTCAAATTCATTTTTTCCCCTTTCAGTAGTGCATATTAACTTCATAACGGATAATTTGGGAATATTTATCTTCCGGACGATACTGTAATTTATTTTTCTATCATATGAAGAATGTATATAATAAATCCAAGTCTATCATCCTTTGAAGATAGTAAATTATATCTTTCAATCTCAATGCCATTTATGTAGCCTTTTTTGTTAGGCTTTCACTGAGGCTAGTAAATAACATGCATTCAAATTGCACATAGAGCCAAGATTTTATTTTTCCGACATTCATCAACCGATTTAGGTTTGCAATATGGGTTCCAAATATCTTTGCTTGTGACGATTGATTGAGATCTCAATATTTTTAAGGTATGGGCCCTGCTCTTTTGGAGCAATTTGCTCTTTTGTAGAGCTTGTTTCAATAATTCGTCACTTTCTAAAATTTATAAACCTCGAGGATTTTTGTAGTTGGAACCAGATGATTTACCGTACTTCAAGCGTGCAAAATATTCATTTTTCACGTTTGTAATTGGTCCATTCAGGACATAATCGGAACCAAGTGATTATCTTGTGCCACAATTATTTTACTAGGGCAACAAGTTTTCCTTGGGTAATGCCGATATGCGGGATTTAGTAACTCTTTTAGAGTTATATGATACGCTTGTTTTGCAATTTATGCAATATAGTTTTTTTCAGTCACAATAATATATTTTCGGTTGATCAATAATATATTTTCGGTTGATCCATATCTCCCCCTAATGTTAGAAAATAATAATCTGCAAATCATATATAAAATCACCATACTTTGGTACCAAATATAATTTATAAATGGTGATTTATATCCGACATATGTCTACCCAATCGTCATTGGGATCCCAATTAGGGTGGCATAGTGGGGGACTTATATCGCACACCCAGATATACTTTAATTTACTAAACATTGGGCTTATGTCAATGTTAGTGAGAGAGAATTAATGACAATCGGTCGGCTTTATTTTCATAAGCGTTGCTAGATCGCATGTCCCCAAAATGATGTAGGTAACTTTGACCTTATCGTGCAATTTAAATATTACTTATTTTGGTATAGATTTTGGCCAGGCCTGGCTTGCACGCGATTAAAATCCAATGACACTATCCGATCTTATTTTCTTTATTCGATGTCATTGTGCACACAATTTAATAATAAGCAACGCATATAGATTCATTTGAATTTGAATTTCCAATAATCCACCCCAGCATGATGCTCTTAGGAGGATGCCCAAGCTGATTGTGCCAAGTAAGAAAATTATGAGTAGACTTCAGGTCTACCATATGATATATTTCAAAGGTACTCAGCTTTAATTTGTATGATATATGCCAGAGGATATTGATGCAATTTTCTTTTAATTTCTTTGCATCATAATCTGAGTAATCAAGAAATAATGTTATTGCCTCATTCTGTATTTCATAATGATATGAATTTTTTCGAATATCACTGAAGCTTAGTAAGCTCTTTCGAGATTTTCTCGAGAATAGTGCATATTCAAGCACAATTTTTCTTCTCCTTCAGGAGATATACAATGACTCTTCTAGAGTTCTTTTGAACTTTCACTGATTTTATTAGCAGTAAGCTTTTCCTTTTTCAGTTGGGATAATAGCTTTTGCTTTTCAATACAACGTGCATAGCTTCATTTTATTTTTGCATCCATTTATCTTTCCAAGAAGGCAGGCACGAGTGCATAATTTATATACACAAAATATTCAAATTGCAAGGGGGTTATAATAGGGAGTAAAAACATGAATTTTCATTTCATTTGGCACCAATATGTGCGCAATAAATTTATTTAAGTCCACACACGTGATACATATTTCACTTTATTATCACATCAATCATCGTGATCAATACGATTTGTTTCAACCTTAAGGCCTTTCATTTAAACAAGCCACATGTCTAGCCAGATGTCATTTAAATGTTCAATGGCTTTTGATATCACAATGATATGATTTTATCATGATATGTACTTTCTGGTACAGTGGTATTAAACCACGAATGGGATTTATAAGGCCTTTTGTGGTTATACCATATATTTAATTAATTTCGGGGAATTCATATTTTCATTTTGCCAATATATCTAACCCGGTTCAATTTTCGATTACGATTTCAATAATATGTTGCCTTTTGGCACATCATAATCACGCTCTGATATTTATATTTTGTCATATTCTCCTTTAGAGAGGGCAAGCATTTGTCGGCTTGAATTCGGAATATTTCAACAATATTTTATTGCTTTGTCTAATTAAGAAAACCAACATTCATTATTGACTATATAATTTTTCTCACAATTTATTGGACTTTCAATAGCCCTTTTCATATATAGGCGTAATAGCCATTTTATACCACTTTGGTATTTCAAAGGTCATCCGGTTTAACCGGGCACATATATTCTATCTTTTGGGGTTTCCCGTTTCCCTTGTTTTGGGGTTTTGACAAAATTTTGTCTTTATACAATGACTTGATTCGTGCCACAATTCCTTTGATTCTGGGCAATAACTCAAATCTCTTCCTTAAGCCAAGTGTGATATATTTCTATCACAACAGTACCACTTTCCAAGGCTCATACATTTAGGCCAAATGCATTTGTGCATTACTCGTCCAATACATGGACACCAAATTCAATCCTGCAAAGTTAGTCGTAATAATAAAATTAAAATTAGTAAATTCATAAGTATACCTCCGATAATTTTGGTAGATTTAAATCTTCCTCCAACAGCACCTAGACAGAGCTACTCGTGCTGATAACGTGTTGTGTAATATTTATTTATATAATAGGTGCTAATGGAGGAATAATATATTTGATATAAAAATATATGTATATCTCTGTGTATATATGGAATTGGAAATGTATTAGAGAAAGAAAATAGAGAAACGTTCGGACAGATAGAGTGGAAAATAGATTCATGTATTCTCAACCACTCATTCAATGTAAAACTGATAGTTTATATGGACAATCTATTACATAATTAGTCATCAACTTGGATCTTCCATTAAGTGCCACATAAGTGCCATTTGTCTCTTTGATAAACATCTAATGGACATGCACTGTAAAAGATTTTGCCACATAACACAATCTTCTTTATAATTATTTTATCATCTTCTCAAATTTATTATATTTTTTTGCCAGGAATTATTTCCTTCTTTTTTAAAATTATCTTTCCTTTTTTCCAAAATATCCTTCCCACTTTCCAAAACTATTTCTTTCAAGATTATTTATTTCTTTCCATGCCTCACAACATTTCCCCATAAGAAGGAAAGAAACGTGATAGTATCATTCTAATATAGTTCAATTCCTTTGGATATCCTCTGTCTTCCCCCTATCGTTCAGTCGCCACCTCCGACAGCCCACCGTTGTCTTCACGCCCTGGTCTTGCCACTGTCTCAGCTTCCATTTCTGTATGCTCTGCAGTCTGCCCCGCATCATCTCCACCTCTTCCTCCGCCTCCGCCCCTTCATTCAACTTCAAGATTTATGTCTCCTCCTCATGAAGGAAAGGCGTGCGGTCTCCCTTTGGGTTAATATACGCCGCTCCACTCTCATCAGCGGTGGTGCTGTTGGCCGGTGCCTTTTTCTTCCTCAACTGTCAATCTTATTTTCTGAATTTTTGGACTCTTCGATCTATTGTTCATTTTTTGTTGTTATTTGTTGTCTTTTACTATTATTTTTGCTACATCTTTTATATTACACCACAATATTTCGTTATTATATCTATCATTTGTATGTTTATCTTCGCAGTTCCGAATGATATACAGTTTCATGGGTCCAGAATGCTGGATTTCAGTTGTATACTTACTAATTATATCTGTAAATCATCATCTGTAAGTGAAAACCTTTCATTTTATGTTTTGTGTAGTAAGTATTCTGTA
The DNA here is from genome assembly GCA_030278955.1 of Hygrophila difformis. NCBI lineage: Eukaryota > Viridiplantae > Streptophyta > Magnoliopsida > Lamiales > Acanthaceae > Hygrophila > Hygrophila difformis. The sequence continues at coordinate 85,457 of JAOANR010000237.1, read as the reverse complement.
TAACGATCCCTCATTATTTTGAATCCTAACATTGTCGGCTTATATCTCATTATTGTGAAGGAGAATCTTACACTCATTTCAGAATATCCTACCAAGAAGAGCACTGGAGCGCAGCGCCCTAACATTCATCTCCGTTTCCATTTATGATTGACTCATTCATTGGCATCTTTTCGTGGTCAGAAATATCAATTACTCAATTGTTAATATTGCCTGAATTTCGATTATTTCCTAACCTCTTTTACATGAGTAGCTTCTATTTCTCATTGTTTCCAATAATGTAATTTGACTAAAAATTGCTTCATTGTACTTCTCACTCCCACTTATACACCTCTTATAGTGTGATTTCTTTTTACCCAGTAGGCTCCTCATCCTGTGTGTTGGGAAAAACAGGAATAGTGCGGAACCTGTGGGATCACCAGAAAATACCAAACAATACCAATATCCAAAATAGTATATCACTGTGTGCCAAATGAGTTTCCAACAAATGCAATCAAAACCAATCAAGCCAATTCAACAAAATCAACCATAAAACAGTAAATTGACACCGAGATTTATACGTGGAAAACCCTTCAAAAAGAAGGTAAAAACCACGGGCCAGTCGCCACCATCTCAAAATCTCCACTATATCAAATAATGGGTACACCAACGTTTCTCTCTAGCATATGCCTAGAGGTTCACCAACAATCATCAAGATTTTCACTAATCTTGGCTAATCAAGGACAACAACAGTCGGCAGAGGATTCCCAAAAATATATGTACTTCTAGAACAAAATTCTAGGCTAACATCAAGAGAGGTGTAAGAGAAAGAATTTCACCAAAGATGTGAATTTTTCGTCGGACGGATTGAAGGATCGGCCTTCTTCTTCCTCCTTCTCTTTCTCTGTTTTCTTTCTCTGGTTCTTGCGAAACTAGCTGCTGCCTTCTCTCAATTATTGTCTCACTACCTTTTTCTCTCTGTCCGTAGCAATATGTTTTAATTTGTTTTTGGAGTCTTCTGCCCACCTCACTTATTGTGTGTAGGTAAGTCTTTTCTTCTTTTTTTTATGTATTGTTTTTCTTGGTCAATCCCATTAAATGGACTGACCCTACAATTCTCCCACGTCAGTTCACTTTTCTGGGCGCTACCAAGCCCGCTCCTCGCCTACAAGCTTCAAACTTCTCTTTCGGTAAAGACTTGGTGAACATATCTGCTGAATTCTCACTTGTGTGGATCTTCTCCAAACTCAACTGTTTGTCCTCAAGCACATCACGAATCCAATGATACCTGTAATCAATATGCTTGGATCTCGAATGAAAACTCGAATTCTTAGATAGATGGATTGCACTCTGACTATCACTGTAAACAGTCCACTTCTCTTGTTCAATGCCAAGCTCTTCCAACAGTTTCTTCATCCACAAAGCTTCTTTGCAAGCTTCTGTGATGGCAATGTATTCAGCTTCAGTACTATGCGGACTGCTGTTGATTTGATTAATCTTTCTCCAAGCACTGCTCTTGATGGTGATGTTCCCAACAGAGTTTGGAGTGGGAAAGATGTTTCCTATGATTACTTGAGAGTGTTTGGCTGCAGAGCTTTTGTTCATGTTTCGAAAGATGAGAGGTCGAAGCTTGATGATAAGGCCAAAGAATGCATCTTCTTGGGTTATGGTCATGAAAAACTTGGTTAAAGGTTATGGGATCCAGTGAACAAGAAAATTGTGAGAAGCAGAGATGTTGTATTTCTTGAAGATCAGTTTGGGGATGATGTCAGCAAAGATAAGAGTCCCAGTTCCTTTGCAGAAATTCCAGTCAGATTGGATCCAGTTCCTTCTCCCTTAGTAGGTCATGATCACTGGGGAGACGTACAACCAGAGGTTGGTGATGATGTTAATGATGAGCCTGCAGCTGATGATGTTGATCCAGTTGGAGAAGTACCACAACCACCACTACCAGTTGAGCCAGTTTTGAGGAGATCCACCAGGGAGCGCCAACCATCAAAGAGATATAACACCAATGAGTATGTGATGCTTACAGATGGAAATGAACCTGAAAGCTATGAAGAAGCCATTGGTCATGAAGCCAAGAATGAGTGGTTGAAAGCTATGCAAGATGAGATGAAGTCTTTAAAAGATAATCAGACTTATGAGTTGGTAAAACTACCGGAAGGTAAGAAAGCACTCAAGAACAGGTGGGTTTACAGGTTGAAGACTTCAGAAAATAGCTCACAACCAAGGTACAAAGCAAGGTTGGTTGTGAAAGGATTTGGTCAGAAGAAAGGTGTTGACTTTGAAGAAATATTTTCTCCAGTTGTGAAGATGAGCTCCATCAGAGTTGTTCTTGGTCTGGCCGCCCGTTTAAATTTGGAAATTGAGCAACTTGATGTGAAAACTGCATTCCTTCATGGTGATCTAGAGGAGGAAATCTACATGGAACAACCTCAAGGTTTTGAAGTCAAAGGCAAAAAGAACTTGGTTTGTAAGCTTAAGAAGAGCTTGTATGGATTGAAACAAGCTCCGAGGCAATGGTACAAGAAGTTCGATTCATTCATGATGGGTCAAGGGTATACCAGAACGTTGTCTGATCACTGTGTGTTTGTGAAGAGGTATTCTGATGATGATTACATTATCCTACTGTTATATGTAGATGATATGCTGATTGTTGGCCATGATGCTAACAAGATTGAGAAGTTATAGAGAGAATTGGATAAATCTTTTGCAATGAAAGACTTAGGCCCTGCTAAACAGATACTTGGCATGAAGATAACCCGAGACAGGAAGAAGGGTAAACTTTGGCTATCGCAGGAACGCTATGTTGAGACTGTTCTTGAAAGGTTCAACATGAGCAAGGCAAAGGCAGTGTTTTCTCCACTTGCAAGTCACTTCAAACTTTCAGTTAAACAGTGCCCTACAAGTGAGAAAGATAAAGAAGAGATGAGCAAAGTTCCTTATGCATCAGCAGTTGGCAGCTTGATGTATGCTATGGTCTGCACAAGACCAGATATAGCTCATGCAGTTGGAGTAGTGAGCCGGTTTTTCTCTAATCCAGGAAAAGAACATTGGGCTGCAGTGAAATGGATTCTCTGATACTTGAGAGGTACTTCCAGTGTATGTTTATGCTTTGGTACTAATGAGCCTATTTTGGTTGGATATACAGATTCAGATATGGCAGGTGATGTCGATTCCAGGAAGTCCACGTCGGGGTTCTTGATGACTTTTGCAGTATGAATTAAATCAAGTACACCAGACTTTCTATGTGGAGGATAAGTATGGAATGAAACTCTATGTGCTTTACCAGCAATACAATCAAGACAAGTTTTCAGAGATGTACCTTGCAAATTCGGTAGAAATTGCTTCCTTGAGAGAGTCTGCAAGCTCTTCTCACTCACATGGCCAAGTCTCTTGTGCCAAAGGTCAATGCTGACACCTTTCTGAACAACATTTGTCTCCCCTTTGCATATCTTTGCTTGCATAACATAGAGTGTGCTCACTTTATTTCCTTTTGCAACTATCAAAGACCCTTTGGTGAGCTTCCATTTACTTTCACCTAAGTAGTTGCAGAAACCATCATCATCTAACTTTCCAGCTGAGATCAAATTGAGACGAATATCTGGAACATGTCTCACATCCTTGAGTATTAATTTTGTACCAAGATTTGTCTCCAAACAAATATCTCCAATGCCCACAATCTTTGAAACACCATTGTTTCCCATCTTGACATTACCAAAATCACCAGAAGAGTACGAATTGAAGAAGTCACCATGAGATGTAACATGGAACGATGCGCCAGAATCAATCACCCAATCAGTGTCCTGACACACTAGACTAACACAACTGTCATCTAAGACAGTAACTGCATCACTGTTGTGGTTAACTGCATTAGTATCTTTTTCTTCTTTCTTGCCTTCTGTAATTTCCCTTTTCAAGATCCTGCACTCTTTCTTCATATGACCCGGCTTGTCGCAGTGATAACATCTAATCTCTTTTATGTTCTTTGACCTTCCTCTTGGTGTATAATGTTTATCACGTCCTTGTGGATTTCTGCTCTTACTAATTCCCTGTCTCACTGGCGTCTGAGAAACTAGAACATCTGAAGAAAATTCACCTTTTTCTTTTCTTCTTGCATCTTCGTTGAGTAAAGTGTCTTTAACCATCTCCATGGTTAGTGTTCCACCTGGTGCTGAAGTACTCAACGAGACCACTAGTGTTTCCCAACTATCCGGTAGAGACCCCAGAAGTAGCAGTGCCTGTAACTCATCCTCAAGATTTAATTTCATCACAGCCAACTGATTTACCAATCCCACAAAATCACTGGTATGCTCTGTCATACTTTTTCCATCCCTGAATTTCAAATTCACAAGTCTTCTAATGAGTAATGCCTTGTTTCTAAAAGTATTTTTCTCATAAAGTGCCTCTAGCTTTTTCCACAATAAATCTGCTTTGGTTTCCTCTGCAATGTGATGGAATATATTGGGATCTACCCATTGCCTAATGGTAGCAGAAGCTTTCATACGCAACACTCCCCAAGCATCATCACTTACATCATTTGACTTTTCTTTGCCCAACACCGGCTTAAATAAATCTTTGCAATAAAGCAGGTCAAGCATCTTTCTTTTCCAAATAGCATAATTCCCATAATTTAATTTCATCATTCCAAAGGAATTTTGCTCATCCATTTCAACACACAGATATACTATCAAAACTTCCACAACCCAACTTTCGCTCTGATACCAGTTTGTTGGGAAAAACAGGAATAGTGCGGAACCTGTGGGATCACCAGAAAATACCAAACAATACCAATATCCAAAATAGTATATCACTGTGTGCCAAATGAGTTTCCAACAGATGCAATCAAAACCAATCAAGCCAATTCAACAAAATCAACCATAAAGCAGTAAATTGACACCAAGATTTATACATGGAAAACCCTTCAAAAAGAAGGTAAAAACCACGGGTCAGTCGCCACCATCTCAAAATCTCCACTATATCAAATAATGGGTACACCAACGTTTCTCTCTAGCATATGCCTAGAGGTTCACCAACAATCATCAAGATTTTCACTAATCTTGGCTAATCAAGGACAACAACAGTCGGCAGAAGATTCCCAAAAATATATGTACTTCTAGAACAAAATTCTAGGCTAGCAACAAGAGAGGTGTAAGAGAAAGGATTTCACCAAAGATGTGAATTTTTCGTCGGACGGATTGAAGGATCGGCCTTCTTCTTCCTCCTTCTCTTTCTCTGTTATCTTTCTCTGGTTCTTGCGAAACTAGCTGCTGCCTTCTCTCAATTATTGTCTCACTACCTTTTTCTCTCTGTCCGTAGCAATATGTTTTAATTTGTTTTTGGAGTCTTCTGCCCACCTCACTTATTGTGTGCAGGTAAGTCTTTTCTTTTTTCTTTTTTTATGTATTGTTTTTCTTGGTCAAGCCCATTAAATGGACTGACCCTACACTGTGTTAATTTATTGATGCAAAAGGGGCAAAGGTTTCGACATCCCTTGCATCCATTTTCTTTCTCACCATGTCTTTTTTAAAAATTTAAAAAAAAAAAGAAAAGTAAGAAAAAAGAATTCAAAATGGAGCATATTGGAATGACAGGTTGCATACTTTCATTGGAGATTTACCATTAAGAGGTAAATTAATATCTAGCTTTAGTTGTAACTTTGAAGCATTGATATTCACCAAGCATTTATAATTGCTTTTCTTGCATTTTAACTTCTCATTTAAGGGTTTGACAATTAAATAAATGTGTATGCATAAATTTTATGTAGATCGATGTCCAGATTTCTCATTCAACACTTTGAAAATAAACTAGCATGTATAGGTTGTTAAGTAAAAAAAAAAAAAAAAAAACAACAACAACATTTTGAAAATAAAATAGTACTATTACACTTATTTTTAAATTTTAATTTATTTTTTCAAATTTTTTGACTTTATTTAATTCTTATTGTACGAAATTGAATAATTTAATATTTAGCATAGAAATATTAAATATATTCTAAATATTAAGAAGCAAGATTAAAAAAATAATAATAATAACTTCATTTTTACTATCATTTTTCTAATTTAATGTCATGATTTATGCAGTTGTTTCCTTAACCATTTTCAAAAGTAGAGCGAATCATTTCTCAAAGTAAAGTTTCTTTTTACTATAAGAAATTCAAAGATATACTACCAAACAAATTAACTTCACATAGAAAATATCTCAATTTATTAATGTATAGAATGCACACATATAAAATGATACCATAATTGCAAAGCCATCACTCTATACCAAAAGGATTATTTTTTTGGGGATAACGACTTAGCTCAAGTGGTTAAGTCCCTAAACTTCCAACGGAAGGTTGGACGTTCCATCCCTAGCGGCCCCCTATCCCTCCCTTTTATTTCCCTTTGTAATTTGTGTGGCATGGGCTCCCACCACCCCTTTCCCAGACCTTCAATGGCTCTCCAAAAAAAAGGATTATTTTTTGTATTAATTGTATATTTAATTTAATATTTTTTACTTATTTTTGGTTAATATTTTGTATTATATTTAATTTATTATTTTTTATTTTATTTTATTAAATAATATGACTTGATTTTATTATTCAATTATATATTCTGTATGATGAATGACTTTTTTTTGCGGAAGTAAAGTTATTCAAATACACTCATCCATAATTCCTTTAGTCCTTTGAACGGGGATAGGTTTCGGTGCAGATTCAGCGGAAGCTGAATATGTGAAAGTTAACCATGTGTGTGCTGTTTACCTCATTCCCGTGAAATGGTCACAATTTTGGATATATTAATTAGATATTCTAATTATGGTTGATAATAATGTAATTTATTTCTATCCGCGGTTAATGGCATCAATCAAGTATAGCAGTAAACATTCCAATATTTTGTTAGGAAGTAAATCACATTTGCAATGTAGTGTCTGAAATAAAATACTCCGTATTAGAGTATTAGTAATGATAGTGGAAGCCACCTCTCACCTCCAATATTTTTCTCTTGTCCACCATTTCGTGTTTGAGCAAATACACACTCTAAAAAACGCATCACCCCTATCAAGAACCAGAGCACACATTATCTAATGAAAAAACCAAAATCCTACCATGAGATTAATCACCATTTTTCATTATTCCCAGCACCCGTCGACTTTCGTCTCCACCAAAACAAGTGACAAAAGTTTTATTATTAATAATGATGGTTGTATCTGGTTGATGTGATGGGTGTTGACAATTTATAATTAGTTGGAACTCCTAGCATTTTTATTTTTATTTTTTAAATTTCATTTGTTGGCGGTTGCTAGTTTCATAGCATCCTTGTGATAGATCTATCTAGTTGGTGTGAGGATTGCAATGTCAATGCGTGCCTTTCTTTTTTTTTTTTTTTGTAAATGATGGATTAATTCAGTGTATGTGCTGGTTTCATATTAACAACGTGATGATGTTGTAGTATATATTTGATTTTGTTCTTTCACCGTTTTATAATATATTGGAGTTTTATTGCCCTGGAACCTTGATATGTTCTTCAGACGGTTTGTAATTACTGACAATTTGTGGCTTTTTTTTTAACACCATCAAATCGACATCTTAACACAATAACACCATCACATGAAGCCATAACACCATGAGAGGGAAATAACGGCTTCGATTAATAGAATTTTTTCAGGGAACTCACAGTCAGCTTTTTGTCGATTGGTGTAATATGCATGCGGCTTGTATGCTACCATTTTATGGCAAATGTGCTAACACAACATAATATGAGTGCTAGACATTGTTTTGTGGGTGCATTGACAATGTCATTTTTGTTAAGGATATGAGCATATATGATTTAATCTTTTTTTTTGCACCATATTTTTATGTTTGAATTTCACCAAAAAGTATCATAAAAGTAATTAATCATAATGGTATCTAAATTGGCACTCACCGGGTTATATTGAAATGGATAACATGACGTCCAAGCTGAGTGATTTTCCAATTACACGTGAGTTTTCAAAATCTCAATATAATTCAGCTAGAAAACGAACCTATGTGCTAATGTTATGATACTCATGTGCTAACCTTTTATGTGTTGTATTATTGGGGCTCGTCTGCTGAGATCAGGCCAATCGTGTGCTGACAACAATTGAAGATCGTCCTGATCGCGGTTATATGGGGATACGCTTTAAACATTGGTTTTATTCAAATATATTAGTGAAAAAACATTTATATCAGCGTATTCAAACCAAAGTACAATAGTAGATCAACGCTCAAACACAAACGCCCACGAATTTAACATCATTCCGGTTTTCGATGCGTATCCATCATGGCGTGGGCAAATATGCAATGCGCATTGTACGCTTCATCGATGGTCTGGAAAGTGCACTCTCTGAGTTGCTCCATATCTGCAGCATAATCCAGTAATGAATTAAGCACCAGAATTTTGGTGAAAAAACCAAAATTCCATCCAATATATCATATTACATATCTAAATTATAAATCATCATAGTACCCTAGTTTATTTTTTTATTCTTCATTTCATCATACATTATGTAATATTATAGCACACAATTAGTATGCAGCCTATTCCCATACGAAAAATTTAATACCTGGCGGCCCAACCAACTCACTGTAAACAATTTTGTCTTCGAAATACCATATGTCCTATATCACATGTAATGGATGAAGTCATCATGTTTTATAATTTGCATCAGTATACAATTTAAAGTGCTCCAAATTATAAAAAATATATGATGGTGTTCAAACAAACATAATGAGTTAATTACACAGTATATTATATGCATGTTTTTCAGCAATGAATGTATCAATCGAGTGCTAGTTTACCTGTGAAGGTAGCCATCCGACACCACAATGTTCCGTCGCTTTTAATCTCAGCACCCTTGGACTCATTATTGCCATCCCCTCCGGATTCTGATGCCCATCTTCTACATCATTTGCCGCTGAAATCTGTAATGCGGCTTCAACTTCATCTTCTTCGGAATCACCCCCTAGCACATCTGCAATGTTGTCTTCACGCGGATTGTCACTTTCTCTGGGTCGTTGTGTAGGTCGAACATATCTACTGTGTTTGAAGGTTCTATCACGAGTGATTGTTCATCACAAATGGACACGTCGGAGTAGCAGCAACCGCCGGTGGAATATTTGGGTTTTCTAAGAATGTTCTTACATCTACTCACGTGTCCAGTCTATCATAATAGATATATTATCACATTAAATGGAATGGTGATGTCCTTCCTTAATATGAATTACAATTATTAGCAAGTGTATATTTTCTTCCCCATAAATGTCGCATCCTATGTTTGGTAATATATGCAGCCTACAATCTAGTAGCACACATGAGCAATAAAAGTATCATATTCAGTTGGGGCTGAATTTATAGATTCAGCCCCCTAACCTAACCGCTTTGAACGCATTGAAACAACGACATTAATTAAAATTATATTTAATCCAATTAATTTTTACATATATCAATGCAAATTATTCTTTCAAGACTGATCATATTTATTAGAATGTATTTTTACTATATCAGAGGTGTTTCCTATGTTTATTAGATTTATATTTATTGTTTATAGAAGAATATCAAAATTGATCAAAAATCATTATTACCAATAACCAAATACACATAATTTTGAATAAATTATTGTCTAACAATCAGTCAAATAAATATCAATTTTCTAAAAATAGTCAGTATTTGACTAATAAATAATATAATATTGTTGAGCAATTTCCATTAAATAATTATATTTAACATATTATTGTTTTAAAGGTTAATAATGTTACCCAAAATAGAAAAATATCCTACAGTATATTCTTAAAATTTTTCTTCCACATATTTACTATAAACAAAAACCAACATTCAAACTAAAAATCATATTTACCATTGATATCTATTTTCCTTCCACATATTTACCGAAAAATCATTTTCCATTGATATCTATCTATTTATTGATTTAAAAATACTTCAAACTAAAAAATAGTGGCCTTAACTGTTACTTCCTCTGTTTTTTAAGGATTGCTACGAACCCACCCTACACGCACTCCAATGCACATTTTAAACCTTAATAACTCAAATTAGGTATAAGTAAAAATTTTAAAAGTTTTGATATTTAAAAACTACAAGACGAGATGAATCTAACAAGATCTCACTTAGCTATATTTTAAATTATATAACCATGATAAAACTTTAAGTCAGAGTATATAAGTGAACAGTAGTATTTGTCAAACCGTAGCTAACAAAAAAAACAGAGGAAGTATAACATAAACAAAACCTAGGCCTTTTAGGGAAAGCTTTCCATCGAAAAATTGGTGTAATATATAATTTTTAAACAAAACTAAATTATAAATTGGTACATAAATAACTCTTATTCATATGAATGCATTTATTGTGATATTGTCTGTAAATTCATATATATATTTTATTGTTCAACTACACTAATTGAATTTTATTTTTGAATTTAATAACTGAACTTAAGTAACTATTTTACAACTAATACAACAATTGTGTGGCATGTACCTATAAGGGAAAAAAATAACTTAAAAATTTGATATCCATAAGATAAATAAATAGGAAAATACTAAAATATACCAATTATTTGTATAATGTGTAATCAAAAATACTGATTTAAATATTTGGTCACGTTGTGCTAGATATTCAATTTTTGAAACAATATTAACTAATATTCAATCAATAGGGCGGGCCGACCCATTTAGGCCTACATCTAATAATAAATATTATAAACTAAATATTGTATACATGGAAATTTACTATATATAAAAGTTTTTCTTTCACAATATATATAAAATTTTACAATAATTTTTCGTTGTAAACAAATAAAATGTAATATTATTTTTCTTAGTATTCTTATTGTTAGTTTATTTATGTATATATGTTCTCACAATAAGAACGACATAATATTTTTCATTAAATATATTAATAGGTAAAGAAATATGATTTTTTTTGGGTGAACATGATGCGAATTGCGAAAACATCGGCAAAGATAAAAGCTAAAAAACAAAATTACAGCAAGGGAAAGGGGATAGAAAAATAAAGGAAGAACCAACATCCTAATAATGAGGGAACCAAAACCTGTCAATCAACACACAATCACGGACGTCATCCGGAGGGACTGCCCAAGTCGTAAAGAAATCTTCAGACAAGGCCCCACGCTTGGCTAGCAAATCAGCTACAGAATTACCCTCTCGAATGACATGAAACCAACGATAGACTGGGTGTTGAGGTAGTAAATCATGAATATTTTGGATAACCGGAAATATGTAGTGGTGTACCCCTACACCATATTGAACAAGCCGCAAAGCTTCAGTATAATTCGAATAGCAACAAGCAAACTCAATACCCATAGTCACAAGTTGACAGATAAGAATACCATGAAGCTCAACCACCAAGTTAGACCAAAAAAGCCAGATAAACCTTCTATCCAACGCCCATGACCATCACTAACCAGATAAGCCTTCTATCCAACGCTCATGACCATCACTAACCAGATAAGCCTTCAATCGATAATTTTAATATATCATCACATATAATTTTTTACACAACATTATAATCTAAGCCCGGCGCATCGCGCGGGCGGGTAGTTCTAGTATCTAAAATATTAATGTTTTCTCTTTTATGACATATTCAAAGAGATCTAGTAGGAATAAAAAGGATAAGGATAGTGAAACTTTTGACGAGTTTCATTAATACGAGTAATTTTCTGAAATATCAGGTTTGGATTATTAAATGAAAAGAGTTATGATTTAGGGAAGGGGTTTAAGGATATGTTATGATTTTCCTTTTTATTACTCATGTGGGGTCTTTTGATTTCAAATGGCGCTGTGGTCCTTCCCGTCATGAAACTTTTGACAAATATCACGGTGCAACCGGGATTGACCTTCAGTCTGTCACCCTGAAAGTCCCTGGTATCTGCACCATGATGTTTCTCTTAATTTCATGTCAAGAAGATACCTGCCATGAAACTTTTGAACATCTTCCCACTACATGAGTATTTTCTAAATTGTTGTGTTTTTATTTACTCGTGTCAAGAAACTGTGCTCCCGAAAGCGCACGGAGTCAAAAATTGCAGTAATTTATAGTAAGTACCGGATCGTTCACTGGAGGATGTGCGATGGAAGCAGGGCCCACGTCGTTTACTAAGATTTTCCACTCGGTTACTCGTTTCAAGTTTTGCAAGGGTTTCTATCAACTACTTGACATAATTTAAATCCAGATCATGAAAGCAGTAAAAATTATTCTACAAAGCATGGTAAACTAGATCGAAGAAAGCAATTAAATCTATACTACGAAAGCAATATAAAATTATGCTACACTATCTAGAAAGCAGGTTTAAATGTGACAGAAGGGACAGGGAGGAGATAATAAAGATTGGACAAGATTCAGATGAAACACAATTAAACTTCCATTTTTAATACACAGATCTTAGCTTGGGATAATCCTCCAGTTAGCTAACTCTCATGCTTTCTACACCATGTTCCCTTTAACAGACAGGTACTTACGGTAAGAATATACATGCTCTTACGACCTCAATTTCTAAGATACCACAGACTCACAACTGCCCTCACATGGCCATGCTAAGGCGTATTATTCATCTGTGGTGGATAAGCAACACCTGACACATCATTAGTTGACATGCCAAGTACTCCTATCATTCCCCCATGTCACTCCCAAAGCTTCAAATCAAGCCCCAAACCATTCCATAACTCTCAAACCTTTTAACAGATGGACAGCCCCTAATTCTTCCGAGTGACCTCTATGAAAGCATTTAAAGGAAAGCAGCAAAGAAAGCTGTAAAGAAAGCATTTAAATCTATCACTCGGAAGCGTTAAAAACCTCTTTCCGTTAGTATAAAAGAGCCCCTGGTCTTGGTGACCAGATGCAGATCAAGAACCCCCGAGATATCGATAAGCCACAGGGCTTACAACATCTGGGTAGTTATGAGATACAAACTAAATGAAACAGATCCATAAATGAACCTATTCCGGATGTACTCATTCAAGACTCAATTCTAGACTTTGGCAGAAGAAGATAGTAGTCGAAGGAATACTCGACCTTACCTTAGAAATTCACCAAGGCCTATATGTTGTTCCTCTAGTATTATTTATCACATCTCATCTACACCCAAGTGGATATTGATCTAATGCGGTATCTAATACAAGATTTCCAACACACAGCAATTTTGAGAAACCAATTGATAGTTGAAAATCATTCCCTAGACAGGTACTAAACTCTCAATTAAAACACAGATCCTTTCAGTCTAGATGAGACCTGATTGCTGACTCTGCTTCTAAGCTCTCAAAATCAACCCCCAGTAGAATATGAATTAGTCATAACTGTTGAATTTATCCCTTACTCAGATCCGGATTTTATAAAGGAATTTTTGTTGGAAGTTTATTATGCAACATCAGATTTAAATCAAGACTTCTGTGTCCAAGGGGAATGATCCCCTAAATAGCAATAAGACCAGAACATCTACATAATAGTATCATGCATACAAGTATATGAAAAGGAAAATAAAACACCCCAAAATATATGGTGGGGTTAGACAGAATGCGATACACAAAGGTGGATTAGCCTGAGGTGAGAAGAAATCGGCTAAAAGGAATGCCAGAGATAGTTGAGGTTTTCCGGACTGCAAACATCTGCTGTCCGGTCCCCAATTTTCCCAGATGACTGATTTTAGACAGAAAGAATCCCAAACAACGGTGACCGCCGTCATTTAGTTTTCTTTTGTCTGTGAGTGGAAGAAAAACCCACATATTTCTTGCTGTAATATTTCTCGACTGATGTTGGTCGACATCAGTTGATACTATTGCAACTTGAATTCAGGTTGAGAAATTAAGATAAGGAAAATTAAAACTGTATCTGATTAGGAATTGGCTGAGTGACTAATCGAAACTCTTAGTGAAGAGAACGCTCGCCGAAGCTTTCACCAACCACTAACCAGATCATGCAAAATAACAGATAATGATTGACACATAGAAGACGGGTTAATCGATATCACTGTGAAGGGACCTTTCACCAACATTAATCTATGCGTTTCTCATTATCCGTTCATACACACAATGAAAGAGAAAAACATAAAAGTAAGAAAATATTTTTGGTATTGTGTGGGTGTTAAGCACACAATAGGTGGACACTAATGGGTTGAAATGTGTAATGGATAAAGTTAGGTGAAATGGGCCTAGGCCCAATACACCCATGCAACTTACACAAATCATGAAAGAAAATATTTTTGGAGTTTTCAAAATAGAAGGGGTAGTTCAATTCGAATTATTGGGGCAATTCGAATTGAGAATGCATGAAGAATGAAGTATGATCTTACCCAATTAATCATTGCAAAGGAGTGAGATATCATCTAATTCGAATTATTGAGCAATTCGAATTAATTCGAATTGGACAACTCGAATTGATGAAGTCCTTTCTTTGCTCAGAATTGTAACACCCCGGATTTGATAACCCAGGCCGGGATGTCACCGCCACACCTCCCTAGCAAAACACGGTTTCTCCGAGCTTGCTAAAGAGATGCAAGGCTATGGTTTTTCAGAATTTAAAATATTCAAACAGCCCATTATGATATAATTTAAAAATCATAATATCAAAGTTGCAGCGGAAAGTAATATTTACATATGTATAATGCAGCGGAATTTAAGTATAGGGCCGACATGGCCAAAACACGGGTTAAACAGGCCCGTTCATGCAAGTTGTAATTAAATGCAGGAATTTAAAAAATAGAGTTTTTCCCGAATGTTCCCATGTATGCATATGATGATGCATAATCCTCATACTCTGAAAGAAAAAGGAAAGAAAATATGGTTTGGTCAGCAAAACGTGCTGAGTAAGTTAACACCTACTATGATCAAGGGGTTTCAAAATCTTTAATTAGATTTAAGAAAAACATGTGCATACAAGACATGATTTAAATTTTATTCGTCTAATAATAATTTAATTACGTATTTGGAAAGACAAGGATTTCCACAAGATCATAATTTGACACACGTATAAAGAGGTTTAATTAAATAATTAAATCTTTACTCCGAGGCATGCATACAAACAACTCATCTATCAATTTAAAATTAATGATTTAATTGTGTACCTGAACATGCATTTAATCCATAATAACAATTTAATAAGATATGAAAATTTAAAGACATAATTTTAAATGCATAATTTAAAGACGGGCATAAATAAATAAATACTTAAAAACATTAAATCTTTTATTTCCCCGTTACGTAACCATTTCTCAATATTTTGTATAGCCGGTGATCCGGCGGCCGCATCCGTGTCGTATTTCAAGTATTTCATTGGCCGTTTTGGCACAGTTTCTCATAACATTCACCCTCGGCCGTTTTGGCACGAAGCGAAAAGCTAGGGGGCGTTCTATTGAGCATTCCCCCCTACGTCGGTCACTCTCGGCCGTTTTGGCACGAAGCGAAAAGCTAGAAGGGCACTCCATCGAGCACTCACCCCCTACATAGGTCACACTCGTCCGTCTAGGCACGATGCGAAAAGCTAGAGGGGCACTCTATCGAGCACTCACCCCCTACATAGCCAAGTATCTCATATTTTTTAATTTAGTGTAACGGGATTTTTCAAAAGTATAGATATCGTATTTCAAGGTCTCGACCGTTTGTTTCGATATTTCAAAATCTCTTCGATTTAAAAATAACTTGGCGTCACAGTTTACGCCTTTTTAATTCAAAAATTCATTTCAAGTCCAAAAATTCTGATATTTTCACAGTATATCAAAAACACCCTAACGAACAACTTCCGTGTTTTAACTTTTTCGAAATAAGTTGAGGAAACATGTCAAAAATCGAGTTTGTTTCGCAAGCAGTGTTCTGTCCGGATTCAGGTTTGGCACAGTTCAAAGATTCGACATTTTAACATATCAAATGGACTCCAAAAATTCTGAAATTTTATATGCACATACCAGACATGATTACCTACGACTTTTATTTAGATTACAAAGATCAAATCGGACTAGAAAGTATAGAAACATGCCCATCAAACTCGGACATACTCACAGGCAGATTTCAAAAACGTTTTGTTAAAACAGTTTATGTTCGATGCGATTTGAAATAGCAAACATCGACGAAAATGTCTGAATTTTTAAAAAACCAAGATTAATGTGTTAAGATTAAAAGTCTAGTTTTGAGTTTTTCGGTTTGAACTCTCGAAATAGGGGTTTTGGTCCGATTTTTGAAATCTATCACAGTTTCAAGTTCGAATCTCAAGGCAGGTTGGTTCTCGGCCGTTTTCGGATATCAAAACATGATGAAAAATTATGAAAATTTTACACGAACTAGATCTATGTCTTAGGAACGTTTTCATGTTTTAAGTTTTTCCGTTTGAGCAGTTTTAAGGGTTCGAAAAATTTGCACAAAATTGTTGCGCCGAGGGTTTTTCGTGTTGACAGATTTTAGAGTTATTAAATCCATACGTTTGGTTGCATTTTAAGTCACCCAAAACCTAGTAAGTATTAACTTACAGTGGTAAGGTGTTTGGTCATCCTCGGGTCGCTTGGCTCATCCAAATCCACTACGAACGGATCTCCTCAACGCCAAGCTTCCAACTTTGGCTACGATTTTAACTCGGAAGAATAAATCCAATGTTAGATCGAGTTTTCGGGTTCGAAAACTTAAATGAAAATCTATAAATGACTTACCCAAGTCTGGAGTACTAGAGACCTTGTGTTCTACGCCTCCTCCGTCGGTTTTCGTCGCCGGAAAGTGATCGGAAAGTTCGAAGTTGGCGGTTTTCGGGTGTTGGAAGAACATAGAGAGTTGGAGAGTGTTTTTGGGGTTGCTAGGGTTAGAGTCTTGAAAAATGATCAGCCATATGACCTCCAAAACCGACCATATACACCTTCCATCAACCGGGATTGAGTTTCCAAAATCGGGACACGAAAATATGGTAAGAAAATCGCCAAAACGCGTCATGCCGCAGCTGCTGTCTTGGTGGCGCGGGGTTGGCGCGGTTTCTAGCCAAAAACCGCCCGGAGGGCGCGCGGCCTGGTCTGGGCCGTGCGTCCGGACTGGGCCGTGCGATCCCGTCGGGCCTTTTCTCCTCTCTTTCGGACTTCTGTCCTCCTACGCTTTCGGGCTCGATTTTTCGGGTCATTCTTGGATCATAAATTCTTATCTTAAATTTATCTCAACTCAAATGAATTTCATGTTTGAAATCTTAAGTCCGTCGGTCTCGGGTTCGTCGGCTTCCAATTCGTCGTCTTTTGACTCCCGTGCAATAACTTGTGTAATTAAATTTCTTCCGACTTCACGGGTTCTTGGAATTAGAATTATTTTCCTTCTTGAATTTAATTCCAATTATTTTGACTCAATTCATGGAATGTCTTCGGGCTTACTTTCCCTCTCTTATTCCATTTTGAATTTTGAATCTATCGGCGTTTCATTTCCGAGCAATAATTTATTGTGATAAATTATTTTCTTCTTCTCGGAGATATTTCGACATTGATCGGAATAAATTTTATTTCTTTGGACGTTGATAAAAATCTGGGGTATTACAGTCTACCCCCCTTAAGAATCAACTTCGTCCTCGAAGTTGTGTTTCGGCTTTTCTCGCGCTAAGAGTTAGGGTCCTTTTGTTTATTTTATTATTTTGCGATATTGTGTTATTGAATTATTGTTCGATTGTTGATTTTTTGTTGTTTGATTATTGTTTGACTGAACCCAGAATTGAAATTTCCGAGTTGCCTACGTACCCTGTGAAGGGATCAAGCCATGACGTAGTTCAAAACAATTTTGAATTTGTTTATTCGGGATACAAAATATTCGGGTTTCAAAAATAAATGCTTATGCATTATTACGGGGTATTACATCCTCTCCCCCTTAAGATTACAGTTATGTCCCCATAACTGCCTGCACATTATTCCCACGAAGGTTCGAGTATCGTCGCCTAGCACATGTATGTCCGCTTCTTTTACCACATTTAACGTCCCATGAGTCCCCCTGGTTATTTGTGGCTAGTTAAGTCCAGCGACCAGATCATCTCTTTTGGTTATATTCTTAATCTGGGTTCGACATTCTTTCATCCGATGTCCACGTCGACCACATCGGAAGCATGTGTCGGGTTGAGGGCATCCCCTCACCAGATGAGGTTGGTTACAGCTTAGGCA
Organism: Hygrophila difformis; assembly: GCA_030278955.1. Taxonomy (NCBI): domain Eukaryota; kingdom Viridiplantae; phylum Streptophyta; class Magnoliopsida; order Lamiales; family Acanthaceae; genus Hygrophila; species Hygrophila difformis. The sequence goes on along the minus strand of JAOANR010000237.1, from coordinate 67,346 downwards.
TCGGGCACGTAGCCTTTACGGGTGAAAATTCTTCTATTATTGCCTCCATCCTTGCCTTGGGCTGGTCCATTTGGGCCTTTGCGAAGGTTATTCCTATCCGAGTCTTTATCAGCTCCGCGGTCCTTACCTCTCTTGTCTTGTGCTTGGGGACCTTGGCTAGACTCATCTATCGCCTTCCGCTTCAGTCCCTGAACTCGTGCAACCGCTACCGCACGATCATAAACAGCTTGTGGGTCAGAGTAGTGTACCCCCGTGATTACTTCCCTAATGGCCAGGTTTAACCCCATCTCAAATTTCTGAGCCTTGTCGGAGTCAGTTGGTACTAGCCTCGTAGCAAATCGTACTAGCTCCTTGAATTTGGTGTAGTACTCTTGCACTGTCTGTGCGCCTTGCCTTAGGTTAATGAATTCCTCGTACTTCATCGCTTTGGTACTTAATGGGTAGAACCTTTCCCTCAGAGCTTCCTTAAACTCTTCTCAAGTGTAGGCTTTCTCATCTTCCACTAATTTCCTCTGGAGGTTTTGCCACCACTCATCGGCTTCACCTCCTAAGTAGTAAGTCGCTACATGTATCTTTTCATCATTAGGGCATTTGATGGCGTTTAAGAGTTTATCGAACGTACGGATCCACTCCTCTAGTTTGGCGGGATCTTCCTCCCCATCATAGTGTGGTGGTTGATAGGGATTTACTAAAGCTAGATAGTTGTCTCGAGCTACTGGCGGAGGTATTGCCGCTTGTGCCCTATGCACCTCGGCATTTCCTAATACTACAAGTACTTATTCTACCATCCTTAAACGTTTATCCATGTTGTTGGGAAGATGAGGCGCTCGATCTCCTATGTTCGGAGGAATCTCATTGTTGTTAGGTGCGCTTGGGAGGTCAGTGTCAGTGCCGTTTGGACTTACTTTCCTCGGCTTTCTCCTAGGTGCCATTTTCTGTTATTAAGCACGCGAAGATGAGTTTCTAACTGATCAAGATCTAGGACTAAGACAAAGTTGGTCTCAAGTTAACGCTTCTAAGTCAAGTCTCAAGGTCATGTCAAACACTGGAGTGAGAAGTTTAGGTATCACATATGATTCACATAAGAGGTTAGTACAGATATTTATGTATGCATATGCATATGTAATCCCCCCAATACAAATTTAATGCATGCATTTATTTATCCATGGGTTTTAAAAATAAATTTATTCCAAGGATAGATTAAAATAAGGATAAAAGATTTGGGCCACTATATTGGGCCGAAGGAAATAAATTATTTGGGCTTTAAGTAAAAACAAGGTTATTGGGACAAAATAATTGGGCCAAAATAGTAATTAAATATTGGGCTAAAGATTTGGGCTTAGAAAAAAAAATTGGGCTAAAAAATGTTAGTTTAAAAATAATAATGGATTTTTAAATATAATACTAGTTTAAAAATAATACTCGTCATAGTTTAAAAATAATAATACTAGTTTTAAAAATAGTCCGGGCTCTGATACCACTTTGTAACACCCCGGATTTGATAACCCAGGCCGGGATGTCACCGCCACACCTCCCTAGCAAAACACGGTTTCTCCGAGCTTGCTAAAGAGATGCAAGGCTATGGTTTTTCAGAATTTAAAATATTCAAACAGCCCATTATGATATAATTTAAAAATCATAATATCAAAGTTGCAGCGGAAAGTAATATTTACATATGTATAATGCAGCGGAATTTAAGTATAGGGCCGACATGGCCAAAACACGGGTTAAACAGGCCCGTTCATGCAAGTTGTAATTAAATGCAGGAATTTAAAAAATAGAGTTTTTCCCGAATGTTCCCATGTATGCATATGATGATGCATAATCCTCATACTCTGAAAGAAAAAGGAAAGAAAATATGGTTTGGTCAGCAAAACGTGCTGAGTAAGTTAACACCTACTATGATCAAGGGGTTTCAAAATCTTTAATTAGATTTAAGAAAAACATGTGCATACAAGACATGATTTAAATTTTATTCGTCTAATAATAATTTAATTACGTATTTGGAAAGACAAGGATTTCCACAAGATCATAATTTGACACACGTATAAAGAGGTTTAATTAAATAATTAAATCTTTACTCCGAGGCATGCATACAAACAACTCATCTATCAATTTAAAATTAATGATTTAATTGTGTACCTGAACATGCATTTAATCCATAATAACAATTTAATAAGATATGAAAATTTAAAGACATAATTTTAAATGCATAATTTAAAGACGGGCATAAATAAATAAATACTTAAAAACATTAAATCTTTTATTTCCCCGTTACGTAACCATTTCTCAATATTTTGTATAGCCGGTGATCCGGCGGCCGCATCCGTGTCGTATTTCAAGTATTTCATTGGCCGTTTTGGCACAGTTTCTCATAACATTCACCCTCGGCCGTTTTGGCACGAAGCGAAAAGCTAGGGGGTGTTCTATTGAGCATTCCCCCCTACGTCGGTCACTCTCGGCCGTTTTGGCACGAAGCGAAAAGCTAGAAGGGCACTCCATCGAGCACTCACCCCCTACATAGGTCACACTCGTCCGTCTAGGCACGATGCGAAAAGCTAGAGGGGCACTCTATCGAGCACTCACCCCCTACATAGCCAAGTATCTCATATTTTTTAATTTAGTGTAACGGGATTTTTCAAAAGTATAGATATCGTATTTCAAGGTCTCGACCGTTTGTTTCGATATTTCAAAATCTCTTCGATTTAAAAATAACTTGGCGTCACAGTTTACGCCTTTTTAATTCAAAAATTCATTTCAAGTCCAAAAATTCTGATATTTTCACAGTATATCAAAAACACCCTAACGAACAACTTCCGTGTTTTAACTTTTTCGAAATAAGTTGAGGAAACATGTCAAAAATCGAGTTTGTTTCGCAAGCAGTGTTCTGTCCGGATTCAGGTTTGGCACAGTTCAAAGATTCGACATTTTAACATATCAAATGGACTCCAAAAATTCTGAAATTTTATATGCACATACTAGATATGATTACCTACGACTTTTATTTAGATTACAAAGATCAAATCGGACTAGAAAGTATAGAAACATGCCCATCAAACTCGGACATACTCACAGGCAGATTTCGAAAACGTTTTGTTAAAACAGTTTATGTTCGATGCGATTTGAAATAGCAAACATCGACAAAAATGTCTGAATTTTTAAAAAACCAAGATTAATGTGTTAAAATTAAAAGTCTAGTTTTGAGTTTTTCGGTTTGAACTCTCGAAATAGGGGTTTTGGTCCGATTTCAAATCTATCACAGTTTCAAGTTCGAATCTCAAGGCAGGTTGGTTCTCGGCCGTTTTCGGATATCAAAACATGATGAAAAATTATGAAAATTTTACACGAACTAGATCTATGTCTTAGGAACGTTTTTCATGTTTTAAGTTTTTCCGTTTGAGCAGTTTTAAGGGTTCGAAAAATTTGTACAAAATTGTTGCGCCGAGGGTTTTTCGTGTTGACAGATTTTAGAGTTATTAAATCCATACGTTTGGTTGCATTTTAAGTCACCCAAAACCTAGTAAGTATTAACTTACAGTGGTAAGGTGTTTGGTCATCCTCGGGTCGCTTGGCTCGTCCAAATCCACTACGAACGGATCTCCTCAACGCCAAGCTTCCAACTTTGGCTACGATTTTAACTCGGAAGAATAAATCCAATGTTAGATCGAGTTTTCGGGTTCGAAAACTTAAATGAAAATCTATAAATGACTTACCCAAGTCTGGAGTACTAGAGACCTTGTGTTCTACGCCTCCTCCGTCGGTTTTCGTCGCCGGAAAGTGATCGGAAAGTTCGAAGTTGGCGGTTTTCGGGTGTTGGAAGAACATAGAGAGTTGGAGAGTGTTTTTGGGGTTGCTAGGGTTAGAGTCTTGAAAAATGATCAGCCATATGACCTCCAAAACCGACCATATACACCTTCCATCAACCGGGATTGAGTTTCCAAAGTCGGGACACGAAAATATGGTAAGAAAATCGCCAAAACGCGTCATGCCGCAGCTGCTGTCTTGGTGGCGCGGGGTTGGTGCGGTTTCTAGCCAAAAACCGCCCGGAGGGCGCGCGGCCTGGTCTGGGCCGTGCGTCCGGACTGGGCCGTGCGATCCCGTCGGGCCTTTTCTCCTCTCTTTCGGACTTCTGTCCTCCTACGCTTTCGGGCTCGATTTTTCGGGTCATTCTTGGATCATAAATTCTTATCTTAAATTTATCTCAACTCAAATGAATTTCATGTTTGAAATCTTAAGTCCATCGGTCTCGGGTTCGTCGGCTTCCAATTCGTCGTCTTTTGACTCCCGTGCAATAACTTGTGTAATTAAATTTCTTCCGACTTCACGGGTTCTTGGAATTAGAATTATTTTCCTTCTTGAATTTAATTCCAATTATTTTGACTCAATTCATGGAATGTCTTCGGGCTTACTTTCCCTCTCTTATTCCATTTTGAATTTTGAATCTATCGGCGTTTCATTTCCGAGCAATAATTTATTGTGATAAATTATTTTCTTCTTCTCGGAGATATTTCGACATTGATCGGAATAAATTTTATTCCTTTGGACGTTGATAAAAATCTGGGGTATTACAAGAATTGACTAAGGCATATACCTCAAGGGGAAGGTGGATTCGAATTGTCCAGCAATCCGAATTAATTCGAATTGGACAATTCGAATTGGTAAGATGGAAAATAAACTAAGGCATGAATGGGTGGTAGTGGATACAATGTGGTTTTCCTTGCCAATTCGAATTGTTGAATCAATTCGAATTAATTCGAATTAGAGAATTCGAATTGGTTGGAAACCACATGAAGGAAATTTTTGGTTGTGCAATTCGAATTTCTTAGGCAATTCGAGATAATTCGAATTGCCTCAATTCGAATTAGACATTTTCGAACAATAATAATTTTTGTTCTCACAAGTATGGGTTAGGTGTACACTGTGCGGTTAATGATGGGTTTAGATTTACCAAATCCCTCATCTCACATCAATGTCACTTCACAGCCACCCTAGTGAGGTTTTCAAGAAATAAACACACATGTCCAGTGGGTATTGGCGAGATTTAAACCCTATTTCTACAAACAAAGGATTCAAAGATCAAAGAACCTAAAACATCTAGTTATCTAAGAACTACATGAATATACTAAGAACACTCAAATTATCTAAGGCAGCATAAAATAAAAATCAAGGCAGGAAAATAAGGCATAAAGGTAAATTCTAACAGATCCTAAAAACGTCTAAAACCTAAGAACACTTATTTGAAGCTCTAAGGCATAAAATCGAGCCAAAAACCCACCAAACATGCATTTATTAAGTTTGAATGTCAACTAGGACATAATAAATGTAACCTAGTTGAAACAAACAAACATGGTAAGCATTTATTTCTAAAGAAAGCACTAAAGAGTGCCAAAACACATGAATAACACCATTTCTGGAAATTTTTCTTGTATTGGCACTTTGAAAACAAAATAAAGAACCCAAAACCATCATTAACTTGAAGGTAGGGTTTATTCTAACTAGAAAGCATGTAAAAATTCTGGAAATGGCTACTCTAAGGGTTACACAAACTGCTTCTACACTATACTAAGATCAAAGCATGTAAACACTATACTACTTGCAAGGAAAATAAACTAAACTAAACTACCTACCTAACCCTTAAGGGGTGTGGAACCTCCTGCTGTTCTTTTTGTCCCAGCTGCTTTTTGGTTAAATTCTTGATCTCCTCTTTTCTGTTGTGGAAGGTCTGCTTTTATAGACAAATTTCGAAACCCTAGGCCCACCGATGTTGTGCTTATGCTCCACAGCTCTTGATGAATTTTTGAGTGGAGTTCGAATTATCTAATCCAATTTCGAATTAATTCGAATTGTGAGATTTCTTCCTTGAGCTGGGAATGTGGCCTTCAGTTGTCAATTCGAATTGTTGTGAAGAATTCGAATTGGTCTTTTCTCGAATTGGATGAGGGTTTCTGTTTGGCTTCCTTGCATTTGTTGGCAATTCGAATTGTTTGTGCCAATTCGAATTAATTCGAATTGGACAATTCGAATTGCATCTTCTTCTTGCCTTTGGGTTTCTTCTCTTCATTCCCTAATTCGAATTATTCAAGCCAATTCGAATTAGCTCTTCTGCATCCCTTCCCAACACTTAACCAATTTTTCTTCTTCTCCTCAGCAATTCGAATTACAAGAGCAATTCGAATTAATTCGAATTGCGTAATTCGAATTGGGCTTCAACACTTAGCCAAAATTCAGTTGTGGGATTTTCAATCTTTTTCCCATCTTTTTGGATTTTTGTGGGCTATATTATTCTTTTGCCCATTTTTCTTCCTTTTTCTTTTCTTTTTCCTTTTTTCATGTTTTTGGATTTTTCTAACACAAATACAATTAAAAATTGCATTTTTTGTGTCTTTTTATTACCGGCTCAATGTTTTTACAAACTCGCATTAATCTGTCAAATTCAACTGCTTTCTTGTTAAAATAGGATGGAAACACGATCAAAATGTCCGTCTCAGACACGAAAATGGATTGGAAATAATGGTCAATTTTGGCCATTATCAACATCCTCACATTTAATATTGATCGTCCCCGAGCAGTCAGAGTCAGTGCTCCTAGGAGCTTGGACTCTGCATATTCAATCCATTTGCGTGGCCTCAGAAATTTCATTCTTCTTATATTGGGATAAGACAATCAAAATTACAAGTATTAAACTCTCTTGGTTGCAGTGTTTAATGGAATGATACTTCTCACTTGCATGAACACACAAACCAATCATTATTGTTAATTCTTCTTGAATAGGTGTTTAGAAAAATTCATTGGCTTACTTCTCGAATTCAAGCATGACATGATCATTGATTAATAGAAACAGAGCCTCACATATAGTAGAATCGGAAAGTTCACTCACTCTCAAGATTGGCTTTTATCATCAACGCTCAAAATCCAATTCAATTAAATTCTCCCATAGGCTTGCAACTGGACCAACTCGCCACCGGCTCATTTCCTCAAATCGAGATCCCGAGGTCTTATTCAAGGTTATAACGGGGCATACGGTTGTAACATTTGGTAGGAAAGGAAAAATATTGGGCTAAAAAGTGGCACGACACCATTCCATCATAACTTGGCATGTTGTAGAATTTATGATCATAATTATTTCTTTCTTTCTTTTGTTTTTCTTTCCTTTTCTATTGCATGACATTAGACTTTGTCTAATTTGCTTTGTCATTTGCAATTTATTCTTGTTGAATGGATCTCAACGATTTTTTTTTTTTTGAATCGGTTTATAGCATACCGATTGATACATATTTCATGATCAAAAATCACAATGCCTTGATGGGATGGCTCATGTACACTTGGGTTTGATTTTCTTGAAACTTTTGACGAGTTTCATTAACACGGGTAATTTTCTGAAATATCAGGTTTGGATTATTAAATGAAAAGAGTTATGATTTAGGGAAGGGGTTTAAGGATATGTTATGATTTCCCTTTTTATTACTCATGTGGGGTCTTTTGATTTCAAATGGCGCTGTGGTCCTTCCCGTCATGAAACTTTTGACAAATATCACGGTGCAACCGGGATTGACCTTCAGTCTGTCACCCTGAAAGTCCCTGGTATCTGCACCATGATGTTTCTCTTAATTTCATGTCAAGAAGATATCTGCCATGAAACTTTTGAACATCTTCCCACTACATGAGTATTTTCTAAATTGTTGTGTTTTTATTTACTCGTGTCAAGAAACTGTGCTCCCGAAAGCGCACGGAGTCAAAAATTACAGTAATTTATAGTAAGTACCGGATCGTTCACTGGAGGATGTGCGATGGAAGCAGGGCCCACGTCGTTTACTAAGATTTTCCACTCGGTTACTCGTTTCAAGTTTTGCAAGGGTTTCTATCAACTACTTGACATAATTTAAATCCAGATCATGAAAGCAGTAAAAATTATTCTACAAAGCATGGTAAACTAGACCGAAGAAAGCAATTAAATCTATACTACGAAAGCAATATAAAATTATGCTACACTATCTAGAAAGCAGGTTTAAATGTGACAGAAGGGACAGGGAGGAGATAATAAAGATTGGACAAGATTCAGATGAAACACAATTAAACTTCCATTTTTAATACACAGATCTTAGCTTGGGATAATCCTCCAGTTAGCTAACTCTCATGCTTTCTACACCATGTTCCCTTTAACAGACAAGTACTTACGGTAAGAATTTACATGCTCTTACGACCTCAATTTCTAAGATACCACAGACTCACAACTGCCCTCACATGGCCATGCTAAGGCGTATTATTCATCTGTGGTGGATAAGCAACACCTGACACATCATTAGTTGACATGCCAAGTACTCCTATCATTCCCCCATGTCACTCCCAAAGCTTCAAATCAAGCCCCAAACCATTCCATAACTCTCAAACCTTTTAACAGATGGACAGCCCCTAATTCTTCCGAGTGACCTCTATGAAAGCATTTAAAGGAAAGCAGGAAAGAAAGCTGTAAAGAAAGCATTTAAATCTATCACTCGGAAGCGTTAAAAACGTCTCTTTCCGTTAGTATAAAAGAGCCCCTGGTCTTGGTGACCAGATGCAGATCAAGAACCCCCGAGATATCGATAAGCCACAGGGCTTACAACATCTGGGTAGTTATGAGATACAAACTAAATGAAACAGATCCATAAATGAACCTATTCCGGATGTACTCATTCAAGACTCAATTCTAGACTTTGGCAGAAGAAGATAGTAGTCGAAGGAATACTCGACCTTACCTTAGAAATTCACCAAGGCCTATATGTTGTTCATCTAGTATTATTTATCACATCTCATCTACACCCAAGTGGATATTGATCTAATGCGGTATCTAATACAAGATTTCCAACACACAGCAATTTTGAGAAACCAATTGATAGTTGAAAATCATTCCCTAGACAGGTACTAAACTCTCAATTAAAACACAGATCCTTTCAGTCTAGATGAGACCTGATTGCTGACTCTGCTTCTAAGCTCTCAAAATCAACCCCCAGTAGAATATGAATTAGTCATAACTGTTGAATTTATCCCTTACTCAGATCCGGATTTTATAAAGGAATTTTTGTTGGAAGTTTATTATGCAACATCAGATTTAAATCAAGACTTCTGTGTCCAAGTGGAATGATCCCCTAAATAGCAATAAGACCAGAACATCTACATAATAGTATCATGCATACAAGTATATGAAAAGGAAAATAAAACACCCCAAAATATATGGTGGGGTTGGACAGAATGCGATACACAAAGGTGGATTAGCCTGAGGTGAGAAGAAATCGGCTAAAAAGAATGCCAGAGATAGTTGAGGTTTTCCGGACTGCAAACATCTGTTGTCCGGTCCCCAATTTTCCCAAATGACTGATTTTAGACAGAAAGAATCCCAAACAACGGTGACCGCCGTCATTTAGTTTTCTTTTGTCTGTGAGTGGAAGAAAAACCCACATATTTCTTCTTGTAATATTTCTCGACTGATGTTGGTCGACATCAGTTGATACTATTGCAACTTGAATTCAGGTTGAGAAATTAAGATAAGGAAAATTAAAACTGTATCTGATTAGGAATTGGCTGAGTGACTAATCGAAACTCTTAGTGAAGAGAACGCTCGCCGAAGCTTCCACCAACCACTAACCAGATCATGCAAAATAACAGATAATGATTGACACATAGAAGACGGGTTAATCGATATCCCTGTGAAGGGACCTTTCACCAACATTAATCTATGCATTTCTCATTATCCGTTCATACACAAAATGAAAGAGAAAAACTTAAAAGTAAGAAAATATTTTTGGTATTGTGTGGGTGTTAAGCACACAATAGGTAGACACTAATGGGTTGAAATGTGTAATGGATAAAGTTAGGTGAAATGGGCCTAGGCCCAATACACCCATGCAACTTACACAAATCATGAAAGAAAATATTTTTGGAGTTTTCAAAATAGAAGGGGTAGTTCAATTCGAATTATTGGGGCAATTCGAATTGAGAATGCATGAAGAATGAAGTATGATCTTACCCAATTAATCCTTGCAAAGGAGTGAGATATCATCTAATTCGAATTGGACAACTCGAATTGATGAAGTCCTTTCTTTGCTCAGAATTGACTAAGGCATATACCTCAAGGGGAAGGTGGATTCGAATTGTCCAGCAATCCAAATTAATTCGAATTGGACGATTCGAATTGGTAAGAGATGGAAAATAAACTAAGGCATGAATGGGTGGTAGTGGATACAATGTAGTTTTCCTTGCCAATTCGAATTGTTGAACCAATTCGAATTAATTCGAATTAGAGAATTCGAATTGGTTGGAAACCACATGAAGGAAATTTTTGGTTGTGCAATTCGAATTTCTTAGGCAATTCGAGATAATTCGAATTGCCTCAATTCGAATTAGACATTTTCGAACAATAATAATTTTTGTTCTCACAAGTATGGGTTAGGTGTACACTGTGCGGTTAATGATGGGTTTAGATTTACCAAATCCCTCATCTCACATCAATGTCACTTCACAGCCACCCTAGTGACGTTTTCAAGAAATAAACGAACACATGTCCAGTGGGTATTGGCGAGATTTAAACCCTATTTCTACAAACAAAGGATTCAAAGATCAAAGAACCTAAAACATCTAGTTATCTAAGAACTACATGAATAAACTAAGAACACTCAAGTTATCTAAGGCAGCATAAAATAAAAATCAAGGCAGGAAAATAAGGCATAAAGGTAAATTCTAACAGATCCTAAAAACGTCTAAAACCTAAGAACACTTATTTGAAGCTCTAAGGCATAAAATCGAGCCAAAAACCCACCAAACATGCATTTATTAAGTTTGAATGTCAACTAGGACATAATAAATGTAACCTAGTTGAAACAAACAAACATGCTAAGCATTTATTTCTAAAGAAAGCACTAAAGAGTGTCAAAACACATGAATAACACCATTTCTGGAAATTTTTCTTGTATTGGCACTTTGAAAACAAAATAAAGAACCCAAAACCATCATTAACTTGAAGGTAGGGTTTATTCTAACTAGAGAGCATGTAAATATTCTGGAAATGGCTACTCTAAGGGTTACACAAACTGCTTCTACATTATACTAAGATCAAAGCATGTAAACACTATACTACTTGCAAGGAAAATAAACTAAACTAAACTACCTACCTAACCCTTAAGGGGTGTGGAACCTCCTGCTGTTCTTTTTGTCCCAGCTACTTTTTGGTTAAATTCTTGATCTCCTCTTTTCTGTTGTGGAAGGTCTGCTTTTATAGACAAATTTCGAAACCCTAGGCCCACCGATGTTGTGCTTATGCTCCACAGCTCTTGATGAATTTTTGAGTGGAGTTCGAATTATCTCATCCAATTTCGAATTAATTCGAATTGTGAGATTTCTTCCTTGAGCTGGGAATGTGGCCTTCAGTTGTCAATTCGAATTGTTGTGAAGAATTCAAATTGGTCTTTTCTCGAATTGGATGAGGGTTTCTGCTTGGCTTCCTTGCATTTGTTGGCAATTCGAATTGTTTGTGCCAATTCAAATTAATTCGAATTGGACAATTCGAATTGCATCTTCTTCTTGCCTTTGGGTTTCTTCTCTTCATTCCCTAATTCGAATTATTCAAGCCAATTCGAATTAGCTCTTCTGCATCCCTTCCCAACACTTAACCAATTTTTCTTCTTCTCCTCAGCAATTCGAATTACAAGAGCAATTCGAATTAATTCGAATTGCGTAATTCGAATTGGGCTTCAACACTTAGCCAAAATTCAGTTGTGGGATTTTCAATCTTTTTTCCATCTTTTTGGATTTTTGTGGGCTATATTATTCTTTTGCCCATTTTTCTTCCTTTTTCTTTTCTTTTTCCTTTTTTTCATGTTTTTGGATTTTTCTAACACAAATACAATTAAAAATTGCATTTTTTGTGTCTTTTTATTACCGGCTCAATGTTTTTACAAACTCGCATTAATCTGTCAAATTCAACTGCTTTCTTGTTAAAATAGGATGGAAACACGATCAAAATGTCCGTCTCAGACACGGAAATGGATTGGAAATAATGGTCAATTTTGGCCATTATCAACATCCTCACATTTAATACTGATCGTCCCCGAGCAGTCAGAGTCAGTGCTCCTAGGAGCTTGGACTCTGCATATTCAATCCATTTGCGTGGCCTCAGAAATTTCATTCTTCTTATATTGGGATAAGACAATCAAAATTACAAGTATTAAACTCTCTTGGTTGCAGTGTTTAATGGAATGATACTTCTCACTTGCATGAACACACAAACCAATCATTATTGTTAATTCTTCTTGAATAGGTGTTTAGAAAAATTCATTGGCTTACTTCTCGAATTCAAGCATGACATGATCATTGATTAATAGAAACAGAGCCTCACATATAGTAGAATCAGAAAGTTCACCCACTCTCAAGATTGGCTTTTATCATCAACGCTCAAAATCCAATTCAATTAAATTCTCCCATAGGCTTGCAACTGGACCAACTCGCCACCGGCTCATTTTCTCAAATCGAGATCCCGAGGTCTTATTCAAGGTTATAACGGGGCATACGGTTGTAACATTTGGTAGGAAAGGAAAAATATTGGGCTAAAAAGTGGCACGACACCATTCCATCATAACTTGGCATGTTGTAGAATTTATGATCATCATTATTTCTTTCTTTCTTTTGTTTTTCTTTCCTTTTCTATTGCATGACATTAGACTTTGTCTAATTTGCTTTGTCATTTGCAATTTATTCTTGTTGAATGGATCTCAACGATTTTTTTTTTTTTGAATCGGTTTATAGCATACCGATAGATACATATTTCATGATCAAAAATCACAATGCCTTGATGGGATGGCTCATGTACACTTGGGTTTGATTTTCTTGAAACTTTTGACGAGTTTCATTAACACGAGTAATTTTCTGAAATATCAGGTTTGGATTATTAAATGAAAAGAGTTATGATTTAGGGAAGGGGTTTAAGGATATGTTATGATTTCCCTTTTTATTACTCATGTGGGGTCTTTTGATTTCAAATGGCGCTGTGGTCCTTCCCGTCATGAAACTTTTGACAAATATCACGGTGCAACCGGGATTGACCTTCAGTCTGTCACCCTGAAAGTCCCTGGTATCTGCACCATGATGTTTCTCTTAATTTCATGTCAAGAAGATACCTGCCATGAAACTTTTGAACATCTTCCCACTACATGAGTATTTTCTAAATTGTTGTGTTTTTATTTACTCGTGTCAAGAAACTGTGCTCCCGAAAGCGCACGGAGTCAAAAATTACCGTAATTTATAGTAAGTACCGGATCGTTCACTAGAGGATGTGCGATGGAAGCAGGGCCCACGTCGTTTACTAAGATTTTCCACTCGGTTACTCGTTTCAAGTTTTGCAAGGGTTTCTATCAACTACTTGACATAATTTAAATCCAGATCATGAAAGCAGTAAAAATTATTCTACAAAGCATGGTAAACTAGACCGAAGAAAGCAATTAAATCTATACTACGAAAGCAATATAAAATTATGCTACACTATCTAGAAAGCAGGTTTAAATGTGACAGAAGGGACATGGAGGAGATAATAAAGATTGGACAAGATTCAGATGAAACACAATTAAACTTCCATTTTTAATACACAGATCTTAGCTTGGGATAATCCTCCAGTTAGCTAACTCTCATGCTTTCTACACCATGTTCCCTTTAACAGACAAGTACTTACGGTAAGAATTTACATGCTCTTACGACCTCAATTTCTAAGATACCACAGACTCACAACTGCCCTCACATGGCCATGCTAAGGCGTATTATTCATCTGTGGTGGATAAGCAACACCTGACACATCATTAGTTGACATGCCAAGTACTCCTATCATTCCCCCATGTCACTCCCAAAGCTTCAAATCAAGCCCCAAACCATTCCATAACTCTCAAACCTTTTAAGAGATGGACAGCCCCTAAATCTTCCGAGTGACCTCTATGAAAGCATTTAAAGGAAAGCAGTAAAGAAAGCTGTAAAGAAAGCATTTAAATCTATCACTCGGAACCGTTAAAAACGTCTCTTTCCGTTAGTATAAAAGAGCCCCTGGTCTTGGTGACCAGATGCAGATCAAGAACCCCCGAGATATCGATAAGCCACAGGGCTTACAACATCTGGGTAGTTATGAGATACAAACTAAATGAAACAGATCCATAAATGAACCTATTCCGGATGTACTCATTCAAGACTCAATTCTAGACTTTGGCAGAAGAAGATAGTAGTCGAAGGAATACTCGACCTTACCTTAGAAATTCACCAAGGCCTATATGTTGTTCATCTAGTATTATTTATCACATCTCATCTACACCCAAGTGGATATTGATCTAATGCGGTATCTTATACAAGATTTCCAACACACAGCAATTTTGAGAAACCAATTGATAGTTGAAAATCATTCCCTAGACAGGTACTAAACTCTCAATTAAAACACAGATCCTTTCAGTCTAGATGAGACCTGATTGCTGACTCTGCTTCTAAGCTCTCAAAATCAACCCCTAGTAGAATATGAATTAGTCATAACTGTTGAATTTATCCCTTACTCAGATCCGGATTTTATAAAGGAATTTTTGTTGGAAGTTTATTATGCAACATCAGATTTAAATCAAGACTTCTGTGTCCAAGTGGAATGATCCCCTAAATAGCAATAAGACCAGAACATCTACATAATAGTATCATGCATACAAGTATATGAAAAGGAAAATAAAACACCCCAAAATATATGGTGGGGTTAGACAGAATGCGATACACAAAGGTGGATTAGCCTGAGGTGAGAAGAAATCGGCTAAAAAGAATGCCAGAGATAGTTGAGGTTTTCCGGACTGCAAACATCTGCTGTCCGGTCCCCAATTTTCCCAGATGACTGATTTTAGACAGAAAGAATCCCAAACAACGGTGACCGCCGTCATTTAGTTTTCTTTTGTCTGTGAGTGGAAGAAAAACCCACATATTTCTTGCTGTAATATTTCTCGACTGATGTTGGTCGACATCAGTTGATACTATTGCAACTTGAATTCAGGTTGAGAAATTAAGATAAGGAAAATTAAAACTGTATCTGATTAGGAATTGGCTGAGTGACTAATCGAAACTCTTAGTGAAGAGAACGCTCGCCGAAGCTTCCACCAACCACTAACCAGATCATGCAAAATAACAGATAATGATTGACACATAGAAGACGGGTTAATCGATATCCCTGTGAAGGGACCTTTCACCAACATTAATCTATGCGTTTCTCATTATCCGTTCATACACACAATGAAAGAGAAAAACATAAAAGTAAGAAAATATTTTTGGTATTGTGTGGGTGTTAAGCACACAATAGGTGGACACTAATGGGTTGAAATGTGTAATGGATAAAGTTAGGTGAAATGGGCCTAGGCCCAATACACCCATGCAACTTACACAAATCATGAAAGAAAATATTTTTGGAGTTTTCAAAATAGAAGGGGTAGTTCAATTCGAATTATTGGGGCAATTCGAATTGAGAATGCATGAAGAATGAAGTATGATCTTACCCAATTAATCCTTGCAAAGGAGTGAGATATCATCTAATTCGAATTGGACAACTCGAATTGATGAAGTCCTTTCTTTGCTCAGAATTGACTAAGGCATATACCTCAAGGGGAAGGTGGATTCGAATTGTCCAGCAATCCGAATTAATTCGAATTGGACGATTCGAATTGGTAAGAGATGGAAAATAAACTAAGGCATGAATGGGTGGTAGTGGATACAATGTGGTTTTCCTTGCCAATTCGAATTGTTGAACCAATTCGAATTAATTCGAATTAGAGAATTCGAATTGGTTGGAAACCACATGATGGAAATTTTTGGTTGTGCAATTCGAATTTCTTAGGCAATTCGAGATAATTCGAATTGCCTCAATTCGAATTAGACATTTTCGAACAATAATAATTTTTGTTCTCACAAGTATGGGTTAGGTGTACACTGTGCGGTTAATGATGGGTTTAGATTTACCAAATCCCTCATCTCACATCAATGTCACTTCACAGCCACCCTAGTGAGGTTTTCAAGAAATAAACAAACACATGTCCAATGGGTATTGGCGAGATTTAAACCTTATTTCTACAAACAAAGGATTCAAAGATCAAAGAACCTAAAACATCTAGTTATCTAAGAACTACATGAATAAACTAAGAACACTCAAGTTATCTAAGGCAGCATAAAATAAAAATCAAGGCAGGAAAATAAGGCATAAAGGTAAATTCTAACAGATCCTAAAAACGTCTAAAACCTAAGAACACTTATTTGAAGCTCTAAGGCATAAAATCGAGCCAAAAACCCACCAAACATGCATTTATTAAGTTTGAATGTCAACTAGGACATAATAAATGTAACCTAGTTGAAACAAACAAACATGGTAAGCATTTATTTCTAAAGAAAGCACTAAAGAGTGCCAAAACACATGAATAATACCATTTCTGGAAATTTTTCTTGTATTGACACTTTGAAAACAAAATAAAGAACCCAAAACCATCATTAACTTGAAGGTAGGGTTTATTCTAACTAGAAAGCATGTAAAAATTCTGGAAATGGCTACTCTAAGGGTTACACAAACTGCTTCTACACTATACTAAGATCAAAGCATGTAAACACTATACTACTTGCAAGGAAAATAAACTAAACTAAACTACCTACCTAACCCTTAAGGGGTGTGGAACCTCCTGCTGTTCTTTTTGTCCCAGCTGCTTTTTGGTTAAATTCTTGATCTCCTCTTTTCTGTTGTGGAAGGTCTGCTTTTATAGACAAATTTCGAAACCCTAGGCCCACCGATGTTGTGCTTATGCTCCACAGCTCTTGATGAATTTTTGAGTGGAGTTCGAATTATCTCATCCAATTTCGAATTAATTCGAATTGTGAGATTTCTTCCTTGAGCTGGGAATGTGGCCTTCAGTTGTCAATTCGAATTGTTGTGAAGAATTCGAATTGGTCTTTTCTCGAATTGGATGAGGGTTTCTGCTTGGCTTCCTTGCATTTGTTGGCAATTCGAATTGTTTGTGCCAATTCGAATTAATTCGAATTGGACAATTCGAATTGCATCTTCTTCTTGCCTTTGGGTTTCTTCTCTTCATTCCCTAATTCGAATTATTCAAGCCAATTCGAATTAGCTCTTCTGCATCCCTTCCCAACACTTAACCAATTTTTCTTCTTCTCCTCAGCAATTCGAATTACAAGAGCAATTCGAATTAATTCGAATTGCGTAATTCGAATTGGGCTTCAACACTTAGCCAAAATTCAGTTGTGGGATTTTCAATCTTTTTCCCATCTTTTAGGATTTTTGTGGGCTATATTATTCTTTTGCCCATTTTTCTTCCTTTTTCTTTTCTTTTTCCTTTTTTCATGTTTTTGGATTTTTCTAACACAAATACAATTAAAAATTACATTTTTTGTGTCTTTTTATTACCGGCTCAATGTTTTTTACAAACTCGCATTAATCTGTCAAATTCAACTGCTTTCTTGTTAAAATAGGATGGAAACACGATCAAAATGTCCGTCTCAGACACGGAAATGGATTGGAAATAATGGTCAATTTTGGCCATTATCAACATCCTCACATTTAATACTGATCGTCCCCGAGCAGTCAGAGTCAGTGCTCCTAGGAGCTTGGACTCTGCATATTCAATCCATTTGCGTGGCCTCAGAAATTTCATTCTTCTTATATTGGGATAAGACAATCAAAATTACAAGTATTAAACTCTCTTGGTTGCAGTGTTTAATGGAATGATACTTCTCACTTGCATGAACACACAAACCAATCATTATTGTTAATTCTTCTTGAATAGGTGTTTAGAAAAATTCATTGGCTTACTTCTCGAATTCAAGCATGACATGATCATTGATTAATAGAAACAGAGCCTCATATATAGTAGAATCGGAAAGTTCACTCACTCTCAAGATTGGCTTTTATCATCAACGCTCAAAATCCAATTCAATTAAATTCTCCCATAGGCTTGCAACTGGACCAACTCGCCACCGGCTCATTTCCTCAAATCGAGATCCCGAGGTCTTATTCAAGGTTATAACGGGGCATACGGTTGTAACATTTGGTAGGAAAGGAAAAATATTGGGCTAAAAAGTGGCACGACACCATTCCATCATAACTTGGCATGTTGTAGAATTTATGATCATCATTATTTCTTTCTTTCTTTTGTTTTTCTTTCCTTTTCTATTGCATGACATTAGACTTTGTCTAATTTGCTTTGTCATTTGCAATTTATTCTTGTTGAATGGATCTCAACGATATATTTTTTTTTTTTGAATCGGTTTATAGCATACCGATTGATACATATTTCATGATCAAAAATCACAATGCCTTGATGGGATGGCTCATGTACACTTGGGTTTGATTTTCTTGGTCTTTTTGTAAGGCTGGGAATAATATAGTGGTTTTAAAGAAAAATTAGGCTTAAAGGCTCAAGTTGGTTAATCCTAAAGGGAAAATGTTTTTGGGTTTGGAATTCAAACGAAAGCCAAAATTTTGGGTTTTCTAAGTGCCTCGATCATATGCTCAATTTCGGGAATATGGCATGGTCTTGAATCGGTCCCAATTGCAAGTTCTAGTGTCCTTTAATCGAATTGATTCACACAATCAAAGAAGAAAAATGAGTAATAGTGACTCATGGCTCAAATCTCACATGGTATGGTTTGATCATGTCATACACTTATTCTCAGATTTAGCCTTTGAAAAATTTCTTGCAACTTTATTCAATCAAATTCTCAACATGAAGATTTGTTTTTCTTTCAAGTGATCATATCATTGGATTTTTATAGCTCAAAACTTCAAGAATTCATGTCATGCATATTTTTAATTGTTTTATCCCAATGTAATAGTCCGAAGATTTCATCATCAGCCTAAATTCAACATGTGAATTTAGGTGACAGATTTATGCTTGTTTTATGCCGGTTATTTAATTGAAAGCAATAAAAAGACACTGTGAACATGCAAGCATGTCACAGCTTGTTTTTGGCGTGACAGTCACTTATTCATCTTGGACTGCCACACATCTTTTTCAAATAATAGAGAACTCAAGACGAAATTCTCTTTTGGAAAGCAGTAAATGTGCGACTACTAGAATACGTCGTACAACCATCATAACAGACAAATTCAAGGTTCGTTATATAGTACACGACCTTAATCATAGCTAAACATTAATACAGACACAGCTGTACACTTGAATAAGTTACCATCAAAGATCAGTCAAAAAGATTACCAAAATACGGTTCCAGTCAGTCCAGTCAAAAGTGAATCTTTACAGATTCAGTCCATCAGCATCATTCCCTTCTACCCCTGGAAAAAGATCCTGGTCCAGTGGACAAAGTTCGTTAGGCTACAGGGTACGCAGTAGTCTCCCATGTCTTCCTCATCTTCCTCCATTACCCTTGTGCAGTAGACTCTTGGTCCTTGGTTCCCAAACAGGTCAGGGGTCTCCAGGCTTTCAGCCAGCCACGCGAAGACATTGGTCCCTACATATGTCATGACGAACCTGTTTGTTATGATCCTGTTTATCATTGACACCCCCTGCTGGACCTGTTCATTATCCAGCTTGCTGAGCAGCATGTATCCCCTGACAAAGATCGAGGCCTTATGGTTGTCCTCAATCCCTTCCTTTAGCAGCTCACAAGCCAGACTTTCATTTCCTGCTCCGAATGCCTGCAGAGCTCGGATGAGTTGGAGGTTGTAGTTGCCAGCTTCTTCGCACTTGACCAGGAGTGCCTCCTTCCGCAGTTCAACCCTTTGTTCCCACATCTTGACGATGGTAGTCTCCAGTTCACATCTCTTGTAGACAATGGGAAGGTCAGCTGCATCCCTGAGTTTGGTACACACCTCTCTGACTCTCCACACTTTCTTAATGGAGTCCTCTCCGATGCGGGAAAGGATTTCTCCTAGGAGCTCTACTGGCAGATCCAGTAGTTGGGTCCCTTCCTCGTGATCTTCATTTTGAATTGGGGGAATGATGCCTCTGGAAAGACATGGAGAAAGGATTAGGTCTGAAACCCTCAGCCTTACACCTTCAGCCACCTCAAAGTATAGTTCGCTTGTTACCACCTGCCTTATTTGAGGTACACTATGAAGGTCCAGGGGGTCAGATTATCAAATCTATTCTTATTGCAGCAGAAATAAGGAAAGCAAGAGAGATATAAGGATATTGGATCCTAAAAAAAGAAATTTCTTGGACTATAAATAGTCTAAGATGTTTTTGGGTGGTCGAAGGACCAAAAAGAGAACATTTCGTAGGTTGTTGAGCCTACGAAAGGATTTTGATTTTTATCACTTAAAAAAAAAGTGATTGAAATCATGTGAGATAGGGGAGATAAGAGATTAATGATGTACGGCAAACGCAAGAGATGAATTATGTAATCATCAGTATGCATAAATGGATCAACAAAATGAAAATAAAAACAAACATGCATGCATAAAAGGTAATTTTTGGATTTTTATGAAAAGGTGTTGATTTGTTTATATAGTAAAATTGGGGGTGTAAGTGGTCCCCCATTTGGATTTTGTTTTGGAAAGCGGGTTTTTCAGGAATAGAACAAAACATTCCTCATGAATATTCCCCACTTGTTCCAAAGTGACAAAGATCAAACACCTTTAATGCAAAGAACATTCTATCATTTTGTCTTTTTACACATAAATGACATGCCAAAAGTGTTGGAAAAATTTTGGCATGGTTTCGTCTGTACCATGTGTCCCGGATGTGCAAACATGAACTTCTAAAATTGAGTTTGCAAAGTGTAGGCAACATGTACCCGACAAAAGCATTTATTACAAAAATACTCATATAATATAATACATGCAAACATCAAATAAGCAACACAATTGGTCCAAGAACACTACTGTAATGCAACACTTAACATCAACATGCATTATCAATCATCATCATCAAATATATGTCAAAACTAACAACACAGTGACTAATAAACAAAAACACTGTCTTACCCTATCTTCACAGAATCACAAAAACAAGAGTAAAACATGTAAACACTACAAAAGCAAACAAAAACAGATTTTTGGGGGTTTTGCAACCCCTATTTTCAAAATGAACAACCTAAAAACACAGAAACTTTCGAACCCTAGAAATGGCAGTTTCAACAAAAAACTCTAGAAACCTAGGTTCTGCCCTAAGCGGTTCTACCCCATAACCGACTATACCCAGTCATCTCCGACCACTTTCCTACCATCCCCGACGCTAAAACAGAACACATTCCCCTCCCCATCCCCGATTTCACAAGGAAGATGAAAAGACGAAAACTGAAATCTACGAAAACAGAGTGCGAAAATGAAAAAGAACCACTTACCCCCGACTCCCACTCGGATTAGACGACGAAGAAGCCATTTCCAAGCAGTTTGAACGGAGGAAAGGTCGAGAAGATGAGACTGGTTTCGCGAGAGAGTTTCGCGAGAGAGAACACGGGGGGTTTTGGGATGTGAAAAGTGAAAGTGAGGGAAATGAGAGGGAAAGGGGGGTATAAAAAGGATTCGGAAAAGAGGTTCGAATTATTTCATCAATTTAAATTAATTCGAATTGATGGTTTCTGTGAGAGATGCGAGTTATTCAGGCCAATTCGAATTAATTCGAATTGGCTTGAAAGACAAAGAAACAAAGCAAGTTCGAATTCTGAGATCAATTCGAATTAATTCGAATTGACTCACAATTCGAACTGGAGGTTGTGAGCAAAAACTGCACAAGGTGCCTAAGTGAGCTAATTCGAATTATTGTGGCCAATTCGAATTAATTCGAATTGCTTGAATAACTCGAATTGCAATACTTGGCCAAATAAAACATCCGAAAGTTCTGCCTTGGGTGCCAATTCGAATTTGCATGTCAATTCGAATTAATTTGAATTGCCTGCATAATTCGAATTAACTAATCCGAGAGTGAAAATTTCCAAGGCAAAATGTCTTATGTGGTTTGTTCCAAGCAATTCGAATTAATTCGAATTTTCTTGAAATGCAAAATAAACCACATTCAAGACCTAGGAAAATTTTTAGGTTTTCAAAAAATTTATGTTCATCAAGATGAACACAAAAGCAAACATATCTACACAGAATTAGAATCTAAAACATATTGCTTGCATAAATTAGGTTGGGTTAACAATTTTATTTTATGAATTTATTCTGGATTTTAGATTTCTCTAAATTCCAGAATTAATTTTCATTAAATATAATATTAACCCAACCGGGAACCTGGTTTTTTGAAGCTTTATCTTTCTTTTTGTTGGTTCCTCGAATTCCTGCAAAACAATTATAAGAAAGCATTAGGTTTTCTCCAAATATCAACATCCTCACATTTAGAGTCTTAGTACTCTAAATGTTCAATTGATGTTAGGATACTTTGTCCCAATAAAAATAGGTGGAGCAAGTAATAAATAAGTAAGTAAATATATATATAATATTTATTGAGCATAAGCCGGTTCTGTTGTCATTTGAGCTTCTTTTTCGGGGTCGAACTGCCCAAGATACTCCTTCAATCTGTGTCCATTCACTACCAGCTCTCCTTTGTCAGTTCGGATCCTGACAGCTCCACTTTCAAACACGTGCACCACTTCGTATGGCCCTTCCCATCTGGATTTAAGCTTTCCGGGGAACAGCTTCAACCTAGAATTGAATAACAAGACATTCTGGCCAACATAGAAGTGCTTAGACTTAATACGACGATCGTGTAACTTCTGGGTCCGCTCTTTATAAATCCTCGAGCTTTCATAAGCTTGCGCACGTATTTCCTCAATTTCATTGAGGTCCAACTTGCGCTTACTCTGAGCAACTCGTGGGTCAAAATTGAGCGTTCGTACGGCCCAGTAAGCCTTATGCTCTAGTTCTACGGGCAAATGACAGGCCTTTCCGAAGACGAGTCTGTATGGAGACATCCCAATGGGAGTCTTGAATGCAGTGCGGTATGCCCATAAAGCATCATTGAGCTTACGTGACCAATCTTTGCGAGTTGTCCCCACAGTGGCCTCGAGTATGTGTTTGATTTCGCGGTTTGAGACCTCGACTTGACCACTGGTCTGGGGATGGTAAGGCGTGCCGATCTTGTGGAGAATCCCATTTTTGCTCATAAGATTTGCAAATGCTTTATTAACATAATGGGTTCCTCCATCTGATATGATCACCCTGGGTACACCAAATCTATTGAAAATGTTATTTTTCAAAAATCTGACGACCTGGTTGCCATCATTGGTTGGCAGTGCAACGGCCTCAACCTACTTGGAAACGTAATCGACAGCTACCAAGATGTAATGGTTCCCATCAGATGTCGGGAATGGTCCATGAAGTCAATACCCCATGCATCGAAAATCTCGAGAGTGAGAATTCCTTGTTGAGGCATCTCATCCCTCTTGGAGATATTCCCTAGTCTTTGGCATCTGTCGCAAGCTTTAACAAACGCTTTGCAATCCTCATAAATGGTAGGCCAATAAAAACCGCACTCGAGCACCTTATGGGCTGTTCGAGTGGGGCCATGGTGACCTCCATATTCCGACTCATGGCATTTCTTAGCGATTTGATAAGCCTCGTGCTCAGTTACACATCGTCTAATAATCGAATCTGCGCAATGCTTGAAGAGATAAGGATCTTCCCAGAAGTAGTTGACTACATCTCGGTTGAACCTCGCTTTGTGGCCCCTGCTTTGAAATGGTGGAATTATTCCGCATGCTAAAAAGTTAGCAATATCGGAAAACCACGGACAAGCTTGATCATGAAGATGCAAGGCAAACAGTTGCTCGTCCGGAAAACTCTCATTTACGGCTAGCTCATTTTTATCGTTTTCTAGTCGAGATAAATGGTCAGCAGCACCATTGTCTCTGCCTTTTCTATCTTTTATTATAATGTTGAATTCTTGCAACAAAAGTACCCACCTGATTAATCGAGGTTTGGCATCTTGTTTGCTAAACAGGTATCTCAGTGCAGAGTGATCTGTGTACACTGTGGTTTTCGTACCAATAACATATTGTCTGAATTTATCAAATGCAAAAACCACAGCATACATCTCCTTCTCCGTGGTGGTGTAGTTAATTTGGGCCTCATTCAGGGCATGACTTGCATAATGAATTACACAATGCTTCCCTTCCTTATGTTGCCCAAGAACTGCACCCACGGCGAGATCACTTGCATCACACATTACCTCGAAAGGCATTGACCAATCGGGTGGTTGCACTATTGGAGCAGAAATCAACATCTCTTTGAGCGTGTCAAAGGCTTGAACACACGCTTCATTTATTACGAAAGGATTTTCTTTACAAAGCAAGTTAGTGAGCGGCTTGGCAATTTTAGAAACGTCTTTAATGAATCTCCGGTAGAAACCGGCATGCCCTAAGAAACTCCTAACTGCTTTTATTGAATTAGGCAATGGTAGGTTTGAGATGACTGAGACCTTAGCTCTGTCGACTTCGATACCTGCGCGCGAGATGCGGTGACCTAACACTATTCCTTCGGTGACCATGAAATGGCACTTCTCCCAGTTCAAAACTAGGTTGGTGTCCTCACATCTTTTCAAAATTTGTGCAAGATTAGTCAAACATTCATCAAAAGTATCTCCATACACAGAGAAGTCATCCATGAAAACTTCAATGCATTTTTCGATAAATTCTGAGAAAATTGACATCATGCATCTTTGAAATGTGGCAGGCGCATTACAAAGTCCAAAAGGCATGCGCCTGTACGCAAAAGTTCCATATGGGCACGTGAATGTGGTCTTGTCGTGATCCTCGCTAGCTATTACAATCTGATTATAGCCAGAGTACCCATCCAAAAAGCAATAGAACTCCCTTCCGGCCAACCTGCTCTAGCATCTGATCAATGAATGGCAAGGGGAAATGGTCCTTCCTGGTAGCGGTATTGAGCTTCCGGTAGTCGATGCAAACTCTCCAACCGGTCACTGGACGCGTCGCCACTTCTTCTCCTTGCTCATTAGTCGTTACACAGATCCCCCCACGTTTCGGTACGACCTGCACTGGGCTAACCTATTTGCTATCAGAGATAGGATAGATGATACCAGCATCTAAGAGCTTGATAACTTCTTTCCTTACCACTTCCTGCATATGGGGGTTCAGACGCCTTTGTGGTTGCCTTGAGGGCTTGTACTCCTCTTCCATTAAAATTCTGTGCATGCAAACAGAGGGGCTTATTCCTTTTATATCAGAAATGGTCCATCCGATTGCATGTACATATTTCTTTAGAATGTCTACCAGAGCTTTTTCTTGTTCTTGTGTCAGCTTGGCTGACACAATCACCGGTAATCTTTTATGTTCAGCGAGAAAGACGTACTTAAGATGATCCGGAAGTATTTTAAGTTCAAGCTCTGGTGGGCATTCAACGGAAGGCAGTAATTTGCGAGAAATGGATGGGAGAGAGAGATCAGATTTACCTTCAGGATCCTGTGTCAGTACAGGATCCACTTCCTCCTCAGCGGTGCTTTCCTCTTCCTCTGGGATGAACTCAACCCCATCGAATTCTTCAAGGTCCCCAGAGATAGGGTCCTCGAAGTGGACAGCGTTGCAGCTCCTTGGTTGCTCCGCACCTTCAGGCTTCAGTACCTGTTTTGAAACTTTGTTTGGCTCATCAGTCACAGAGTCTATGCTCTCATCCTCACTCCTACTTTCTATTACATCAAATATGGAACAAGATCCCTCATTCGGAAACTTCTGCAGCTGTTCCATGTCAAAGGTGATTTCTTTGTCATCGACCCTCAATGTGACTCTTCCAGATTTGGCATCGATCAGTGCACCGCCAGTGGCCAGAAACGGGCGTCCCAGGATAAGTGGCATTTCAGAGTCCTCTTCGATGTCGAGGATGGTGAAGTCAACCGGGAAAAGAACTTGACCGGTTTTGACTACCACATCCTTGAGGATTCCTACGGGCTTTGTGATTGATCTGTCTGCAAGCTGCAGCTTCATCTTGACTGGTTCAATCTCCCCGAGCCTTAGGCGAATTGCCATGGCTAAGGGCATCATATTGATGCTGGATCCTAGATCACATAACCCCATGCTCACTTTGGCCTTCCCAATCTGTACTGGTAGCGTGCAACATCCAGGGTCTTCTTTCTTTTCGGGCAGTTTCTTCTGAACTATGGCACTGCATGTGCTGTTGAGAACAATCACCTCCTCCTGCTCTACCTGCCTTTTTCCCTGAAATCAATTCTTTCAAGAACTTAGCATAGGTGGGCATTTCTGAAATCATTTCCACGAGAGGAATGGTTATCTCTACAGACCTTAACCGTTCTAGAAGTTTATTGAATTTAAGGTCATGTTCCTTATTTTTAAGACGTGCTGGGTATGGCACCTGATGCACCCTGTGAAACCACACTTATACAAGCTTAAATTATACTAAAATATGTCCAAAATGAGTGCATTTTACCTTAATTCATTGCACTTTTAGGTGTATTTCATGTGTTTTTATTTTTCAAGTAATCATGGTTAGATTTGGCTTATTGAGGTTAAATTTACCATGTTTTTATGTGTTTTTAATAAGACTTTGGCAATTCTAATATATTGCAATGTTGTTTCAGACATTAAAATGAAGAAAGAAGATGTTCGGAGGTCAAAGGATGCAAAATTCGGATTTTCAACTTTGGAAAAGCTCCAG
This sequence comes from Hygrophila difformis, assembly GCA_030278955.1. Classification (NCBI taxonomy): domain Eukaryota; kingdom Viridiplantae; phylum Streptophyta; class Magnoliopsida; order Lamiales; family Acanthaceae; genus Hygrophila; species Hygrophila difformis. The sequence goes on along the minus strand of JAOANR010000237.1, from coordinate 40,738 downwards.
AATGCGCCACATAGGCATGGCGGCGCCTAAAAATGCTCTTCAGCGCCACTTTATGCACCACCTCAACACTTAGGAAAATTTCGGATGGAAAAAAGCTTCAGGATGCGCCGCAATAGCTTGGTGGCGCCGAAATCTGCTCCGGAGCGCCACAAAATGCGCCGCTGTTAAATTAAAAATTGGGAAATTGTCAGAATGCGCCGCACCTCCTTGGTGGCGCCTAAAACCACCTTGGAGCGCCACTTTTTGCGCCGCAGAGAAAATTTGGAAAATGTCAGGATGCGCCAGCTCTCTTTGGTGGCGCCGAAAACCTCTTCAGAGCGCCACTTTTTGCGCCACAGTCGCGGTTGGGCAGTTTTCTAACCTCCCGAACTCGGTTTTAAACGCGGTTTTTCGCCATTCTTTTCATTGGGGACTGAAAGGAGACTCATAATTTCGACAGAAACACTCTGCAACTTTGGAGAAGAAGGCCGATAACACCGAACCATGCCGGAGGAAGTGATCAGAGTGTCTTCTCTGACTGTGTTCTTCGCATTCTAGGTGTTGTTTTCCTTTTTTCTCGCTTTGTAATGTTTAGGATTTGCTTTTAGACATAATTTCCTACTGGTTTCATGTTTGTAAATGGATTTCTATGTTGTTCGTGTTAGAAGTATTCTAGAACGGGAGTTCAGAATCACTTTTGAAGTACGAATCTATGTTTTTATGGAAGTAATTTGATGATCGATGTTTCTGTGTTAAATTTGGATTAATCTGTAAAGATGTTAAAATTTGCATTAGGATTATGTGTTAGATGCCAACAATTTGATCGATACTCTGTGTTTTTCTAAATCTGCAATTCAAATCATTAATCTGCTAAAGCCTAAATTGATCGATCAATCTGTAATTCGCTATTTTTAGTAATCTGGCAATAATTCTAATCTATCTGCATTCTAATATTATTAATTTAATCCATTTTACCATGTTTCATCGATATTTTACCATAATTGTTAGATTATTTACACTATTCTGCATAATTAAATGTTAGAATCTAATCTGTATGATTTCTGCTTTGCTAAATCGGGAGATAAAAAGTGAAAATTAGATTTTAGTACCGGTCTTGGGAATAAATCACATTAAAATAGATTCCGGCATGTACACGCTGATTTGGGAAATGAAATGTGTCGTTTAATCACAATAGGAAAATTTGTATGCTTGGGAAAGATTCAAATTTATGCCTAGACTGATGATTGCAGAATGTTAGATAATTTAATTTGCTTCCATGAAGTCTGTTTTTACAAATTATGAAAATTAGGAAATTGACATATTTTTAATCTTTATAAAATCATTAATTCTGCTGAAATTGATCTTTTTAGACATTGGGAAATGCTAAATCATTATGCAATTTCGCTTTTATATAAAGATGGCATGTTCTAAATCATTACAAGCATATATCTTATTTTTATTTTATTATTTTACATTGTTAACTTGCTTTATTTTAAATTTAATGTCACTATTTTTAATTTAATCACCATTAGAATTAAACAAACTCTTTTCAAAATATAAAATATATTATTAATGAACTTAAAATGACTAAGTTTTCTCCAGAATGAATTAATATTCTGAATTCCCTTGGGTTCGACCCGGTATTCACCGGTTTTTATTACTTGATGACAACCATCCGCTTGTGGTAAAATATGAGTAGTGAAAATTACCCATCAAGTTTTTGGCGCCGTTGCCGGGGAATTATTGTGAAAATTATGTTGTTTTAAGTTTATTTGAATATATTTATGTTATTTCTACTTTTTAAATATTGTTATAACTTTTTTGCTATTCTATGTCGTGCAAGGGCATCGAGCTAAGTCAGTGTGTGATCCTGAAATTTGAAAGAATATTGGGTTTCTCATCTAAAAAAAGAGGAAGATTTGCAAGAGAACAAGTGTGAGGATGGCGGCGAGTTGTATGCAGCATATATAATTGAGGATTTCAAATGGATACCCTCGATTGAAAAACCACGTACACTTCATTTAAAGGTATTAGCACCACACTTGAGGTACGTATTTCTCAGTAAATTAGATTACTTTTAATTAAATGCATTACATCAAGTGTTGATATTGGATGCTAGAGCTAAAGTTTGAGATTAAATTCCACTTCTTGACAACATTACAACTTTAATGAGTTTTTTTTTTTTGAGGGAATGCTGATATATTAGAATGTTAATCAATAATTTTCTTATGATTGCATTACCTTTATTTAAATTATTGTATAAAGATGTGCAATTTGACCTTATAACTCATGAATGACAGGATCATGGAAGTGCACCCACCATTTAGACCTTTAATTTAAAAAATGGTGCATTTGTCTTTGAAAGCTAATTAGGAAAGGGAATTCGCATACTGCCTTTGCATGCTTAGCAATAGTTATTTATATCTTTTGTTTAATATGTTTGATTTTCTTTTATTTTAGTTTATATGTTTTACTTACAACTAAAAAAATATAAAAATGATTCTTGCATGATTTTCATTATATGTAATTTTGGAGTGACTCTTAAGAATTAGAGTGATCAATAACTGAAAGACTTTTGTGGTGATTTAAGTAGAATAGGAGAAAGACTGAAATAAATTGATAGAGGGTTGACGAAAACGAACAGAATTTCATAGATATTTATAGGGGATGATTAGAACTAATTAGGGTAGTTTTACTAAACAGATGAATAGGAATATGGATGCAATATTAGGTTTCATTTAAACAAATCACGCAATGTATTTTTGCTACAAAGTCTGTACAAATACTGAGTTTTAGATGCCACTCTTCGTAAATGGTTTTCAAAAACTCAGTTAAGCACCGAAAGTAGCACAAACAAGGCACTTTGGGTTTCATTCATACTAATAATGCGTAAAAACTTGTTTGAGCACCACATGTAGTATTAAATGGAATCGTTGGGTTTGTGCCAAACTTGAATTTTTACAAAAGTCCATTCTAATTCATCTCCAATTAGCTCAAATTTAATCATAGATCTTCTAATTGGGCTTAAAAACCTACCTATTTAATGTAAACCTTAAAAAAAAATTAATAAAATAAAAAAATAATAAGAAAATAATAATAAAATAAATTAGTCATCTCCTTCCTGTTCTCTCTTTCACATTCCTCTCTCTATTGAATCTCACAACCGCAGTCATCATCTTCAATTTCCTGTCCACCACAGTTCAAAATAATAATAATAATAAAAAATTAAAAATAAAAATAATAATAAAATAAAATAATAATAATCTGTTTTTGTTTGTCTTTATTATCATATTTATGGTTTATGCATGTTTTTATTTTCATTTTATGTCACGTTATGCTTATTTGTTTAGGTTTTTAATTTTGTTAATAAAATATGCCCCACCATATTTCTAATTTAATAATTAAGTAGTGCATGTTATGTGGTGAAAGTAGAAGCTGAAATGTACTCGATAATTGAAGCTGAAATTGAGGCTCAAGAACCCTAGCTTCTCAAATTTGGGGATTTCTTGTTAAAGTGCTTCAAAGCTTCAATTTGGGGTAAGTATAGCTATCCTAGTTCAATAATCCGTCCAATTTTGTGATTGAGAATGCATTATTGTTGGTATTTGTGTTGTTGCTTTGATTTTGGGTTTATTAGAATGTGGAATTAAAACTTGGTTTAAGTGCATGAATGTTAGGTTGAAGTGAACAATATGGTATTAGAACATGTTTTCAAGCTCAACTTCAAAAGTTTCAAATTATTAATCAAAATTTTAGGATTGCAGTGTTCTAAAAACTGAAATTACAGCTTGGGAATTCTGAAAATTTGTTTAAAATGAGTTAAAATAACATGTTTAATCTTTTAAGTTCATCTATAAATATTGTTAACCATGTTGTTATAATCTACATTTAATAAATTTCGGTGACATTAAAGCTTGAAACTTCATGTTTTTCTAATTTATGAAAAAGAAACATTTTTATCATAAAAACTCATCCTATCAATTTTTAACTAAAAGGGCAAACTTATGATATTTAAAACAATAAACTAAGTTCTTGATCATTATTTCAAATCATTAATAAGAACTAGTTTGCTAATTTGGTGAACTTTAAGCATTAAATTTGAATTTTTTTAACAAAAAGGGAGTTTTTATAATTTAAAAATTGTGTTCTTTTTAATAGTAAGTTTTAAGTTCTAAAAAGTGATTTTCTTAAATTTGTAAGAAATTTAGAACTTATAGCTTGTAAAATAAAATATATTGGTGTTGTTTAGATCCCACATTCTAGGTTGATATATGTTTGCTTTATACAATGCACTTAAGTTAAACTTTTGGTTTAAACTTAAGTGTGAGGATGGGGAGGAATGCATATATTTATCACTAACCCGAAGTTTTTGTATAACCAGGTTCCACAAATAATGTATAAGAAATACCTTGCTACTTGGTTGGATGTTTTTGATGTGGATATTGATTTGCTCTGCTATGCACTACTTAGGTGTTTTATTTGTATTTAATATGGTGAGTATGTGGTTAAGTTTATATTTATGTTTAAGTTATGTTTATGCATGTTTTTTTCATTCTAATAAAATAGCTCTTACTTGAATCATGTTAAACTGGAATGTTGTGAGCTGTTGATTTGATAATAGGAAAGTAAATAACCATGATAATTGATGAAGAAGCGGGATTAATGTTGTTGAAGTGTCGAATCTTTATGATTTTACACAATGCAGGCATTAAAATCAATAAATTATGATGTATAGATCATATTAAAAAAGCTGAAAATTTTTATCTATTTAAAAGGTATGATCTAATTCAGTCTAACTTTTTAAATGCATGCTATATTCTTATTTTTGAAATTAAAAACTTATAATCCCACATTTTAAATCTTTCATTATGCACTTAAACTAAACTGGTAGTTCAGTTTAAGTGTGAGGATGGAGGAGTTTCTATTATGATCACATTCCCAAAATTCTTCATCAACAGATCCATTTAGTTATTCAATGTATGAACCATTTATTTAATACATCATACAGGGTTGAGTTATCATAAAGAATGAGGGTATATTTTGCTATAGATGTTGGCATTTTGCTAAATTCTGCTCTAGAACTTATGATGTTTTGCTTTTGGTGAATTCTGAAATTTATTATCGATCAAATCTGTCCATACTTCTTAAAGTTGCTGGAAATTGTTGTTAAAATGTTATAATTTGAGTTATGGATGGTGTTTTATGATTCTGATTACTTTGGAATTCGCATATGCACTAACAATCATATTTTCTTGAGTAATTGCTATATATACATATTAGAAGCAGGATATGCCAACAAAGGAGCAAGATGACAGCCGTGATGATGAAGTGAAATTCAAAGTTCTACACATTCCAGGTGTGATCTTTTCATGTTTTATGTTTACTGATTTGAAAGGAATAAATTTGTAAGAGCTTAGTTATGTTTTTAATATTTCCCTATGCTTTAGAATAAATATGGTAAATGCTTTAGGTTGGATATATTGAATATGTTAGATTAAATTGTGTTTTCACAATGTGCTATTATTTGAATTACCACATCACAGCCAATCTTAAGAGAAATCCGAATAAGTCTAACTGTTCTGCTTAGATCCGATTTTACAACTTAATGAGCATCTGATTCTTAGTTTAAAGTCCTAGACTTTGTTAAATTGTCATGCTAGTTGTTCAAGCTTTGGTGACAATTCTATTTACTTTGCAGAAAGTTTTTTGATTAATTAGACTGGTTTACTTGTCCTGTGGAGAGTTATCATTATTTTTATATGAATATGCTCGTTCCATGTCTCCTTAAATGCTTAATTACAATAAAGTCAGAGTAAAACCCCTATTTAAAAAAAAACAAACAAACAAAATGAAATGAAGAAAAACAGTAATTATATCTTGCAAAAAGAAAAGAAAAGGAAAAATTAGAAAATGCAAGATCAAAAAAAAAAAAAGAGAATGTTGAATAAAGGGGTATTAAACAGAATAATTATAAACTCTTGGCTATATGACTGGCACGTATTCTTAGACATGAGTAGCTTTTGGAATTCAACCGTCTACAACTCAGCCAAAGTGTCCAGAATAATTGTGAAACCGAGTCATTAATTGAGCATATTTGAAGACAGGAATAGAAAAGCATATTTACATTATTCACTCTCCCATTTCGAGTTGCTATGTGTAATTAATCTACTTTTTGTACTGTAAGTGTTTTGGATATCTGGTTTTGACAACTGATGCATGACAATTACTTTGTTCTAGCACATTAAACTTTGAACCCTTTTAGCTCATTGCGTTGTTGAAATCTATGATTTGGCAGAACTATAGTGACTTCATCTTTATTATCTTGATTGGCATGTCGATGTGTTAATTAATTTCATTGCTCAAGGGACGAGCAATATTTAAGTGTGAGTATGTTGATGCACCCTGTGAAACCACACTTATACAAGCTTAAATTATACTAAAATATGTCCAAAATGAGTGCGTTTTACCTTAATTCATTGCACTTTTAGGTGTATTTCATGTGTTTTTATTTTTCAAGTAATCATGGTTAGATTTGGCTTATTGAGGTTAAATTTACCATGTTTTTATGTGTTTTTAATAAGACTTTGGCAATTCTAATATATTGCAATGTTGTTTCAGACATTAAAATGAAGAAAGAAGATGTTCGGAGGTCAAAGGATGCAAAATTCGGATTTTCAACTTTGGAAAAGCTCCAGAATGCGCCACATAGGCATGGCGGCGCCTAAAAATGCTCTTCAGCGCCACTTTATGCACCACCTCAACACTTAGGAAAATTTCGGATGGAAAAAAGCTTCAGGATGCGCCGCAATAGCTTGGTGGCACCGAAATCTGCTCCGGAGCGCCACAAAATGCGCCGCTGTTAAATTAAAAATTGGGAAATTGTCAGAATGCGCCGCACCTCCTTGGTGGCGCCTAAAACCACCTTGGAGCGCCACTTTTTGCGCCGCAGAGAAAATTTGGAAAATGTCAGGATGCGCCAGCTCTCTTTGGTGGCGCCGAAAACCTCTTCAGAGCGCCACTTTTTGCGCCACAGTCGCGGTTGGGCAGTTTTCTAACCTCCCGAACTCGGTTTTAAACGCGGTTTTTCGCCATTCTTTTCATTGGGGACTGAAAGGAGACTCATAATTTCGACAGAAACACTCTGCAACTTTGGAGAAGAAGGCCGATAACACCGAACCATGCCGGAGGAAGTGATCAGAGCGTCTTCTCTGACTGTGTTCTTCGCATTCTAGGTGTTGTTTTCCTTTTTTCTCGCTTTGTAATGTTTAGGATTTGCTTTTAGACATAATTTCCTACTGGTTTCATGTTTGTAAATGGATTTCTATGTTGTTCGTGTTAGAGGTATTCTAGAACGGGAGTTCAGAATCACTTTTGAAGTACGAATCTATGTTTTTATGGAAGTAATTTGATGATCGATGTTTCTGTGTTAAATTTGGATTAATCTGTAAAGATGTTAAAATTTGCATTAGGATTATGTGTTAGATGCCAACAATTTGATCGATACTCTGTGTTTTTCTAAATCTGCAATTCAAATCATTAATCTGCTAAAGCCTAAATTGATCGATCAATCTGTAATTCGCTATTTTTAGTAATCTGGCAATAATTCTAATCTATCTGCATTCTAATATTATTAATTTAATCCATTTTACCATGTTTCATCGATATTTTACCATAATTGTTAGATTATTTACACTATTCTGCATAATTAAATGTTAGAATCTAATCTGTATGATTTCTGCTTTGCTAAATCGGGAGATAAAAAGTGAAAATTAGATTTTAGTACCGGTCTTGGGAATAAATCACATTAAAATAGATTCCGGCATGTACACGCTGATTTGGGAAATGAAATGTGTCGTTTAATCACAATAGGAAAATTTGTATGCTTGGGAAAGATTCAAATTTATGCCTAGACTGATGATTGCAGAATGTTAGATAATTTAATTTGCTTCCATGAAGTCTGTTTTTACAAATTATGAAAATTAGGAAATTGACATATTTTTAATCTTTATAAAATCATTAATTCTGCTGAAATTGATCTTTTTAGACATTGGGAAATGCTAAATCATTATGCAATTTCGCTTTTATATAAAGATGGCATGTTCTAAATCATTACAAGCATATATCTTATTTTTATTTTATTATTTTACATTGTTAACTTGCTTTATTTTAAATTTAATGTCACTATTTTTAATTTAATCACCATTAGAATTAAACAAACTCTTTTCAAAATATAAAATATATTATTAATGAACTTAAAATGACTAAGTTTTCTCCAGAATGAATTAATATTCTGAATTCCCTTGGGTTCGACCCGGTATTCACCGGTTTTTATTACTTGATGACAACCATCCGCTTGTGGTAAAATATGAGTAGTGAAAATTACCCATCAGCACCCTTGGCATGTACTTATTATTGTTTGTTTTTGGTGGTAAAGAGAAGGAAGTTGTACCTTCAACCCTACCATTTTCAGCTCCCTTTGCAGCTTCAGCCTGCGGAATAGCTGTTTCTGATTTGTCCTCGACCAGTCCAATACCGTCTCCTCCTTCAATCCTTTCATTTTCTTTTTCACCCTCCACTGGATCCTTTTCCTCCTCGGCCGTCTCTTTTCCATGTCCAACAATTCCTTTTAGAGTCTTGCCTCCCCGCAATGTGATTGCTTTACACTGCGGGTTAGCTTCAGTACTGCTTGGAAGTGTTCCTTTCCCCCTGTTCTGTAGTTCCTTGGCCAATTGGGTGACTTGCGTCTCCACATTCTTGATTGATGACTGCAGTTGTTGGTTTATATCCTTCTGGTTGGCTATAAACTCGGTTATCAGATTCTCCAGACGAGATGGTGGCCTTTGGTTATATTGTTGGTTCTGATCAGGTTGGGATTGGAAATTCTGGAAATTCTGGCCTTGGTTCTGATTAGGCCTCTGTTGGATCTGAGGTTGGAAATTCTGATTCTGATTTTGAAAGTTCTGCACTCTTTGCTGGACGAATCCTTGATTCTGAGGTCTGAAGTTTTGCTGTGGGTTTTGATTTGCGAACTGGTTGGGCTGGTTTGGCTGCAACAAATGCGCATTAAGTGCATTGTTGTTGGAATAGGAGAGATTGGGATGGCGATTTTGGTAGTTCCCGGCATAATTACAACTCTCGGTAGCTATCTGTTGGCATGTATCAGTTGGATGAGGTCCCTGACACAGCCCACAGACAACTCCCGATTGCTGTGTTTGAACTTGGTTTGATGAGGTTCCTTCCTGGGAAGCGTCATTCCCTTCCCTTTATCCTGGCTCAGCTGTATCGCAGCTACCTGTTCTTGCAATTTTTCAAAATCTGTTTTCCCTTTACTTACAGCAAAGACTTTTCTAGGAGGATCCTCCTTCCTATCATCTGTGTTTAGGATGGATCTATTGACAGACATTGTCTCAATCTTCTCCCAAGCTTGGTCCATAGGCATGTGGAGTAAATGTCGTCCGCCAGCAGCGTCTAACATTGTTCTCCATGGATGGGTGAGTCCTCCGTAGAATTTCCTCAATTGCTCCCATGGTGCATACCCGTGTTGGGGGCATCGCCTGATGAGGCCCAAGAATCATTCTTTCGCATCATATAATGACTCGTCTGGCTTCATTTTAAAATCTCCAATCTTAGCTCGTCCTTCCTCAATCTTTGATTCTGGAAAATACTTCAGCAAAAAGCTCCTCACCAAGTCTGCCCAAGTGCTCCTCTGATTGATAGGCAATGACTTATACCAGTCCCTGTCACCACTATATAAAGAAAATGGAAACAACATTAGCCTAATAGCATCAGGAGAGACTCCCTGATTTTTGATCGTGTCGCAGAGCTCCAGGAAGGTCTGGAGATGATCATGAGGGTCCTCATGATTTGCACCGCAGAACTGATTGTTTTGCACCAAATTAATGAGTGCCGGTTTGAGCTCGAAATTGCGTGCGGGAAAGTGTGCTCTCCCAGGTCCATCCAGATAGGGCTCTACTATTGGTTGCATGAAGTCTGCCGCTGCTTGCTGCTGTTGTTGATTTCCTTGTTCAGCTTGGTTCTGGTACTGTTGGTGGTAATTGGGAAATTGCTGGAAGTTATGTGGATCTTGTGGGTTGTTCTGAAACTGAGCTGGATTGAAAGCTTGGTTTTGGTATTGTTGGTTTGGTATGTTTTGGTTTTGGTGAAATTGGTTTAAGGGTGGTGGTGGTTGTTGGTGGAATTGCTGGTATTGTTGCTGATTGGGATTTGGTAGATTCTCCTCTTCGTTGGCACGATTAGGATGTTCTACCATTCCTCCGTCAGCTCCGTTACCAGGGTTATTTGGTGGTTGGTCTATGGGTAAGATCGGGGGAATGTTCTGGTTATCTGCCATGTCTGATAGATCCTTGCTCGATGTTTCAGGTGAAGTGCGGGTCCGACGCTCCTGCTCTTTCCGTCTTCTGGCTTCTGCCCTCAGTTGGCGAGCGGTCCTTTCTATTTCTAGATCGAACGGTAGCTCCGGCAATGTGTTCCTCCTCCGTTGCATAAGCAGTTGGTATCAAGATTTTGACAGTACCTGTACAATCCCCAAGTTAGTGATGGTTTGACAGTATATACAAAAACTATCTATGAGTAAATCAGGAGTGTAATTCTCCTAGTAGACGGCGCTGCATCCTCCCCGGCAATGGCGCCATGAAACTTTTGACGAGTTTCATTAACACGAGTAATTTTCTGAAATATCAGGTTTGGATTATTAAATGAAAAGAGTTATGATTTAGGGAAGGGGTTTAAGGATATGTTATGATTTCCCTTTTTATTACTCATGTGGGGTCTTTTGATTTCAAATGGCGCTGTGGTCCTTCCCGTCATGAAACTTTTGACAAATATCACGGTGCAACCGGGATTGACCTTCAGTCTGTCACCCTGAAAGTCCCTGGTATCTGCACCATGATGTTTCTCTTAATTTCATGTCAAGAAGATACCTGCCATGAAACTTTTGAACATCTTCCCACTACATGAGTATTTTCTAAATTGTTGTGTTTTTATTTACTCGTGTCAAGAAACTGTGCTCCGGAAAGCGCACGGAGTCAAAAATTGCAGTAATTTATAGTAAGTACCGGATCGTTCACTGGAGGATGTGCGATGGAAGCAGGGCCCACGTCGTTTACTAAGATTTTCCACTCGGTTACTCGTTTCAAGTTTTGCAAGGGTTTCTATCAACTACTTGACATAATTTAAATCCAGATCATGAAAGCAGTAAAAATTATTCTACAAAGCATGGTAAACTAGATCGAAGAAAGCAATTAAATCTATACTACGAAAGCAATATAAAATTATGCTACACTATCTAGAAAGCAGGTTTAAATGTGACAGAAGGGACAGGGAGGAGATAATAAAGATTGGACAAGATTCAGATAAAACACAATTAAACTTCCATTTTTAATACACAGATCTTAGCTTGGGATAATCCTCCAGTTAGCTAACTCTCATGCTTTCTACACCATGTTCGCTTTAACAGACAGGTACTTACGGTAAGAATTTACATGCTCTTACGACCTCAATTTCTAAGATACCACAGACTCACAACTGCCCTCACATGGCCATGCTAAGGCGTATTATTCATCTGTGGTGGATAAGCAACACCTGACACATCATTAGTTGACATGCCAAGTACTCCTATCATTCCCCCATGTCACTCCCAAAGCTTCAAATCAAGCCCCAAACCATTCCATAACTCTCAAACCTTTTAACAGATGGACAGCCCCTAATTCTTCCGAGTGACCTCTATGAAAGCATTTAAAGGAAAGCAGTAAAGAAAGCTGTAAAGAAAGCATTTAAATCTATCACTCGGAAGCGTTAAAAACGTCTCTTTCCGTTAGTATAAAAGAGCCCCTGGTCTTGGTGACCAGATGCAGATCAAGAACCCCCGAGATATCGATAAGCCACAGGGCTTACAACATCTGGGTAGTTATGAGATACAAACTAAATGAAACAGATCCATAAATGAACCTATTCCGGATGTACTCATTCAAGACTCAATTCTAGACTTTGGCAGAAGAAGATAGTAGTCGAAGGAATACTCGACCTTACCTTAGAAATTCACCAAGGCCTATATGTTGTTCATCTAGTATTATTTATCACATCTCATCTACACCCAAGTGGATATTGATCTAATGCGGTATCTAATACAAGATTTCCAACACACAGCAATTTTGAGAAACCAATTGATAGTTGAAAATCATTCCCTAGACAGGTACTAAACTCTCAATTAAAACACAGATCCTTTCAGTCTAGATGAGACCTGATTGCTGACTCTGCTTCTAAGCTCTCAAAATCAACCCCCAGTAGAATATGAATTAGTCATAACTGTTGAATTTATCCCTTACTCAGATTCGGATTTTATAAAGGAATTTTTTTTGGAAGTTTATTATGCAACATCAGATTTAAATCAAGACTTCTGTGTCCAAGTGGAATGATCCCCTAAATAGCAATAAGACCAGAACATCTACATAATAGTATCATGCATATAAGTATATGAAAAGGAAAATAAAACACCCCAAAATATATGGTGGGGTTAGACAGAATGCGATACACAAAGGTGGATTAGCCTGAGGTGAGAAGAAATCGGCTAAAAAGAATGCCAGAGATAGTTGAGGTTTTCCGGACTGCAAACATCTGTTGTCCGGTCCCCAATTTTCCCAAATGACTGATTTTAGACAGAAAGAATCCCAAACAACGGTGACCGCCGTCATTTAGTTTTCTTTTGTCTGTGAGTGGAAGAAAAACCCACATATTTCTTCTTGTAATATTCCTCGACTGATGTTGGTCGACATCAGTTGATACTATTGCAACTTGAATTCAGGTTGAGAAATTAAGATAAGGAAAATTAAAACTGTATCTGATTAGGAATTGGCTGAGTGACTAATCGAAACTCTTAGTGAAGAGAACGCTCGCCGAAGCTTCCACCAACCACTAACCAGATCATGCAAAATAACAGATAATGATTGACACATAGAAGACGGGTTAATCGATATCCCTGTGAAGGGACCTTTCACCAACATTAATCTATGCGTTTCTCATTATCCGTTCATACACACAATGAAAGAGAAAAACTTAAAAGTAAGAAAATATTTTTGGTATTGTGTGGGTGTTAAGCACACAATAGGTGGACACTAATGGGTTGAAATGTGTAATGGATAAAGTTAGGTGAAATGGGCCTAGGCCCAATACACCCATGCAACTTACACAAATCATGAAAGAAAATATTTTTGGAGTTTTCAAAATAGAAGGGGTAGTTCAATTCGAATTATTGGGGCAATTCGAATTGAGAATGCATGAAGAATGAAGTATGATCTTACCCAATTAATCATTGCAAAGGAGTGAGATATCATCTAATTCGAATTGTTGAGCAATTCAAATTAATTCGAATTGGACAACTCGAATTGATGAAGTCCTTTCTTTGCTCAGAATTGACTAAGGCATATACTTCAAGGGGAAGGTGGATCGAATTGTCCAGCAATCCGAATTAATTCGAATTGGACGATTCGAATTGGTAAGAGATGGAAAATAAACTAAGGCATGAATGGGTGGTAGTGGATACAATGTGGTTTTCCTTGCCAATTCGAATTGTTGAACCAATTCGAATTAATTCGAATTAGAGAATTCGAATTGGTTGGAAACCACATGAAGGAAATTTTTGGTTGTGCAATTCGAATTTCTTAGGCAATTCGAGATAATTCGAATTGTCTCAATTCGAATTAGACATTTTCGAACAATAATAATTTTTGTTCTCACAAGTATGGGTTAGGTGTACACTGTGCGGTTAATGATGGGTTTAGATTTACCAAATCCCTCATCTCACATCAATGTCACTTCACAGCCACCCTAGTGAGGTTTTCAAAAAATAAACGAACACATGTCCAGTGGGTATTGGCGAGATTTAAACCCTATTTCTACAAACAAAGGATTCAAAGATCAAAGAACCTAAAACATCTAGTTATCTAAGAACTACATGAATAAACTAAGAACACTCAAGTTATCTAAGGCAGCATAAAATAAAAATCAAGGCAGGCAAAATAAGGCATAAAGGTAAATTCTAATAGATCCTAAAAATGTCTAAAACCTAAGAACACTTATTTGAAGCTCTAAGGCATAAAATCGAGCCAAAAACCCACCAAACATGCATTTATTAAGTTTGAATGTCAACTAGGACATAATAAATGTAACCTAGTTGAAACAAACAAACATGCTAAGCATTTATTTCTAAAGAAAGCACTAAAGAGTGTCAAAACACATGAATAACACCATTTCTGGAAATTTTTCTTGTATTGGCACTTTGAAAACAAAATAAAGAACCCAAAACCATCATTAACTTGAAGGTAGGGTTTATTCTAACTAGAAAGCATGTAAAAATTCTGGAAATGGCTACTCTAAGGGTTACACAAACTGTTTCTACACTATACTAAGATCAAAGCATGTAAACACTATACTACTTGCAAGGAAAATAAACTAAACTAAACTACCTACCTAACCCTTAAGGGGTGTGGAACCTCCTGCTGTTCTTTTTGTCCCAGCTGCTTTTTGGTTAAATTCTTGATCTCCTCTTTTCTGTTGTGGAAGGTCTGCTTTTATAGACAAATTTCGAAACCCTAGGCCCACCGATGTTGTGCTTATGCTCCACAGCTCTTGATGAATTTTTGAGTGGAGTTCGAATTATCTCATCCAATTTCGAATTAATTCGAATTGTGAGATTTCTTCCTTGAGCTGGGAATGTGGCCTTCAGTTGTCAATTCGAATTGTTGTGAAGAATTCGAATTGGTCTTTTCTCGAATTGGATGAGGGTTTCTGCTTGGCTTCCTTGCATTTGTTGGCAATTCGAATTGTTTGTGCCAATTCGAATTAATTCGAATTGGACAATTCGAATTGCATCTTCTTCTTGCCTTTGGGTTTCTTCTCTTCATTCCCTAATTCGAATTATTCAAGCCAATTCGAATTAGCTCTTCTGCATCCCTTCCCAACACTTAACCAATTTTTCTTCTTCTCCTCAGCAATTCGAATTACAAGAGCAATTCGAATTAATTCGAATTGCGTAATTCGAATTGGGCTTCAACACTTAGCCAAAATTCAGTTGTGGGATTTTCAATCTTTTTCCCATCTTTTTGAATTTTTGTGGGCTATATTATTCTTTTGCTCATTTTTCTTCCTTTTTCTTTTCTTTTTCCTTTTTTCATGTTTTTGGATTTTTCTAACACAAATACAATTAAAAATTGCATTTTTTGTGTCTTTTTATTACCGGCTCAATGTTTTTACAAACTCGCATTAATCTGTCAAATTCAACTGCTTTCTTGTTAAAATAGGATGGAAACACGATCAAAATGTCCGTCTCAGACACGGAAATGGATTGGAAATAATGGTCAATTTTGGCCATTATCAGATAGCGATTTTTCCTCCAAGAAATCTTTCAAGATTCAGCGACTGGTTTTCTCATTATGGTGGAGGATGTTGAATCGGATCATGGTGGAGTGCCGCCAGATCCCGTAGACAGTCGTGCGAGCAAGCGCCCTAGATCTTCGTACAGTGATGTCGCTCGCCGTGATACCGGTTTTGTTCACATCACTTTGGACGATGACCCTGCCGACGATTTGGGCGATCCTTCGGATCTTACTATGTCCTATGTCAATGGCAAGCCTTGCATCTCATTTTCGGATTCCTTTCGAGCTTATCTTCTTAAACCCTGGGCGCATGCTGTTGTTTTCAAGGTGATAGGCAGACGACTTTCATTCAAGATTCTCCAATCAAGAATTGAACAGTTATGGCCTACAACAAAACACTACGACTTCATTGACCTTGATAATGACTATTATGTGATCTAGTTTCA
This sequence comes from Hygrophila difformis, assembly GCA_030278955.1. Classification (NCBI taxonomy): domain Eukaryota; kingdom Viridiplantae; phylum Streptophyta; class Magnoliopsida; order Lamiales; family Acanthaceae; genus Hygrophila; species Hygrophila difformis. Next base: position 24,924 of record JAOANR010000237.1, on the reverse strand, counting down.
ATCTGAAGAAGAAGCCAATCAAGCGATTACTGGTGGCCCCTGGATGGTGCTAGGCCATTACTTGCATGTTTAAAAATGGAAAGCATCCTTCGATCCCAAAACCAACGCAGTTAAATCGATTGTCGCATGGGCTAGAGTCCTCAGCCTCTCCATGCACATGTATAATAGACGAGTCATCGCTCTAGCAGGTTCGGTCATAGGGCATGTCATCAGTGTTGATTTTAATACTGGCAATACTAAGAGAGGTCGTTTTGCTCGCCTCGCCGTTCGGATCGACTTGGATAAGCCTTTGACTCCATGTATTACTATTGACGGAATAGATTTCAATGTGGAATATGAAAATTTAAGGATGGTTTGCTTTCTTTGTGGCAAGTATCGTCACATGCAATCGGATTGTCCATCACTGGAAGCTTCAAAGGCGGATCCCCAAGAACAGCCTAGATCTAATGAAGAAGGTGGTTAGACCGAGAGTTCCTATGGCCCTTGGTTGTTAGTACAATCCAGAAAACGACAACCCTTTCGATCGGCCAAATCTAATCCTCCTGTCTCTCTTTCCTGGGTAAATCATTTCTCTTCACTTGAAAATGATCTTGATCACTCAGATCCTGTAGGCAAGCAAAACCTTACACCAAAAACCAGTTTCTGACAACCCTAGGAGGTCTGATCCTCCTCCTTCCTTCCCTGGTAACCAACGAAAACCAATTGATAGACCCTCTACTTCCAAACAGCCTACGTCCGCCATCCAACATCCCTCTGTCGTTCACACTAACCGGAGACCAGCAGGTAATCCCTCCACCTCCAAACAGCCCACTGCCTCCTCACCTCATCCTCCCATTTCTTCCAAAGTCTGAATTCAACCTTCCCGTGCGAGGGCTTATCCATCTCACACTTTTCTTCAAGCTGATCATCATACTGTTGTTTCCTTTGAGGATCCCCATTTTACTAAATTCAAGAACCCCTCCTTACTTCCCAATTGTGATCATGGCCATCCCGCGGACCTCATTGGCCCTCCCTCCACTGATACGGACTCTAATGTCGATCCCATGGACACGGGGGATCCACCTCATGGATTATCGCCATATAGGGCATCTAGTGTGCCGGCTCATCTTCGCATCTAATCTGCTTCAGATTACTTTTAGCTTGTTTAATTTTATGTCTCTTACTATTGTATGTTAGAATGTGCTTCTGATCATGTTGGGGATGCCTTGATTCATGATGCTATGGGCTTGTACCATTCGTTTTCACTTTGTTGAATGAAATCGGCTTCGGCCCTCCCTTTCTATCGAAAAAAAAAGAGATCTAGTAGGAAAAATATATAAATAGGTAAGTATTGATCTGATACGGAAAGTTAGTCCCAAAATAGCAATATGTATTTTAGTTGTAATTCCTTTCATAATTCGCCAAAGTGAGGCGAGGCATCTGTGGAGTAATGTTTGGAGCCCTACTTTTTTAACTAGGGGTTGTTGCTTCGTTATATCAGCATTAGCTAAATATGGTTAGAGTTAACTGAATATGGATAGATAGCTACTACTAGGAGTATATATTTATACCATATGCATTTTCAACTATTGAATTGAAAATACCTAAATCAAGTTGTCCTGAGTGGTACGGGGCTTTGAAACCTTAAGAAAATGTTTCGATTTCGAACATTTGAGTGTGCTGAATTCTGTTTTGGGAGGCAATCCTTCATTATCCACCAGATACTCGAGTGCTTAGTCTTGGGCCCAATGTTGCCCGAGGATACCCCCGTAAACGCCAAAAAAATTATTGAATTGAAATCGGGGATGGAGACTTGGACTGGTAATCATGTCCCAGACTTCGATTCCCACCCGGCTCCCTATCCATTCCCTTTATCCCCTTTGTATTTGTGTGGTTTGGGCTCCTACACATGAGTGTCAATATTTATCAAAAAAACTTTTGAATTTTTTTTTGGATGAGCCATTAAAGGCCTGGGAAAGGGATGGTGGGATTCATGCCACACAAATTACAAATGTGAAAATATCAAGGTCTGGTATTGCAATCCAAACTATTAAAAAATTATTTTTGCTTTTGAACATTGCAGCGTACGCTAGGGGTCGCCTTCATTAAGATAATAATCGAATGAACATGCATTCGTCCAACATTTAGTTTTTAAATACTTCATGAAAGAAGGGGGAGCTAGATTGGGGTCCCGTTGAAGCCTGCGTACGTATGATATTCTACACTTGGCCAAATATTACATATTTAAATTAATTTATGCAAATTAACTTATTGATAAAAAAGGCTGTTGAATATCTGGATTGAGTTTCTTACCGATTTTCTGTCTCAGTCTCTTCTTTTCGGGGATTTATTGTTTTAGTTTTCAATTTTGGTTGCTGCTCGTCTGTTCGCAACCGCTTATCAAAATCTCTGCTGGTGGGTGCTCGTATTTCTCCAGATCTGAAGCAGATTTTCTCTCATGTCCTCGTCTGCTTCTGAACCGCCCCTTCCGCCGGGCGGAAATCCGGCGGCCCCCGTGCCTTCCTTTAGGGATGTTGTCATGGCAGCATCCAGTGATACTGCCTCTGTGCCTACTACCCCGGATGATCTCCTTGCTGCTTGCTTGGCTACGGTCGAAAAAGATGGGATACATAAGAGATGCCCCAGAATCCGTTTTGCTTCCAACGTATTGGAAGAATTTTATGCTCCGTGGAAAGATACTCTAATTCTTAAACCTTTGGGAATTAGGGTGGGATACTTGGTAATAAAGGATCGCCTCACCAAGGCATGGAAATCCTCTGGACAAGTCGACTTCCCTGACGTTGGTCATGGATGTTTCATGGTTAAGTTTGAGCGACCGGATGATCGGGAGAATGTGCTTACCAATGGTCCGTGGATGATCTTCGATCATTGTGTGGCAGCGATGAGATGGACTCCAGAGTTTGATCCGGAAACCACCAAAGTCAACACTGTTCAGGCTTGGGTTCGGTTTCAGGGATTGAAACAAGCGTTCTACACAGAGAAGGGATTGCGCGTTATTGCCGCTGGTATTGGTACTCTAATCAGAGTTGATAAACATACAACAGGTATCCATCGAGGGCGCTATGCCCGGGCTTGTATCGAGATCAACCTTGACGAACCCCTCATCGGATCGGTCGACGTGGAAGGCAAAATTATCCCCGTCGCTTATGAGGGCTTGCACATGTTGTGTATGAAGTGTGCCCGTTACGGACACCTCCAGGACAAATGCACATCTCATGCCGCGCCAGACCCACCACGTCCGCCATCTGCTTCCGGCGGCGCCACCCAAAAGCAGGCGATTGTGGGGAACGAATCTGTTTTGCCAACACCTAAGGAAACAGTTCCCACGAAAGGCATGCAAGCGGTTTTTTCGGAAACTAATTCTGGGGATAAATCTTCGGAGCCTATTTTGGGAGATAAATCTGGCACGTCCCTAAATTTTGTGGATCCAGTAGATTCCAACCCTAACATAGGTGAGTGGATGATTGTTAAGAGGAAAAAACCAAAAAAGAAGGGCTTTCGAGCAGACCCAAAGATGCATGGTCATGGGCCCCACCATCCGGCCCCAGTGGGTGCAACGAAGGACAAAGGCAAGAATCCTGTGGAACCAAGCCCTCCAGCGCCGAGGCCACCCAAACCTGTCTCTCCAACACGGGCTCGAGAATCCGTATCTAACACTGGAATTCACCCCATGAGTATTGTCCCTTTCACTGGCTCGCCAGCAGCCATGGTTTCACGTGGTAAATTCCATGTGCATGGCCATAAACGTACTCGGACTGAAAGTTCTCAGACTGTGAAACCCACAACCAGTGCTGCACAGGCCTTGGCACTGCCTTTTCCAAAACAAATGGAGGAGGAACGTAATCAGGCTCCTGCCTCATCCAATGTCGAAGGTGTTCAATTGTTGAAAAACCCCCTATATCAAAACATGGATATTGAGTCCCCTGGTGAGGATGATGAGCTCTCTGGAGCCACTCTAGACTAATACATGAAGCAATGAGCGAAGGTGTGTCCGTGCTACATTTTCCTCTATTATCTATGGACGTTTTCTCCAACTTTACTGTGATGGCTTGGAATACGCGGGGGATGATGAATGCTCATGCACGACGCACCCTAGCAGATTATTTGCGGTCACATGCACCGTCAATGGTTTTTCTTTTTGAGCCGCAAGGCCAATATGATCGTGTTCGCAACACAATCTTTCAGCGAGGGTACACGCCTATATGTCTCCAGGAGTCTATTGGTCGGGCTGGGGGTCCATGGGTACTAGCTCGGTCGGGATGTCCATTCCAGATTGAGGTGTTTGACGAAGGCGCTCGTCTTATTACACTCTCCATCCGTTCTGATTCAATGACTTGGTACTGTACGGCGGTTTATGCTTATCCGAATTACTATCGACGTCGAGAAAATTGGGAATATTTGAGACAACTTCAATCCCACGTTAGCGGACCATGGTGCCTTGTGGGAGATTGGAATGAGGTTCTATCGCCCTCGGAAGTTCAAGGTGGCGCTTTCCACTCAGCCCGGGCAGATGAATTCAGAAATTGTATCCTGGATTGTGTTTTATTTCCCATTCAAACGGAGGGGCCAACGTTTACATGGCAACGTCCGGTTTCTACAGGTTTGGTTCTCAGGAAGAGGCTCGACCGAGGGTTAGCCAATCTCGCCTGGATAGATGCCTTCCCCAATGGGCATGTCCACCAGCTGCCTCGCATTGGATCTGACCACGCCCCACTTCTTCTCTCTTGCGGGGAACAGGTCTCAAACCAACCATCCCGGCCATTCCGTTGGGAAGCTATTTGGAGTCGGCGGCCGTCCTACTCCGATCTTGTTTCTAATGCGTGGTCTGCTAGCCCAGGCCCAATCTCGCACAGGCTGCATCACCTTCGAGACATATCAATTGCACATTGCTCCAAGGATGTAAGGCAGCTTCGTAACAGAAAGAAGAAAATTATTAGAAGGTTGGCAGGAATTGATCGGGTTTTGACCAATGTGGACTCTGCACGTCTTGTCCTTTCGGAACGAATATTGCAACAAGATTTTCATGATATATTGCTCCAGGAAGAGTTGTTTTGGTCTCAATGGGCTAGGGAAGACTGGGTTCGCCTAGGGGATCGGAACACAAAATTTTTCCATGCCCAGGCGAAATTCCATCACCACCGGAATAAAGTGCATGGGTTGTTGTTAGACGATGGGTCATGGTGCAATGATCCTATAGCCCTCCAGGATCATGTTCGGTCATTCTTTGTCCACCTGTTTGCGGATACGGATCACATCCCAGAGGACGATCCGCTCCCGCCTCTAAAACCGATTCATGAGATGAACTGTGAAGTTGAGGCAGGTCCGGTGGCGGCCCAGGAAGTGGTTGATGCTCTCAATCAATTCAAACCTCTGGCGGCTCCGGGTCCGGATGGCTTTCCGGCGGCTTTCTATAAGGCATATTGGGAGGTTGTCGGGGATGATGTGATTACAATGGTGCAATCGGCGTTTGCCTCGGGTGTGATCAGCCATGAGCTCGCCAAAGCTCATATATGCCTCCTCCCGAAGGTTCATATCCCTCAATGTGTACGCCAGTTTCGACCAATTACCTTATGTAATGTTTCTTACAAATTCATTTCTAAGGTGTTGGTGAACCGGCTTCGCCCCATGTTGGCAAAATATATCTCCCCGCTACAATCAGCTTTCCTCCCGGGTAGGGGGACGACTGACAACGCTATTATCTTGCAAGAATTAATTCACTCGGTCGCATCCTCGGGTGCACGGATGAAAGCCTTTATTCTCAAGATAGACCTTGAAAGGGCCTATGATTCCGTGAAGTGGTCCTTCTTGGCGGAGTGTTTGGAGCAGATGGAGATCCCCTCTTCTATTCGTAATATTATTATGTCATGCGTCTCATCTCCTGAATTTTCCATTTTGTGGAATGGAATCGGCCTTGAGGATTTCAAACCACAACGTGGCCTTCGGCAAGGTGACCCGTTGTCACCATATCTCTTTAACATCGTTATGGAGCGGTTATCCGTCACGATCCAACAGGCTGTGGATCAAGGTGGATGGAAGCCTATCAAACTGTGCCGGAATGGTGAGGGCATCTCTCATCTATTATTTGCCGATGACCTAATCTTGTGCACCATGGCTACGGAGGGGAGTATTCAGTGTCTTGCTCACATACTACACTTATTCTCGCAATGGTCAGGCCTTAAGATCAACCTGCAAAAGTCTCGTACCCTGGCATCCAGATGTATCACCCCCTTGGAGAAAGATTGGTTCGCCACAGCCCTTCATATACCCTTTGCTTCTAATATTGGGAAATATCTAGGGTTTCCAATCCACCAAGGAAGGGTTCGTAATCAGTCCTACAATTATATCTTAGAGGCTATGGATAAGCGAATGTCGGTGTGGGCAATGCGGCTTCTCAATAAGCCGGGTAGGGTCACTCTTGCAAGGCATGTCCTAGCTGCCATTCCATCCTACCCCATGCAGATTGGGTGGCTCCCTACATCTATATGCAATAAAATTGATCAAAGGATCCGCCGGTTCGTCTGGAAAGACTCTAATGGGCATGGAATTCACTTAATTCGATGGGATGCGATTGCTCGTCCTAAATCTCAAGGAGGTCTAGGTCTTCGCCAGGCAAGGCTTTCCAATATTTCGTTACTCGGTAAGTTGGTCGATGACTTGGTCCGGCACAAGAATAAACTGTGGTGTCGACTTCTCAATGCAAAATACCGATCCCATGAATTTAATGGTCAGTCATTTGGACCTCGGAGGTCATCTGAATCATTCACATGGCGGAGTATTCATAAAGCAGTGGCTCGGCTTAAGAGTGGTTATTCATTTAGGCTGGGTAATGGGCACTCGTCACTATGGTTTTCACCTTGGCTTCAAGGTCATCAAGTTGGTCCTCAGGTCCCTTTCGTGGAAGTGTCGGACACTGCCCTACAGGTTCGTCATGTGGTACATGACCACTCTTGGAACCTCTCGGGTATCAACACCATCTTACCTGATGAGCTCCGTCAGAGAATTCTTGATAAACCTCCTCCTTGTCTTCACCCCAACGTGCCAGATGGTTGGTTTTGGAAGGCGGACGTGCAAGGTCGCTACACTGCTCGTTCCGGATACAAATTTCTCATGCAAGAGTGCCCAGCTACTGGTGGATGGGCATGGATTTGGCGTTCCCAACTCCCTGAACGGGTGAGCTTCTTGGTGTGGCTGCTAGCGTGGGAAGCTCTGCCATGTAATTCTTTGAGGTTTCATCGGCAGCTTGCTTCCTCACCCATGTGCCAAATTTGTGGTGTTAAGGAAGAGGATTGGCAACACTCCCTCTTTCTTTGCCATTGGACGTCTGCTGTGTGGGGGGGAATTGGCATTTCTATCCCATCCGACCTGCACACACTGGAGGGTCCAAATATAATTCTGTGGCTGCGGGGTATGATGCATGTGTATGGCAGCCGCTTCTTGGCTGGCCTTTGGTGCGTCTGGTGCGAGAGGAACTCGAAGCTCTTTCGGGGAGTCTCGGCGTCGGTCTCTCAGCCTGTACGACGTATTCTACATTTCCACACCACCCTAGAACGTGGGATGATCAGACATCAGTCAGTTGATGTAAGGCAAGTTTGTTGGAATATGGGGGATTGGCATGGAGTCTTCTTGCATACGGACGGTTCACGCATTGATCATGGGACTCAGGCGGCAGTTCGGGCAGGCTATGGTGCGGCCTTGCGTACTCCGGATGGCGGGTGGATCCGGGGCTGCTCTGGCTATCTCGGACACACTTCCATTTTGCATGCCGAGATTGCAGGTCTTTGCTATGGTCTCCAGCTTGCTGTGGAATCGGGTGTCTCTTCATTATGTTGTAGGTGTGACTCCCTTGAAGCGCTAAGGCTAATCCAGATTGATAGGGATGAGTCTCACTGGTTGGCTCCTTATTTAAATCGAATCAAGGACTTGAAGGGACGATTTCAAACTGTGAGGTTTCAACATATTCTTCGGGAAGGGAATTCTGTCGCTGATTGTCTTGCCAAGATTGGGGCCTCGCAGGAACAGTTCTACACGACTTGGGCGTTCCCCCCAAATTCTTGTCGCGGCCTTATTTCAGCTGATGTTGAAGGGACGTGGTTCCCTCGGGCTCGTTTTACTTAATGTTATCATGTGATGTCTTTTCATTTTATCTTATTTTTTCCTAGCTTGTATAGGCTGTTCTGCCAAAAAAAAAAACTTATTGATAAAAGGCATACCCAAATATTATGAATCACATCATCCATCGTCCATGGTTCAAGGTCCAGACCAATACCGCCAAGACGACAAACTTGGACAAAAAAAGACCTAAAAGCAACACATATCGACGTGGCATGGTTGGGTGTTAGTGGTCAACCTTACATTGCATATACCAAACCAAAAACAAAACCAAAACGTATCCATCGTTATCAGCCTATGGCTAGCGAGCTACATTTACTGCGTATCAAACCACAATCCGCCAACACTAAACTTCCAATTCACACTTCCACACCAGGAAAAAAAAAAGTCGAAATGGTGCCGTAACTTTGCCCATTTTTTAATTTGGTGCCATAAGTTGAGAGATTTTTGATTTTGGTGCCATAACTTTGTTAATGATCTCCAAATTGGTCCTATCAACCTTTAATCACTCATATTTGCTGACATGGCACGAGATTAGTGTAAATAATTAATTTAATTGTACCATGTATGTGCCACGTAAGTATTGACTCAGTTTAAACTACATGTGTGGAATGAGCAGGTACTTGGCATAAAACAGCTGGACTCACGGCGGACTTCATGGGAAAAAGCAAGAGGGCATCAATAAAGGCAGCAGCTTTGAGCATACTTGTTAGAAATTAACAGCTAAATAGGAAAAGAGCAGCAGAATTTAGATTGATTTTCAAGTTAGCGGAATAAATCCAGATTACCTTAAATATGAACATGTAGAAGGATGTTATTGCAACCTTGCTCTTCAAATCAATAGATTTTACTTGATTTTTCCGAAACAATGAACCCAGCAGGGCATGCTTGATAACCTAAATCATGAGCATACAAATTAAAATGAATGGAATTGATACACGCTCCGTGTGTTACGCACGAAAAAGGCTACTAGCCCCGGAAAACTACTTGGGATTATGAGTTTTATGTTATGGGAGATAAATGCTTGATACTTCCCTATCTGCTCATTGTATTCAGACCACATTACTGACATTTACATGACAACAATGTACATATTGGAGAACTGTCTCAACTAATTTTTCTTTCGAAACAGAGTGTGATCTTGATGCACATGTAACATCATCATATTCATTATCCATTTGGCAGTACGTTTATTAAGTTTGGAAAAATTTAACCTGTCTTATAAATCATTAATCTGAAAGAAAGGCTGCATATAGCTGGAGTGATGAAAGACTTGGTTTACTGTTGTCCACTTGCTCCAAATGACAGAAGAATTTGCTCCCTCTAACACAGCAACCGCATAGGCCATCTCAAGTAAGGAACTTAACAAATCCAAAAAACCTGAGTCACCAGACATTCAGTGGGAATTTGTAATGAGAAGTTCCAAAATTGCACATGAACTAATTAATGCCAGAGTAATATTGGAAGAGAACTCATAACAGAGTAACAGACCTTCTCTTGGCCCAGTTGGAACAGTAAATGATTGGATATATACCAAATATTGTCCCCAACAATGTCAGGTATATCCTGAAAAAAAAAAATTATTGCTGGTCAAAAGAAACAAATTTTCTAAAGCTGTACAAAAATCAAATGCAAGACAATCCAGGAAACTAATTTCCGCTGTTTTTTTTTAAAAAAAAATAAATAAATAAAATCACTATTTTTGTCTCAAGATATCTTACATGATTGATGGGAAGAACTGAGCTAGGGTAAACATGATAATTGTCCATATATACAAGCAATGCTTGTTTAAGGTATACTTATTTACCATCTAATAAGTTTTACAAAAACGTATACAAACTGCTTGGCATCAGTGTAAATGGCAATCCAATACCAAGCATAGAAAGAGCACACAATACTTATTTGTTACTAACGATACGGTATACACACGTAATGATTTGGGTATTTGGTTCTTTTACCGGTAAAAGAAAATATAGGAATTTGATATGGTTTTTCAAACAACCATTAGTGAGGTGAGTCTGGTTCCCTCATTCTCCCAAATCTTGGATCCTTAAAATCCTTAAAATCTTGGTTCCCTTGTTTTCCTATTGACAATTATACTCTTGAATGTCTGTCTTTTGGTTGGAGAATTCATATGATTCGTGCTATAAGCAGAAACAAAACAAGGGTGTTAATACATTGTTTTGACAACCTAACTATGTACTTTTCATTGAGATGATCTACAGGTGTTAGCACATTCCATGACGACGACAGACAGTTATCTCTGCTAGAGTTTTATTGTATTGTATTCATTTATAGAGTGCAGAGTCTGTAATCTTTAGAAGTACTCTCAGAGATTTTATTTTACGACTTTAGAGATTTCAGATAGAGTAGAGAGTCTTGTAATTTGTTCTTCAAGATTTCATAGAGATACTTTTAGAAGAGCAAGATTAGTGATTGAGATTACACTGGAATATCTGGAGATATTGCGATCTTCAACATTCAAGAAGTTCTGAAGAAATTCAGCGATCAAGATGAAAGCCATGGTGAATGACAAACAACGTTTGTGCCTTTGAAGATTCCATTCTAGGGTGAGTTCCCTACGGACGTGTTGAGGGGAAGTTTCAACGACGTCTGCTCGATTGGATTGATCATCTAGTGGTAGAGTTTGGTTTCGTGTGTTAGGCATTTGTAGGCGTGTTTGTGTTCTTGGTTTTTAGTCTAGTAAAGGTCGCCTGGATTTGTATCCCCCAGACGTAGGTCGGAAGGACCGAATTGTGTTATCAAATTGTTGCGATCTTTACTGCTTTTGTCAAATTGTAGTTAGAACATTGCATCAACACCCATAACTGAATCTTGATATATAAGGGGACCGTCAAATTGGTATCAGAGCAAGTCCTCAAACGTAGCTGAGGAAATCCATTCTTTTCAAGATTCAAGAATCATGAACCGTGAAGGAGCGTCTAACACCCGTCCGCCATTGTTCGATGGAAATGACATGCCTATTGGAAAGCTAGGATGCGGAACTATCTTTTGGATCAGGGAGATGGTGTTTGGGATTCAGTCTTGGAGGCATGGACTCAACCGATGAGAACAGTTCGTACTGGAGAAGGAGAAACGACCACTACAACAACCCGGTCGGCAACCAACGCCGAACTTTCACAAGCCGAGAGAGCTGCGAGACAAGCGAACTACACAGCGCTCAACGCTATCAGTGGTGCCATGGACGAAGCGCAATTCAGGATGATTGCTAATTGCACGACTGCCTACGAAGCTTGGAATTTCTTGGAGACTCAACATGAAGGTTCTAAAGATGTCAAGACAACCCGGCTACAGCGGATAGAATCGATCTTTGACAGTTGAGGATGACAAATGATGAGGATATCACATCATACTTTGGAAGATTTCAAGATATCGTGAATCAGGCCACAACCCTTGGTATGACTTTTGAAGGATCAAAACTCGTGAGGAAATTTCTTAGGACTGTTTCTAAGAAGTATTCTGCAAAAGTGGCAGCCCTTGAAGAAGTTGAGAAGATCAAGACTATGTCCTTGAGGGAATTGGTTAGTATTCTTCAAACTTATGAAATCAATCATTTAGCCTCAGAAAAATCGAATAAGAATATTGCATTCAAAGCAGAAGATGAGCCTGCTGAAAGTTTTGAAGAGGAAGTTTCTTTACTTTCCAAAAGGATTGGAAAGATGCTTCAGAATAAGCATTTCAAGAAGTTTCAGAAGAGAAATCGATGTTCTGACAACCCAGTGACAACCGAGAAGAAGAACAACAGATTTGATGGAAAGTTCAGAAGGTCTAAAAAGGATAAAGATGATGATAAATCTGACAAATCTCCTGAGATTAGATGTTTTGAATGTGAAGGAAAAGACCATGTGAGAGTTGAATGTCCTACTGCTAAGAAGAAGAAAGGGAAAGCACTTCAAGCCACCTTGAGTGATGATTCTGAAGTTGAAGCTGAAGATGATAAATCAAGTGATGATGAAGATGTCGTTGCATTTGTGACAAGAGAAGCCAATCCTACCCCTTTTGAAGGTAACTTTGAGTCAATACAATTAATTACTGACATTTCTTCTATTGTTACAGCTGAATCATGTAGTCTCTATAAAGAACTAGTTCATATCTATGAAGAACTCAAAGAGGAGTATGATGAAGTTGTACAGGAGAATGAGCAGTTGTCGAAACAACTCACTGACATCGTTCTGACTTTGGACAAAGCTGAAGCTGAAAAGCTTAAGGCTATTGATGATCTAAAAGTTCTTAAAGGAAAGTATGATGAAGTGAAACTTCAGATTACTACTTTGACCAAAGAGAAGGAATCTTTCAGGGAGGAATCTATTAAACTGAAAATTCGAGTTGCTGACTTGGAGAAGTTGACTAAAGGGAAAGGCAAATTGGATGAAGTTCTGTCCATTGGAAAGAGCTACAGAGATATGACTGGTATTGGGTACAAGAATCAAGCATCTACTGGGAAAAGACTATTTGTTAGTGGTGGAAACCTAAATGCTGAATCAAGCTCACTGTCACATCAGGATGTTCCTACATCACCTAAACGATGTAGAGATTGTCTCTATTGCAGCTTACCTGGTCACACAGCTGAAACTTGCATGAGAATTGTTCGTGATCTCATGAATGGTCGTCCAGTGGTCTGGCCCCATGAAGATTTAATGAAAAAGATCAGAATTCAAATGGAATGGGTACCTAAGAGAAAGGAGAGTCAATGCCTGGTTGTTCTATCTTCGCAACAACAACCGCGTTCTAGAAAATGGTATTTTGATTCAGGTTGTTCAAGGCATATGACAAGTAGTAAGGAAATTCTAAATAACTTTACAGATAAAGATTGTGGAGATGTGGTTTTTGGTGATGGTGCTAGAAGAAAAATCATAGGTTATGGTAATGTAAAGGATGGTGAACTTTCTAAACTTTCTAGAGTTTATCATGTTGAAGGGCTTACTACTAATCTCATTTCAATTAGTCAATTATGTGACGAAGATTCTCTTGTTAACTTTAATAAGCATTTTTGTCAAGTATTTGATGGCAGGAGAGACAACATCATGACAGGTAAACGTTCAAAGAACAATTGCTATACTTTGGATGCTAATCTAGCTCAAGCACTTATAAGCAAGGATGATCTCACAAACTTATGGCACAAAAGGCTTGGACATCTCAACTACCAAACCATGTATAAGCTGAGTTGTTCGGCTGCTGTCAGAGGTCTGCCTAAACTACACAATAACAAAGACCTTACTTGTGTTGATTGTTCAAAAGGAAAGCAAACCCGAGCTCAACATAAGAAGACTGATGGAATCTCTACAAATCATTGCCTAGAACTAATCCATATGGATCTTATAGGTCCAACAGAAACTGAAAGCCTAAATGGCAAAAGGTATGTTTTAGTTTGTGTTGATGCTTTTTCAAGATTTACTTGGGTATGTTTTCTCAAGAGCAAAGATGAAGCATTTCAACACTTTGAAAAGCTAAGCCTGAAATTGATGAATGAAAAGCAAGCCAAAATCCAAAGAATCCGATCCGATCATGGACGCGAGTTTGAGAACCAGGAGTTTGAACTCTTCTGTAACAACCATGGAATTTTTCATGAGTACTCTGCCCCAAAGACACCACAACAGAACGGGATTGCTGAAAGGAAGAATAGAACACTTCAGGGGATGGCTCGTTCAATGTTGCATGCTAGTACCCTTAGGAAGTCATTTTGGGCCGAAGCAATTCATACAGCATGTCACATCATCAATCGTGTGTTGTTGAGACCTCATACTAACAACACTCCATATCAAATCTGGAATGGTAAAACTCCTACTGTTAAATATTTTCATACTTTTGGATGTAAATATTTTGTCTACAAGGATAGAGAGCAAATTAAGAAGTTTGATGCTAGAGCTGAGGAAGGTCGGTTTTTGGGTTACTCCAATAACTCAAGAGCTTATCGAGTTTATCTGATTCAATCCAGAAAGGTTACTGAAACTGTAAACGTCCTATTTGAGGATAAGTATGGTTTACCTAGAAAGGATGATGATGATATAATTCATGTGTTAATTCTGCCTCAGACAACCCTGATGTTGGTACATCCAGTCAACAACAGTCTGAAGGAATAGTAGTTGACGATGATGAAGAAGTTGATCATGAGCAAAATTCAGAGAATGCTGATTTAAATTCTAAAGTTGATATATCGGATAAGAGAAGAGGTCCAAGGACTCTAAAGCATCACTCACAGCAAGATATTATAGGTGATCCAAGTGCTCAACGTCTGACTAGAAGCAATAAGATTAATTACAGAGAATTAGCAGGATTAAATTGTTTCATATCTAGAGTGGAGCCTAAGAATGTGTCTGAAGCACTCAAGGATGAATATTGGATAGCTGCCATGCAAGATGAGCTGATACAGTTTGAAAGGAATGATGTTTGGGAGTTGGTAGAACAACCACAGAACATCAATGTTATTGGTACTAAGTGGGTCTTTAGGAATAAGACTGATGAGCAAGGAAACATTATAAGGAATAAAGCTCGCTTAGTAGCTCAAGGATTCACACAGATAGAAGGTCTGGATTATGGAGAAACATTTGCACATGTTGCAAGAATGGAGGCTGTTCGAATCTTATTAGCCTTTGCTTGCTCTATGGACTTTAAGCTGTATCAACTGGATATCAAAATAGCTTTCTTAAATGGGAAGATCAAAGAGGAGATTTTTGTGGCACAGCCTGCTGGTTTCGAAGATCCGACTAGACCAAATCATGTCTATCGAGTGAAGGGTGTACTTTATGGACTTAAGCAAGCTCCTAGAGCTTGGTATGATCGATTGTCATCATTTCTCATTTGCAATGGTTACAAGAGAGGTGAAGCTGATAAGACGATGTTTATAAAGCATGAGAACAACCACTTCATAATTGCTCAGGTATATGTTGATGACATTATTTTTGGTTCGACGTCAGAACATCTCAGAAAAAACTTTGTTAAAGCTATGCAGTCAGAGTTTGAAATGAGCATGTTAAGAGAGTTAACTTACTTCTTAGGACTACAAGTGAAGCAACTAAAAGATAGGATATTTCTTAGTCAGGAGAAGTATGCACGAAATATGCTAAAGAGATTCAAGTTGGAAGATAGCAATGTTGCTAGGACTCCACAAGGTCAACAACAGAAACTCTCAAAAGGTGATCAAAGAGCAAGTGTGGATCAGAAGTTATATAGAAGCATGATCGGCAGTCTACTTTACTTAACAACCACTAGACCTGACATATCTTTTAGCACGGGAGTTTGTGCTAGATTTCAAGCAAATCCTAAGGAAGTGCGTTTGAAAGCTGTTAAACGTATCATGAGATATGTGAAAGGAACTCTTGGATTAGGAATCTGGTTTTCTAAAAGATCAAGTTTGGATTTGATAGGGTTCACAGATTCGGACTGGGCTAGCTGTTGTGATGACAGACGGTCGACGACAGGAGGCTGCTTCTATCTTGGGAACAACCTTGTATGTTGGTTCTCTAGAAAACAAAACATAGTTGCACTTTCAACAGCGGAAGCCGAATACATAGCAGCAACTTGCTGCTGCTCACAGTTGATGTGGATGAAACAAGTTTTGAGTGATTATGGGATTAAGAAGGATGACTTCAAGGTTTATTGCGACAATACAAGTGCAATTAACATTTCAAAGAACCCTGTTCTACATAGTCGCAGCAAACACATTGATATCAGGTATCATTTCATAAGAGACTTGGTTGAAGAGAATGTGTGCAATATTGAACATATTGGGACGTTGGAACAACGGGCTGACATCCTTACTAAAGCACTTGATGGTGAAAGGTTTGAAACACTTAGATCTATTATGGGCCTTTGCTATTCTAATTAAATCTGATCATGTTTATGTTTATTTTTACATATTTACACTTGATCTAGCCCATGAGTTTTGTAGGCCCAATATTCTTTTCGGATAGAGTTTGCGAAACCGTCGTCCTTGAAGTAATGATGACTGCAAACTGACACCTTTCACTCACGTCGCACGTCAAAGGAAAAACCGTCGTCTCTCTCGCCTCTTCGTCTTCGGTTTTTCTCTCTTTAAATCAGTAGTTTGTGTTTTCATTTTATCATATTTCAGTTTAGAGTTTGAGTTTTCAGGTTATATCACAAATGGCTTCGTCTTCCTCGACCAACCTACCCGAAAAGGCTTCTGAGCCAACTCAAACTACCTCAGAGCCACCAATTACCTCTGAAACCCCCAATACCTCTGAGAATGTTGAGGAACCTAATGCCACTGCCGAAAACACCACTCAAACCAACTCTGAGACTGTGGAAACTCAAATTACCGAGTTTGCTGAGAATGCTGAGCCTTTGATTACAATGTATCCTTCTCCTCCTCGTAATCCACCTGCAAACCCTCCTCAGGATCCTACTCCAAACCCTACGGGTGAATCTACTGAGACTCCTACTGAAAACCCTCCTAATTCCACTGAACCTGGTGCGGAAAATGTCCAAGATGAAGAAGACCTCATTCTGCCGCACGATGAACCAGAGGTTCCTGATCAAGCAGGTGTTGGAACAGAGGTCCGACGACCGGCCACCAGATCCACCCAGAAAAAGAAGCGAAGCACTTCAACCAGCGATGTTGGCACACCAGCCAAACGACCCAGAACGCGCAGGACACCAGAGAAGTCACAAAGGGATTTGCAGTCTCAAAAGCCATTCAATATGACCTACTTCAACAAGGAGATGATGTTGTTTGGTACAAAGGATCTTGTGAACAGGAAGTTTATTCCAGAAGAGACATTTGTTCATGCTACTTACACCGAAATAGGGTTCGACGAATTCCTTGAAGAGAGGCATTTGCTGAAGTGGGCTCGAGTCTTTAAAGCCTACTCTCCAACCTTGGTCAGGGAGTTCTACGCCAATCTACACCCTGAAATTCTGAACAAAAACTCTCCTTGGTTCGGTAAGATGTTCATTCGAGGCAAGTTTATTGATCTAACCCCTGGAGTTATCAATGCGTTGTTAGAACTTGCGCCCAAAGACGACCTTGGAGATCCCCTGGAGTATCTACCTCATACCACTGCTGATATAGCTTATACTATCTCGAACGAGAGGGCTTTTGACTTTGGTCGAAACAAGTGCAGTGTTTCAGACATGACTATGAAGTTCCACTGCTTGTTCTATCGTTGTCGTGCCAACATTCTGCCGAAATTCAATGCTTCACAGCCTTCTCTTGAGATGGGTAAACTTCTATTTTGCATTGATTCTGGTATTGAACTTATGAATTTTGGTCTTCTTGTTCTGAAAAGAATGCTAGGTTATACTCGTGATTTAATCACCAAGTCTGCTAGTCTACCATACCCCGGTCTTATCACACTGTTGCTGCATCACAATGGTATTAAAACAAAGAAGGATGATCTGATCAAGATTAACGTGCATTCCCCTTCTACTGACCTTCGTGATAAGCATAATGA
Organism: Hygrophila difformis; assembly: GCA_030278955.1. Lineage (NCBI taxonomy): Eukaryota > Viridiplantae > Streptophyta > Magnoliopsida > Lamiales > Acanthaceae > Hygrophila > Hygrophila difformis. The sequence continues at coordinate 7,381 of JAOANR010000237.1, read as the reverse complement.
CTTCAAAGAAGGACCACCACCATCTGGCGCTGATCTTATCCAGCAAATCAAGTCTGAGTTGCTTGCTTTAAGTGACAAACAGACCAAAATTACCCAGGAAGCCATCGCCGCCAAGCGCAAGATTGCTCAAATCATGAGCATGTTACCAGGATCCCTCTCTCCTACCCGCAAGGCTTCTTCTAGTGGAGCTCGTTCTGAAGAGCAAAATCCATTTGCTGATGAAGAAGAAGATTCTTCTGATGGAGTTGTTTGATCCATCAAGGGGGAGAACAAGCTGACGCTGGTGTTGTCTATGTTGGTGGAGGCTTTGGTGTGGTAAGGTTGTTGGTACATTCGGGTAACGACTTTCTGACTGAAACTTTTTATGGTTTTTTGGTATTGTCTGATGGATGTTAAAACTTTCTGTTGATGACATTGTATTTTGATGATGATTGTGTTTTGTTTGTTTTTGGTTGGACTATGACTGTGATTGACTATGGACTCTCTAAACTGTCGTCTTTGATGGTTGATGTTTTACATTGATGATATTTTTGCTATATTGATTGATGTGCTTGACTATCATGTTCTTATTTGCTTAATACTTGCATTATTGATATTTTTTGATAGACGCCTTATTTGATGGATCACCATCTCCATGAAATGTGGGGGAGATTGTTAATACATTGTTTTGACAACCTAATTATATACTTTTCATTGAGATGATCTACAGGTGTTAGCACATTCCGATGACGACGACAGACAGTTATCTCTGCTAGAGTTTTCTTGTATTGTATTCATTTATATAGTGCAGAGTCTGTAATCTTTAGAAGTACTCTCAGAGATTTTATTTTACGACTTTAGAGATTTCAGATAGAGTAGAGAGTCTTGTAATTTGTTCTTCAAGATTTCATAGAGATACTTTTAGAAGAGCAAGATTAATGATTAAGATTACACTGGAATATCTAGAGATATTGCGATCTTCAACATTCAAAAAGTTCTGAAGAAATTCAGCGATCAAGATGAAAGCCATGGTGAATGACAAACAACGTTTGTGCCTTTGAAAATTCCATTCTAGGGTGAGTTCCCTACGGACGTGTTGAGGGGGAGTTTCAACGTCGTCTGCTCGACTGGATTGATCATCTAGTGGTAGAGTTTGGTTTCGTGTGTTAGGCATTTGTAGGTGTGTTTGTGTTCTTGGTTTTTAGTCTAGTAGAGGTCGCATGGATTGGTATCCCCCAGACGTAGGTCGGAAGGACCGAACTGGGTTATCAAATTGCTGCGTTCTTTACTGTTTTTGTCAAACTGCAGTTAGAACATTGCATCAACACCCATAACTGAATCTTGATATATAAGGGGACCGTCAAAGGGGTTTTATAATGCCTGACGTAGCATCAAACGGAAACAACAATATTGTCACTGAAAAGCCACCTCCTGAGGAGCATTCACCATTGAGGAGACTGGTGAGTGATGTTTTTAAGGTGTATATACCAAGGGTGATTCTCAATTTTGTTCCAAACAAGTAAACAACACTGATTTTCTTCTACTTCCTTAGAACAAATACTACTTGGTTTTCTGTTCAGTATAAATACTACCTCCTGTTTCTTTTTAAATGTTACGTTTTGACTTTTTTTACTGTTTATTATAGCACTTTGACTTCTATTTTTATTATAGTTATTGAATATAAAATATAGCCAAGTGAGATCTTGTTTGATTCCTCTCATCTTGTAGTTTTTAAATATCAAATTTTTAGAATTTTTACTTGTACCGAATTTAAGTATTAATCGTTAAAAATGTGCATTGGCATACGAAGAAATGAGAAGTGTAACCTTAAAAAAAAAGGGGGGGAGGTAGTATATGGATTATCCAGTTCCTTATAGTCGGCACACGAATCAATAGATGGTATATGAAAATTATGAAATTTTGATAGTCAAATAAAATTAGGGGGCCGGGTGGGGAATCGAACCCCCAATCTATAGATTGAGAAATGGAGAATTTGACCACTAGAGCAAGTCCTCATATGTGTACACAAAATATTTTCGAACACAACGCATCTGTTCAAGAAACCATTCTTGAACAGATCGCGAAAAAAAAAAAAATCAGTTTTCAAAGTGCTTACCATGACTTCTGGTGACAACTTTTCATCCGACATTTCACATATATCTACTTGTAGAACACTTACATATTTCCACAAATTTGGCTTCGATTTGAATGGCCATTTAGTGTATGGAAAATTTCAAAGTTTGAACAGGGAAGAGAATGGAGAAGAGATGGAAGAATGTGAATTTGACATGAGATTTATAGGGTTTAAATATGGTGTGTATTTAGCATTTTGGTGATGTGAGTTTAGAGATTTAGGTTCAACATTTTGTGTATTTTGATTTTTTTTTTTATATAAGGGTATTTTAGGAAGACAAAAATGAAATGGTATGTGATTAGCAAAAGAGTAGTGTGTACATAGGCATGGTCATTTTAATACTTCTTCCATTCCTTTTTAGTTGTCTTTTTAGAGACTAAAAAGTGTTTCAAAATAATTGTCAATTGTAGGTAGTTATACTACTACCTCCGTTCTCATTTAAGTGAAACATTTGCATAGTAATTACTATTCATTGAGTAACTTTGATCAATTTTTTAACATAGTTGTATAAGAAAAAATATAGTCAAGTGAGATCTTGTTAGATTCGTCTAATCACGTAGTTTTATAATATCAAATTTTTATAATTTTTACTTATATACAACTTGAGTTATTAACCTTTAAAAATGTGTCTTAAACGGCGTGAAATGCAGGAATGGTGCATTTAAAAGAGAACAGAGGTAGTATGTTTTTACTATATTACCTTTGACTTTATATAAATGCTATTTCTTGACGTTTATTACAAAAGAGTTTAATTGAAGGGTAAAAATGAAAAATTTATGAATTAATTAATAAGCAAATATTGGTTATTGAAATTGACCCGAAAGAGACAACTAATAAGGAATGGAGAGAGTATTAAACTAAAAAAGAAATTAAAAACAAAAAATTTGAATGAAAGAGCCTCAAACAAATTGGAAAAATTCCACTATCTATAACAAATCTGGAATGGATACCCGTTAATTTTTTTAAAAAAAAAAATTAAAATCTGGAACCGTTTTGGAGAGATGAGAGTTCCGCAAACCAAACCATTTCTTCCACGCTTTTCCAGGGCCTCTACATAATCTGTAAAAATCATGAAATTCGTGAAAAAAAAAAAAAAAAAAAAAAAAAACCATATGAATTATAGCAATACAGAATAGCACTTTATATAATGGGCAAATATGTATGCATAAGAGCACAACAATACGTCCTACTGTCACTACATAATAGTATATAACTGCCGAAGATCTAAAGTAATCATGTTTAATTACCTTACGAAAATTTACTTTAAAATTAGCGCTTCCTAAGCTCCGCAGATCTCTATTATTCCTACGGCCAAGTTCGACAGACACTTGAAGGTTAGAATCCCCAAGTTCTTCTTGTTCTTCTACTATTCTTTTAGCAGATTCAACGCAAGAATCACTGCATTCAAAAATATGAATCGATTGAATGTTTGGAATCTCCCCAATTTCATAAGGGATCTCTGTTAACTTATGCAACCATTCAAGAGTAAGGCTCTTGAGGAGTGGGAAATGAGTCCCATCTATTGTCCAATATTCCAAATCGTAGCAGTGTCGTAATTCCAGCACTTTTAGACTTGAGAATTGCCTTTCTTCTGTCAGTCTCCACTCTGTCCCTTCAATGCAATGTAGTTCAAGCTTTTCAAGGTTGGGTAGAGCACCCATCATTGTGGTCACCTCATCCCAATTATGGTCTTGGTCACTAAAAAAATCTAACTTTTTTAGCGAATGTGGGAATAATGCCAAGCGGTGAGTTGCTGCTTCTATTGCAGGACTCGACAACATCGATAACTTAAGGTGTTGTAGTTTATTCAACTGCTCAAGTTTGATGGATTCGTAGAGATCATCATACGCAAGAGATACTTTCTTGATATTGGGGATTCTTTTAACCACTTCACTACTCTTGAAGTTAATCACATCAGAAAGACTCATTAAATTCCTCAAAACAAAGTTGTCGTCATCAACAATGCTTGGAGGCGCGAGAATCGCACCAAAATAGACATGTCGAAGTTGAGGCAACTTCCAAATGTCAATTGGTATGGTAACAGATTCACTGTCATCATAACCACGAACAATCAGTGTTTGAAGATTCCAGAGGAAGGAAATTGAAGAAAAGTGCAACTGGAGGGGCTTACTATCCGGAAGGGCGAGGTATCGGGAGTTGTAAAAGTGAAATGCTTGTTGCATAGAACTGTCATCCTTTATTGACGGAAGTCGTCTATATTGTACTTTGCCTTTTCCTGTTAATACCCTCAACAATCTTAAATTCAAATCCGGGATACCCTCCTCCTCAATTGATCCGATACAATGATGGAACGAACAAGTGATGCAGACTCCAGGCTGGTATTAAGTTTTTCTTGATGTGAATACTCATCCTTCAAAACACTCCCCCGAACCACAAGGCGCCGCGGTCTATCCAAGCCAGATTCATGATGAAGATTCCCTACATACCATTGTGCTTCTGTGCGATCAACCCCCATATGTTTGGCATCATCCCCCATATGTTTGTGCTTCCACATATCACAAAAGAAGTAATCCTTATGAGCTTCCCTTATGCATAAATCCCTTAACAAATCATGGATCCTGCAACTTTTTATCTTCCCAGTGCATCCCCATTCATGAACTAAAATCAAATTTCTTTCCACAAGATCATTAATGTATTTTTCCACAACATCTTCCATCATCATGCCGTCAATGGGTTTCAGAAATCCTTCAGCAACTAATATCCTGACAAGCCATGAGATTTGAATTCTTGCATCCTCAGGAAAAATGCCCATGTAAAGAAAACATGACTTCAAATGAATTGGCAAATTCCTATAACTCAAATATAGTATTTTCAAGCAACGCTCATCATCCTCTAAATTCACAGTTGAACTTATATTTCTACCCACATCTTCCCAGTGTTGTTCTATTTTTTTGGACTTTGCCAAGAGTCCTCCAATTACAACAATAGACAATGGAAGTCCCCTGCAACTTTTAACAATCTTTTTGCCAATTTTCTCCAATTCTAGTGGGCAAGCATCCTCCCCAAACACCTTTTTGCAGAAAAGTTTCCAACTTTGATCTTCATCTAGCAAATTGAGTTGAATAATGCCACTAGAATTAGTTAGCTGAAGAGCCAAATTTGATATCCTAGTGGTTACTATCACCACACTCCCATCCCTGTTATCAGGAAAACACCATTTTATCTCATCCCACGCATCACAACTCCACATATCATCCAGTACAACCAAATACCTCCTATCAAATAATTTCTTATGTATCCCATCTCTTAATTGATGATCTTCACTCACTTGGCTCAATGTTTTCACGTTGCTATGTTGGCGTATTTGACTTGAAATTTCTATTAGAATATCCCGAGTTTTGAATTTTTGAGAAATTGTAACCCAAACTCGAATATCATAATGGTATGCAACATCTTCAAAGGCTTTACGAGCAAGCGTAGTCTTACCGATACCACCCATACCAACGATGGGTATTATTTGGCGACTGGAACGCTTCTTTCGAGTGAGCTTACCCAACAAGTCCTCCAAGACATCTTCAAAGCCCACCACGACGCCTTGCTGTTTCAAGGATTGAACTGCAGCTGGTGAAGCATCCAACGTCCCACTCCCACTTTCACGATCTTCATCTCCCAGCTTCTCTTTAATATCCATCGCTTTTCTCTTTAGACGATCCATCTCTTCAATAGCCTTCTGTAGATCCTGATAGAAGCGATCCCCATTGTTACTGCTTTCAACTTTGCTTGTGGATCCACCAATTCGATCCACTATATAGGATTCAATGACGTCTTCGGCATAATAAGCAGCACATTTGATGAGACTGTCTAAATCCTCTGCCGAATAAAACTCACCATGGGAATAGAGTTCAAGGAATTCTTGCAGAAAAGCAACATTTTCGAGCAAGGACTCAACTTGATGGTTATCAAGAGAAATAGGAGGGTTGGGGTGATTTTGGAGGGTATGAATAATGGTCTTAAGAGAAGCGAGAGCTGCATAGGATGCCATGATCTCTCTTATTCCCTCAATTTCTTTGGTTATTCAGGAAAATGCTGCAATTCAAGCTATGTTTGTAGGGGAAACAACTTTGTGACTTTTTAGACAACTAGAGAGAAAAGTCTACTATGAAATACTAGTACATTACAGAAGTAGTATGTCATTTTAATTACTTTAGGATATTTAGCGAGTTAGCTCAATAATAATTGGAAACAACTTGTGCCATTGGGTGACAGCTGGGATGTTGATAATTTTTTTTTAAATTTTTTTGGGTATCCTCATATCTCATATCACATTGGGCCTAAAACTAATCCTCGGAGGATCTGGCGGATATTGAATGGTTTTCATTCCCAAATCAAAATTCTGCATACACAAAGCTCGAACCCGAAATATTTACTTAAGCTGTCACAGACTCATACCAGCTGTCACAAAATTCTGCATACACAAAACTCAGTTTGATAGCTGGGATGTTGATAATAGAATAGGGACAGAAAAAATTGTGGTTACTTAATCCAGTATGTCAATGGGAATATTAAATCCCAAACTCTACTGGTTGGCAATCGGTCAGTCAATTACTCTTTAAAATTATTGTTGATTAATTCAACAAAATTAGGTAGAATTTCACTATCTCGATTTTATATTCAGGAGTGTGTATTTAATTTAGGTTTTATCAAAAAAAAAAATTAAATTTGAAAAGTTAGTGTATTTAAAATATTCACTTTTTAGATGACTAAGCAATGTCTGTAGGGGATAATGCTTTTTGACATTTTAAACGACAAAAAAAATTCTACTACGAAATTTTATTTTTCCATGTGTATAGAGAAATGAAAACAAAAACTTGGATGAAAATATAAATTTTATTTTTTTTTAAAAAAAATCAATAGTTGATGCATTTTCAAATATTGAATTGAAACGCTCATCCAAAAAAAAAAATATTGAATTGAAATTAGTGATTCGAATTTGCCGAAGTATCACTACAAGAAAATTCCGGAACACCGACCGTGTTTACCGACCGACATTTTGCGGTCGGTAATACCGACCGCATCACCGACTGCAAGCCGTGGTTGGGAATTTATATTCGTTATTGCATAGGGGTTTTCTGCCGATCGTTTTACCGACCGCGACAAAGGTGATCGGTATTACCGACCGCATTACCGACCGAAAGTGCGTTCGGAAGTTTTTTCCCCAATTTTTTAAATTTTTAATTAATTTTTTATAAAAAAATATAATTTAGCGATCGACTTACCGATCGAAAATTCTGTCGCTAAAATTATCGA